>QMIH01000049.1:1361506-1417718 GCA_003987875.1 Clarias batrachus
ATTTTTTTTTTTATATAGATATATAAAAATCATATACAAATGATTTTTTCTTCAATTTTGGACAAAAGCAAGCTCTATAGATTAATAGAGATGGACAATAATTTGGATCAAAAACAGAGAGAGAGTTAAATTGTAGAATCTGAAACGTAGGCCAAGTACTCATTCAAGGCTAGGAAGCATCAGGCTCTAAATGAACTTCTCCTTTGCTGCAGGGGTAAGTTTTGGCCTTTATTTCCTGGGAAGGTCTTCATGAGAGCCAGTTTCATCCTGGTGCTTGATGGGTTTCGCGAATGCAAAAATTCTTGCAAAAAACTGTTCCAGAACAGCGGACCTTCATGTCTTAACATACCAACTTACTGATATGGCACCCTAAGTGTGTGTGTGTGTGTGTAAGTGTGTGTGTGTTTTTTTTTTATAGATTTGAAAATAAATCCAGTATTGTTCTAGAATGTAGAAAATAAATCCAAACTTGACTGGTACTGTATATAAGAGGAGATAATGTGTGAGGTGTGATTACTGATCTGGTGTCTCCAGGGGGCTCAGCTTGTAGTCTAGACTCGCACCACAGTTAGCAGTGCATGTCGGTGGCTGGTGACTGGGTGGCGGTTAAAGGGTGGTGATATGATAGAGCTCAAGTGGTGGAGAGATTTCTCATCAGAAGATATAAGGAACAGGCTTGCTGCTATATAGATTAGTTCTGTTTAGTTGCGCGTCATCTCCTCAGCAGTGGTAAGGGAAGTCATGAGCTGAACATTACACTCAGTAATAAGCATATGGAAAAAAAAAAAAAAAAATTAAACATGTCCAGGTTATGCGGCATGACGGCCTTACTGATCTGTCAGTGAAATGGTTATTTCATTCTTAAGACATGGATTCATGTTTAGCGAAGATTTTTTTTCCTAATACCAGTATCTTACATAAAGTGAGCTCCATGTGTTGTTGCCATAGCGACATAATCATAGGGTCTTAGTTTCAGACTGTCTCAGAAAACAGAGCTTTCACAAAACAGATCTGACAAACAGTGTCTGTGAAAACCAGGCAGGTTTATAAATGACCCACCTTGCCATAAAAGTCACTCATGATTTCCAGAGGTACGTGGGAACCCTCATACATAGCAATGACTTCTTTGTCTGGTACAGGGTGAAGACCTCTGCAGAAGAACACACAGTTCCACGAAATTAATGCTGTACAATACTAAGCAGTGGTACCTCGGCATACAAATTCAATCCGTTATTTCCATTACACGGCGGAATTTCATATTGTGAAACTCCGTTTCTCATAAGAAATAATGTAAATGCAGATAATCTGTTCCAGCCACCCCAAAATATTACCAATTTACAACAATATAATCATATTTTTGCATATAAAAACATTTAGAAAAGACATGTAAATTAAGTAAAATATGAAATAAATTCATGATTCCTCTTTGCACCAACTGCCTAAAAACGCAGAAACTGAAATTGGCTTCTTCTTGGGACCCATGGTGCAATGCCTTTACTAAATTTTGAAAAAGAAAAAAGAAAAAAAAAAGAAAAAAAAAAGTTTGATCGGCTTACGGAATTACGTTCAACCAGATGTACACGTTACTGGCTCAGTCACTCATGTGAATTAAAATGCCTTCAATGCCTCCAACTTTAGTTCTTAAGGCGGAAATTCGCAAGGCAGAAGTACCACTGTACAATACAATACAATATGATAAATGAAAAAATGAATAAATAAAATAAAATGCAACAAGTACCCAGTCCGAATCTTACAGGTGTTACCTGCACTACATACCTGTAAACTGTACCTAGCTGGATGTAGTGAAAAGCATCGATCTTCATCAGTAAAGCCTGAAAACATATAGGAGGAGAGATCACGGTCATACTGTGATGTAAACCCGAAGCACACCCCATGAGCAGCTACACACCTTCTGAACGTCATAATGCAGCCCCCGAACCACAAAATCAGGGATGTAGTTATAGTTCTTCAGTCCTTCTGGGTACTGGAGCAAACAGAGAAATTAATATAGGGTCAAATATTACTCCGGTCTACGATCCATCATAAAACTCACAGTATGAAATCAATAACATTTAAATGAACAGTTCAAGTATGAATGTTATAAATGCCCTGCAGGGACATGAAGAGGAAAAAAAGATGTAGAAGGAAAAAAATGGGAGGAAGTGGAATTTCTTAACCTCACACAATCTTGCTAATTATTACTGTTTACAAATCAATTCATTAGACGAAAATGTGGTTAACAAATATTGAGCTAAACCGTGCTCAAAATGAATTTTCAAAGAAATAAAACAAAAACAAAGATTATTTGTCCATCAATGACTTTTATCAACTAAACCATTCTGGACTTATACACTGCATACATCATTGTATACAGACCCTGTGCTGTTGGATAAGAATATCTCGAGCCACATTGAAGATCAGAGTGTGGAGATGGCTGGAGTAAAAGGCCAAGGTGTAGTCGTAGTCAAAGCCGTAGATCTCAGTGTCCTGCAAGCTCATCTCGTTGTTGGCGAAAATGGTATCCGGGTTCACAAAGTTGTTCGAGATCGTTGGGATTAAACCTGAGGTGTAAAATAAAGTCCCTGCTCGTTATTCAGAACAGGTCCTTTCAAGCATGTTATTCAGTTACTACAGTAAAATTAAGGACAGTTTAAAGTTCGCCATAATTCAAAGTAGATACACATGTATCTTGATCCAGGTAAACAGATTAAATAGGAAATGTCTTCGCATTGTCAACTGTTCTCTATATAATTCCATGCTACACTAATGCACTTATCCCAGCATTTCACTAGTGCTTGGATACCATTAAGGTAGAACGTTTTTCCGTATACCGGAGACATCATGGGATCAGACTACCTGAAATTCTAGCCTCCCAGGAACTCCTTTAATGGCCCAAAGACGTGGAAATGGCTTGGAGCGAGGTCTGGACTGTACGCGGGATGTGGCAATAACTCCTAGCCTAGTTCCTGTAATGTGCAAAAGATGTTGGTGAATAACTGCGTGTACAATGTGGGCTCCGGGCCACCGCGGTCGCGATCGTCATTCACAAATGTACGGCCTTCTTTAAAACGTTTGCACCATACTGTTGTTTTTACCGCAGGGAAAGGCATTCTATCTACCTTTCAGTAGTTTTAACAACTTTATTTAAATTCTGCTTGTAAAATGGGCAGCACAGACTTAGAAATAACTACAAAAACGTGGTTTTCTTTGTCATCGGAGGGGAACCTCCGATGACAAAGTATCTTCACTTAAGTGCATAAACATAAAAGCACTTACATGGCACATAGACTTCTTTACCTTGGGGCTTATTTGGGGGCATTTTGTTCACAGCCCTCACACGTGCACATGTATTTATTAAGTATGCAATGCAATAATTTCCAGTATATGATTGTTTAAATGAAACCAATTTAAACCATGTTTCCTGAATAGGATAGGACTGTTGACGTCATAACATTCAAGTTCTGTTCTAGGGTCCGGCTTAATTGTGCCCAAACAAACTTCTTCAAGAGGAACAGGGAAAAGGGCATGGAGTGGCCAGACTGGACTTTGGAAGTCAAATATGCTCGTGTATGGTATGGGCCACTTAGTGGGAGTATACTGTGAAGCCACACCTCCAAAATACGTCATGGCGGTTATATTAAAACTTTTGCAGGCTGCACTTTTCAGTGTTTTCCGTTCAAGGCTACTGTCTCCTCAGTCACTGCTGTGTGAATGTGAATGTGTTACAGTACATCAGTTCATTTGTAACTGCGGTGGGAGAAAAACGGATGCATCCCTTTTGATTTGCATGAAAGAAGAGCAGCGTGCAGTGATTCATTTTTTGTGGTCTTAAGGTGGACCTGATGTCGAAACGACTCACGGAAATGCTTAACCAGACGTGTTTGGATATCTGCAAACAGAATTTGGACTGATACTCTAAGGAAGGTGAAAGTTTCTTAAAGAGAATCATTACTGGTGACGAGACACGGATTCATCCCTACGAGCCTGAGAGTAAACAGCAAAGTAAAGAACTGAGACAAGAGGCAAGAGTTTTCTTCATTGACTAACGGAACTGAACGACAATACTAATTGCACTGTTGTCACTTTGCCACACATAAAATTGTACATCAAGGTTGCACTGCAATTAACTTCATTTTGCGTATTAATTCCATTTTTATTATGATTTTTATGCTTTATTTATAGGCATTATTATTTCTTTATTACTTATTTATTTTTTATTTATAGGCTTTTTACGTATCTTGTCTTTTTATTTTTGTTCTTAGCATTGCATAAATAACTTTTTGTCAGTTCTCACATTACCCTGTGTATGTAGGATATATGACCATGACCAAAAGTTTTCGGGAATGGCACAAATATTAATTTTCACAAAGTCTGCTGCTTTAATGTTTTAAGATCTTTTTATCAGACGTTACTATGGTATAACTGAAGTACAATTACAAGCAATTCATAATTGTAATCCATAAAAAGGCTTGTCCGTTGAAGAAAAGGTGAGCACTACCATCAGTCCTGTGTCATACCGATAGTAAAGACCTGAGACCACTCATGTGTGGGGTTGTTTCTCAGTCGGCTCACTCACAATTTTGCCTAAGAACACAGCCATGAATGAAGAATCGTACAAAAACCTCCTCCGAGAGCAACTTCTCCCAACCATCCAAGAACAGTTTGGTGATGATGCCTCTTCCAGCATGAGCATGTCACCAGGAAAAAGTGAGGAAGTTGAGGAAAAAGTGATAACCAAGTGGATCGGGGAACAAATGATTGAAATTTTTGGTCCATGGCCAGGAAACACCCCAGATCTTAATTCTAAATTGAGAACTTGTGGTAAAACCTCAAGGGTCGGGTGGACAAACAAAAACCTACAAATTCTGATTATGCAAGAATGGGCTGCCATCAGTCAGGATGTGGGAGCAGAATTTGATTGACAGCATGCCAGGGTGAATTTCAGAGATCTTGAAAAAGAAGGGTCAACACTGCAAATATTGACTCTTTGCATAAGCATAATTTAATTGTCAATGAAAAAATTCGACACTTATGACATGCTTGTAATTGCACATGAGTTAATCCACACCAAAAACAAAACAAGACACCCTACCCAACAGCGCTGACTGATGGTACATACTGTAGTTAGTAATCTGGTAATCCAGTCTAGGGATCTGTCCAATGACAGAAACTTCAGCACATTTTTAAGTCGTTCAGGATAAGAGCGTCTGCTAAATGCCTAAATGTAAATGCAATTATACTTCAGTATACCACAGTAAAGTCTAACAAAAAGATCTAAAAACAACAACAACAACAACAACAACAACAAAAAACAATGAATCAGCAGGATTTGTGATATTTGTATCATTCTCAAAACTTTTGGCCAGGGCTGTACAGGGTGCAATTACATCTACACATCTGTCTGTGTTACTGTTTCTATTGCTGCTGGATATCTGGAATTTCTTTCGGTATCAATAAAGTATCTATCTATCTATCTATAGTATCTATCTGAATAGTAAACCTGAGTATCGTGATCTGTAGAAATGGCTCCTCGGTATCATATCGCACAGCCCTGTCTGAAAGTCTGGTTCTTTTTCAGGTTTATTGGTTTATTACAGAACTACAGGCTCTAACCTTCAGTGTGCCGTTTGGTTTGGTTGTATACAGACCACAGCCAGTCGGTGGTGTCTCCCCGCGGCTCGCTCGTGCACATGCCGGCCGCTGACAGCGCGTGCCCCGGCTCAGGGTGACAGATCCTCCCGCTGGAGCTGAGAGCCGGAGCTGCACCCGCCGCGTAGAGCGCTTTAACCCGCTTAAACAGCCTGCTGCGACACCCCCGGGGCCTGAGCAGCCGACACACGGGCAAAGACAACACCGGCATGGCTCTTACTGTAGACTAGCAGCAGTGTTCCGGGGTGGGGAGCTCCGAGGATCCGGGACCCGTGTCGGAGCTGAAGAGGCGGTTCTGAGTACAACCTCGCCTCGAGGCCCGGGTCGTTTCTCGGAGCGTGACGCGGGCGTTTACGTCACCAGTTGCGTGACCAATCAGCGTACTGTGTCCTTCGAGCGCGACGCTGCTTATTCCTTTTTGAATGAAGATAACGTGAAAGAGAAAGGCAATTAAACATCCTTTTCAGGTGATTTCTCCCACTAAGACGATTAACTCTAATAAAAAGTTAGCTGGAGATTGCGAGCCCGGCCAACGAGAAGTCCATCGTCAGCGCCTGACCTCATAAATGCTCTAAAGAATGAATGGGCAGGAGTTCCCACAGAAACACTTCAAAATCCTGTGGAGAGCAACCCAAAAAGAGTGGAAGCTGTTACAGATACAAAAGGGGGGCCAACTCCATATTGAAGTATATGTGTTTGAATACAATGTCATGGCAATTTCACTGAAGTTATAGTGTATGTGCACAAAACATTCCTATATGTCTGGGGAAAAAAAGTCACAATTTCAGAAGGGTCAAATTTATTGACCTGCACCAAGCAAAGAATATTGGGTGAATTGAAAAAAAGGGGAATTTGAAATTACTGGACTTGCATTAAGAACCTTTCAACACATTATTAAAACCTGTAAGGACATTAACGAACCGTCAACTTTGTGTAAGAAATGTGGTTAGAAAAAAAATGGACAGGTGTTCCTATTAAATTGGACAGTGTGTATAGTTTATTTAAATGCATGCATCTCTGTGCATGAAGTTTCCATGCTCTCCCTTGGTGGGTTTCCTCCCACATTCCAAAGACATGTAGGTTAGGTTAATTGACATTCCCAAGATTGCCCGCAGTGTGTGAGTTTGTGTATGTGTCTGTGCCCTGTGATGGATTGGCACCCTGTCCAGGGTGTACACTCCCTCGTGCTCGAAGCCTCCTAGGATAGGATCCAGGCCCCCGTGACCCTAAATACAGTGAGTATGCAGTATGAGTAACTGAGATGCAAACTACGGGCAACACACTATGTTGAGAGCCCCTATTACAAAGCTACAATGAAATAAATAGTTGTTAATAAATAGTTAAAATAATAAACAATAATAAAATATTGTTCATGTTTTATATTAGTCAAAAATATTATCTTTGGTATGTTTGGAATTCTGTTATACATTTATGTCAACCAACAAAATCACATTTATAAAAAATACAAGCACTTTTATTCTTGAAAAAGGAATAAAGTATTTCAATGTCACCACAAATTAACATGTTTATATCTTTACATTAGGTTTACACACAAACACACAAAGACACATACACAAAGACAGACACACAAAGACACACAAACAAACACACACATTTAAAATATCATCAGTGTTTCTCAGAGGATGTCTGTTTAGTCTTCAGTCCAAGAAGTTCTGTTTGCAGTTCTCCAGGCTTCGGAGGAATCTCCGGAATGCTCTTTAAGAAAAAAAAAAAAGAAGAAGAAGAAGAAATGCTCATAGATCAATTTCTTACAAAATAATATCACTCATTATAAGGGGAAAAAAATCCTTAAAACATACCAAATCAGGGCGGTAATACCGATGGACGACCTCGGCACCAGCAAACATGGACAACACGCTGGCTCCGAACATTTTCAGGTACTTCGGCCAAGACACACCCGCGGGCATCTTTATACCAGCAAACGTTACTGCAACTGGATAAAATAAAGTGTGTCACTGCAAAAATAAATATACTTTCACTGTATTACAACACTTAGATTTTCTAAATTAATGCTTACATCTAAAGCACGAATACAATGAGCCACTTTTTCCATTTATACAATTAACTCTATTAGCCAGTTTTTCAACACAGACATGTTCACAAATACTGAGCCGGATACTTTAGACTACATCAAATCTGTATCTAGTACTGTATTATTAGGATTTTTAGTGACTTAGATTATTTAGCTAAATTCAACAATGAGAGCGTCAATTCTACTCACAGCATTTTTTTATCTAAACCAAACCACGTTCACAAAATCTATTATTTTTTTGTATGACCCAGTCTACAATGATTTGATAAATTCTTTCTCTACTCGGTAACTAATAAAATAACTTTACTTCACAAGATATTTTGTAAAATCGATTTAAAACAACATTTAGATCACCAGGTCACTTATTATTTCTTATTTCAGGTCACTAGAAATAAGAGATTCAGTTATGAATCACAATTCTTTTAAGTGCGTATTCATGCATCACCACGTCAACTCCAAAATAAATTTTTTAATAATTTATTATAATTATTATAGAGATGCCCCGATCGATCAGCCAGTAACTGGAATTGGCTGGTTTTCAGTTTGATCAGCTACGCCAGATCAGCCTTGGACATAACCAATTCTGTGCCAAGTGCATGAGCTTCAAAGGAGTGCAACAGAAATATATTTCATGGCATTTCATTATCAAAAGGTACTTGCTTTAAAAAGCCTCCCATCTGCCTTTTTCTCCAAACTAGTGAATTATATCCTTCTGCAGGGGGGCATTTAAGTGCATAACACCTGGAGCAACAAAAAACAAAATAGCCTACATAGGCAATGGGGGCGGGGCTTGTAGGACGACTTTCTCACACACACGGAATCACTGCTGTCTGGCTCACGGATTACATATATTGTCTGAATAACATATTGCATATTTGAAAATATAACTAAATAACTACTTAAATATTTAAATGGTGAACCTAACGTGTTAGATCACTCGTTACATAAAAAAAGTAATCCAAGTATTTGCAACGCATTACTCCCAACACTGATTGGCCTATGAAGTAGTTTCAGCATACGAACAAACCAACCGAATGGTGGCTAAGTTCAAAACTTGTTCACATCAGAGGAAATCCAAGTTTAGCGAGTTTATGAATTTTCAGTCAGAGAAAGCTGTTTTGTAAGAGTCGATCCACGTTACCAATGTTGCCTTCAACAAGCATTCAAACCTTATGTGATTTTTCAAGCGTTTTTTACATTTTTTTTTTTAATTGGAAATATTTTTAGGTGGCCGGAACGGATTATCATTATTTCTTAAGGGAAAATTCAAATTGCTATAGGAATGTTCACCTTGTGAACTTGCCTCCAGAAAGAATTAAATGCATATGCCCAATGCTTACAGAATCGCAATACAAGGTGGTATCAAAACGTTTCGAGATTTGCGCGCCACAGATCCAGTCGGTTTTGCACGGATCGCTTGTGTCCTCACTCAGATGCTTTAAAACCTGGCAGTAGAATTCACTATTGACAGTCTGGCTCCTGGAGACGAAATGCACAATGCCTTGAATGTCGAAAAAGACGATAAGTATAAATGTGGTCGAGCGGTAGACCTGCCTCACCTTTTTGGTTGTGAAGATTATTGGCTTTTCCCCTGTGCTGTAAGTTACGCATAACATTTTATTATTATTATTATTATTAATATTATTAATCCACGACATGAAGCACGGGTCATCCACAGGACACAATGTTCCTTTTGCTCTTTGTTCTAACTTGCTGTCCAGGATGAAATAACAGACATTACCTAACGCACATGCTCAGAATAGCACCAGTTGCACAGCTCCCGGTGTACACAGGATGATGTCTTCGGCGCTCCCTGTGACTGTGTGTGCAGTCATGTGCTGCCCTCTGTTGGTGTGTTACAAAACTAGTCTCAAAACTTTTTGATACCACCTCTTATTAATCGAAACGACACCCGAGTATTGACATTATCGTTTCGGGGGGTGATTCCCGTCCCTACTAGAAATGCACAATCACACACATACAGTAAGCATTTTTTTTTTTGCATGATTGCTTCAAATAATACATTTTGATTAAATTACAAAGCGTTTAATAGAACAAATAAACTAGCTCAGGAGTCAACTCTTTAGATTCACCTAAAAGACTGACACATCATTAATCTGTACAAATGACCGTAGTAAAGCAGAATAAGGATCTTACTGTTTTTATACACAGACTTTATCTATCTAATGCAAAAGTTTCATGAATAACTAAGTCAGTTTGATTAGAGGCAGACTGAAGACTGAGAAATTTAAACAGTGTATACACTATCTAAGGTGACATTCACCATTAACAGCTAAGGTTAGTTATTAATATTAACAAAATATTAGCGACCCAAATTTCACATAAGCGTGTTATCTCCAAATCCTAATAATGTTATCTTTACATATTTATATACAGATTGAAAAGATCACACACAAACCTCTAAAAATTAAATATAGCAGAACAGCATGTTTTCTATGGCTTCTTTTTCTACTTCTCCTTTGACTAAAGGTTGTAAAGCAAACATTATGGTGTTTTACTGCCAACTAGCGGTCTGGCAAGGCACCACTCGTTTCTTTAAAAAAAAAAAAAAGAAAAAGAAGAAAAATGTGAAATTATATAATTGCTATAGAGCATTTCTTAGATTTTAGACATAATTTTACAAGTTAATACGTTTATACTGGGTTTAAATGTGTAAATATTTAAACTGACGAACATAATATGTCCATTTTAATCCCACCACCCCGGAAGTGCGGGTTTGGGACACTGTTATATTGACATTTCTAAGTGCTAATAATTATATCTTGTGGATATAAGTATTTGTTTAGCATTCGACCGCTCTACGGGAATAACATCCCATATAGGGACAAAATAAACGTTTAATAAAATTAGCTAGCTCTAAACGAGTGATTTAAAAACCTTTATTTTGAAATGTATTCACGCCGGATGTATGGATGCTAAAGTAGAACATTTTATTTTACTATTTTAAAAATGTTTTGTTTGATATATATTTGTAAAAAAAAAAATAAGAAGAAGATGAACTAAATGAATTAATCTAACAAGTAAATGTGTCTTGGTTTGCATTGATTGCAATGAATGTGAATCTTGCGGCTTTTATTGTCTGGCCGATGCGTAGCCTTGTACGCTTACTTCCGGTTTTCGTACAAACAATCAGTTAACGTTAGATTATATGGAGCGGAAATGGCATCAGACGTTATTGTGTTTTATTTAGTTTTATAGATATATTTATGTTTTATAAATAAAATCGTTCTTATTAATATATTGTGACATTCTGTTATTCGTGTTTATTAAGCAAAGCCGCTTCACAATGCCAGAGAAAAGCTGGAGAAACGCCAGTAGCATGTAGATCCATATGACTGTATTAAAGTAAATGCAGCAGTTAAGATGGAGGAGAAGCAGAATGAGTATCAGAGGGAGTGCATGGAGTCTTATGATTCATATCAGCACTGGTGAGTGAAACTAAATCAGAATAAGACGATATATTCACTACAAGTATTACAATAATAAAACTCAAGTGTTCAGGTTACTTAAACATGGCTTAAATGAAAAAGAAATCTATCCTTAAAATCATGGATGTTAAATCACAATTTAGTTTAAACATCATTTATTGGCCTGTTAGTAGATTTAAACAGCATTTTGATGTTTTCTTCATGTAATGTAACGGCTGCAGAACTGTTTGTAGAAATAAATTTCAGAAAGGTCATTATCGCACTGCATCACGCAAAGACAACAACTAAGGATATTTGCCGTTAATCAAGCCATCAGTCTTGTTTTATTCATTATGGCTGTGACAAGACCCCTGAAAAAATCTGCTTACAAATAATATAATAAGCTCAAAGTTTGTTTGTTTACATTGACCAAAAGGATAAGCTGCAAATAATTCTGATCGGTGTTGGTTTTATTCCAGCAGCTATTTAAGAAACCGTTATTAAAAACCAATGCTTATACATAATTAACCTTTTAATCTATCATAATCTATTTAAATGCTCATGACTTTGGGTTTACGCCAGAGTACTGTTGAAATTAGAATTAACAATTTAACTGTACTTTGGTATAAACCAGCAATGTATGATTACAGCATATTTAGTTGTGTCTGAACTGGAACTCGATTAAGGATTCTTCAACACATATTTGAATCCAAACCTGGAAGGATCGCGCTGAACCATCAACTTTGTGGAAGAAACAGGGTCGGAAGAAAATCATGACTTGAGATCACTTAGACGCTTGATGAAGTCATTGTAAAAACATTGACTGTCTTAATCGGAGCATTCTCATACACACTGACACAGTATGATGATAACTCGCAGGATTGTGACTAAACTTAGAGCATAAAGATTAGACTTTGAAACGATGAAAAAAAAAAAAGGTCTGATGAGTCCAGATTGCCAGAGCGATGGGTGCATCAGGGTAAGAAGGAAATCGATATATGGAGGCAGCGTTATGATCTGGGTCGCTTCAGTTGGTCAGGTCTAGACTCTGCAACGTTATGTGGCAATTAAATGAAGTCAGCTGATGACCTGAATATATTGATTGACCAGGTTAGCACATCGCTCCCTCATGGCACAGTCATATTCCAGTTGACAGAGTGGCTCTGGGAGTATGAGGAATCATTTTCAGACATGAACTGGCCACCACATTGTGTTCTGCAATCAAAGCTTAATGTGATTGAATTAAATCTTTGAGTGGATTAGGGTTTTTTTTTCCCGTCAAACAATGTGTAAAGGTTGTCATCTTAGTGGTTAGTGCAGTTACCTCACACCTCCAGGGTCCCAGTGTAGTCTGTACGTTGTAACCCTGTGCACCCAGGTTAGGTTCACTGCCTTGCACCCTAAGCTCCCTGGGATATGCAATATAAATTTTTGCTTTGTTGCTGGCACTGTTGAAATTTGAATTCAGCAGTGCTGTGGTATAAAACCAAAGTCATGAACATTTAAACAGATTACACAATTTATTTTAAAATGAATGTATGTGCCTTGGTTTTTCAGAATTATTAGTGGTCTGTCTTGATGTCAGTCTTGAGTGTACTATTTTATTCGTGAGCAAATTTTTCAGACGTCCTGTCACAACCATGATGAATGAGGCACAATCAATTATTCCTCTGTTTGCATTCATCTGTTGTTTTCCGCTCATTTTAGGTATCATTCAGCACATCAGCAGGTCCAGCCAGAGCCGCCTCCTCAGTACACCCAGATGGTTAACACGCCTTATTATCAGCAGGATGTCGGAGAGTATAGCTTCATGACTGACTTGTCATTTCATAAAGACCCAGCTCATCACAGTCAGCCTTATGAGCTTCCTGTCCAGCCTCCGGGTACTGACCATCTCACAACCTTGTCTTATACAGACTGTGTGCAAGTGCTGGTAGGGATGGACACAGGCTATCTGAGTCCATCCCTACTCCTCCTCTCCTTGTAGGAGAGCCTGTAGGACACTTGATTTGTTTCTCTTGTATGTAGCGGAGCCTATAAGACTATGCATCTTGTTTCTTTCCATGTAGAGCAGCCTTTAGGGTACCACAGTTTGCTATTAGGGTCTCCAGGTGCTTGCAGGAGTAGACACAGCCTGTCTAAATGGTGAAAAAAATGAATAGATCACATCTTACATGCAGTGTGTGGCGTTTACTTGTCTTTTTCTATTATATCATTGTACAAGACTTGTTTTATTACACATAAAAGTATCCAAAGGGCACTCTGTCTCAGTCTTCTGCTTGTAGGAGAGTCTGTAATGGCACTGCGGCTTGTTTTCTTGAATGTAGGGGAGCCTGTAGGGCAAGGCATTTTGTTTTCCTATACAGTATATAAGTGGCCCTGTATGGCACTGTCTCTTTGTCTTTTCCTAAACATGTAAGAGCCTGCAGGGCATTGCATCTTCCTTTCTTGAATGCACGAAAACATATTGGGCACTGCGTCTCGTTTCCCCTGCATGTAGAAGAGCCTGTATGGAACTGCACTCTGTTTTCTTAAACATAGGGTCGGGCACTGAATTTTGGGGAGCCTGTAGGGTACTGCATCTTGTTTTCTTGTATATAGGGAGATCAGCCAGTCATTTGGTTTCAGAAACTCAGGTTAGCTTCTGAACCGGCATCGTCTTTAGGCAATGTTTCAGACATACAGTATAAGCATCCTCTTTCTTAAAACTAAATATCTTCTGTACAATACCTTTTGTAGCTCTTCCAGCAACACCTGAAAAAGCGAAAAAGCGTGGAAGACCACCCAAACAGGAAAAAAGCGACCAAACCGATGCTGAAGTCACTGTGAAAAAAGCCAAAAGGACTGTGGACAGATTTAACGGCATGTCTGTGGAAGAGGTCATGGCCAAAAAACTACCCGACGTCATCACGTACAATCTGGACATTCTGATAGTGAGTGTATGATGGACTGTGTAGTGCTTCAGAAATGAATGCATATTTGTACTGGACTGTTTATTCTTTAGTGTTGTGGATGATTATATTTTGGCTCGTGTAATTATTTCGCAGATCGGCATCAACCCAGGATTGTTATCAGCCTATAAAGGACGACATTACCCCAATCCAGGAAATCATTTCTGTATGAATTTTTACACTTTTCTTGTTCTTGTGAAAATTTAGGTACTACAGTAACAAGTTAATATTTCTAATTTGTGTGTGTGTGTGTGTGCGCTATCTTGTAGGGAAATGCCTGTTTTTATCAGGGCTCACAGACGAGCAATTGAACTACATGCACGATCAGACACTTCCGGAAAAATACGGCATCGGTTTCACTAATATGGTAGAGAGGACCACACCTGGGAGCAAAGACCTTTCAAAGTAAGCAACTTTTTATTAGAGCGCTCCAGGCTACAGTGAGCTGTTGAATTTTTTTTTTTTTTTTATTCTGATTGGTTAGAAGGTGTTGAATGATTTTAATTAACAGCATCTCTGATAGTTCCAGCTTTTATGGCAAGACGCACGTTTAAGTGAATGTTGTTGTTCTAACAAGTGATCATTTCTTTAGTAAAGTCGCAGTCACGGACTTGAATGGTGGGGACTCTACATAAAATGTCTATCTGATAATATCTAATTATTGTCGTTGTGGAGATGTTTATTAAACATTCGTGGAAAGCGTCTCTAGCAACAGTCTTCAAGAATCAGTAACGCAATAAGTAACTTCATGAGAGAATATTGCTGTGAGAAAGGGGCATAAACATGCTTTTATAGACAAATGTTGACCTTCATGGCAATATGATCGAACAAGAGGCATTCCACGAGTGGTGATAATGGAGCACAACAGCACTGTGATTTTTAACGATATGTATCACTCGGCGTCCCAGGTGTCCTAAAATTGCCAGTCGCAGCCCAGGTGAAACTAGACTAGGAACACGATACCGAGGAGAAAGCAGTTAGGTGCCAAAATGCACATTCATATCTATTCAAGCAAGAAAATACTCCTGATAATGTTCTAATGTTATATCATTTTAAAGAGCACTTTGTCCACTTAATAACTGCTTGTAGCTTCTAACACAAGGCTGAATCAAGGGCACGACTTGGAGTGTGAGATTGTACACCTTGGAGCACTATCTTTCCATTTAACGCTATTTGAGATTTAACCCCACAACCTGGAATTTAATGGAGCTGATATTTCAAAATTTACAGGACTTTCCACCACATGCATGGTTTATTTTACTTAACTTGAGCTATATGCTGTTGTACCAGTCAGAATTTAAAACCACTCCCGCTACTGTTCATTACACTTCTGCTACTGTCGGTCGCCAGCTGCGCCATTCATAGTTAGTTTGTTTCGGTCAGTCAGTCTAATAAAATGTAAAAAATGTTATTATGGGTCTGGTGTGTAAAAACACCATCAGACTTGAGGTCATGTTGTTCTGCTGGTTATCATCCTGGTTAGGGTAAGTGATGATAACCAGCACAACAGCACACCCTCTCGTGTGATATCGTTCCCTAATTATTAATTCTATAAAATGACTATTATTACAGGTGGTGTAAGAGGGCATGCGTGGGTTACAGTCAATAAAAAAAAAATAAAACCCTTCATGTTTTTTCAGCAAAGAGATTCGCGAAGGAGGCAAACAACTTCTGGAAAAGCTACAGAAATACAGGCCACGAATCGCAGCCTTCAATGGGAAATGTAATGTCACGCGAACCGCAAATGCTTTCCTTAAAAATTCCTGTTCACTTACAGTATGTGAGAAAAGCCTCGTTGTTTTATTTCAGGTATTTATGAAACATTCTGTAAAGAGATCTTCGGAGTGAAGGCCAAGAACCTGAACTTTGGACTGCAGCCCTACAAAGTTCCAGAGACGGAAACGGTACCGTCTTCGGCGATCTTTTTCAATTTTACAACCGTTAAATGTCCATCAGAACTCTTATCGGGGTGAGATTTTTTTTTTAATAAATTTTTTTTTTTCAAACAGGTTTGTTACCTGATGCCGTCATCCAGTCCGCGCTGTGCTCAGTTCCCTCGAGCTCAGGACAAAGTTCATTTCTATATTAAGCTGAAGGAACTCAGGGACGAGCTGAAGGGTGTGACGCACAACCATGAGATTGAGGAGACACAGTATTCGTTCGACTTAACCATGGCCAAAGGTAACTTTAGTTTGTTTGTGAGTTAGTTATTCGTAGAAATTGCAAATATATGGTTTTCAAGACGGACAGCGTGCGTAACAAATCAACATTTCTAATATTCTTTTTTACAGAGGATGCCAAAAGAATGGCTATCAAAGAAGAGCAGCATGACCCTGGCTATGGGGAAAGCTCTTCTAGTGCAACACGACAGACCTGCAGCTTTTACCCTTCTAATGAACAAGGTGAGCAACATAAAAAAAATATTAAGAAATTAGGGGTGGCTCAAGACTTTTGCACAGTACTGTACTATGAATACTCGCCTTTGCTATGCAAATAGGTGCTTTAGTAATGCTAAAGAAAATTCCAAACATCCAGTAGCAATATCATCATCATTATTATTATTATAATGGATGTCTTCGCTCTTGGTATTCCAGATGCTGCACAGGCAGAACATTTGTTAGATGTGGGACAGGTCGGGTCTAACCAGTGGACAATGCAGCAGCCGTTTGCAGACCAGATCCCAGACATCAGTTACTCCAGCAACAACGAGACATCACAGTATTTCTGATGTCTCTAAGGAAGTGCTTTTCTGAACTGAAAGGAATATTCATTCTTTTTCAACAGTTATTTTTACTTTAAAAAAAAGTTTACCTGACTTGCCAGTTATGTGTTTCTATTTATTGTGTTTTGTAGAAATATAGGTGTAGATTATGTATCCTAAAACCAGTCTGTTTTTTTATAATCTTGCTTTATGTCTGTATAACATGTGTATGAAGAAATTATGTTTTTACTTGAACATACATTACAAGTGAAAAGTTTAGACACACCTTCTAAATCAGTGGGATTTTTGTTTGTTTGTTTTTTATCAAATTTAAAAATTTAAGTGATTTATTTTCTACATTTTAGAACAATACTGGAATTTTTCTAAACTTGAAAAACATGAAGATCAGCTGTTCTTGAATAGTTCTTGCAAGAACAGTATTGTGTCAAGTGCATTTGCAAAACCCATCAAGCACCATGACGAAACTGGCTCTCATGACGAACCTCCCAGGAAAGCAAGACCAAAACTTATTTAGAGATTCAATTATCACTGATTAGCAGCACCTCAGTGCCATTATGAAGGTTTTGCAGAGCATGAGTAGCAGACACATCTCAATATCAACTGATCAGAGGAGATTATTGCATATTTTGTATGCTTTCAGTATTGTTTTACAATGTAGAAAGAAGTAAAAATCAGGAAATATAGTAAAATTTAATGGTGTGTTCAAACGTTTGACTGGTAGTGTACAGTGGCAGCATTGTACAGTGGGGCAGAGGGCCTCAGCGGCGAGAGCTGTCGCCTCGCACCTCCAGGGTTAGGGGTTTGAATCTTATCTCTGGTCTGTCGGTGTGTGGAGTTTGCATGGTTTCCCTGTGGTTTGTAGGTTTTCTCCGCATACTTTTGTAGTCCAAAGACATGTGATAGGGTGATTTGTTGTTTTCAAATTGCCCATAGTGTGTGATTAGGTGTGAGTGTGTGTGTGTGTGTGTGTGTGTTCTTATGCCCTGAAAAAGATTGACACCCCATGCATTGTTTCCCTTGCCTTGAGTCCTGAGCTTCGTGCCCCTGCGACCCTATACAGGAAAAGCGGTACAGAAAATGAACGATTGAACAGCAGCATTCTGTAAAGTAAGCTGCGTATTTTCCTACTGTGAGAATACATTACTCAAGACTGTAAATTAATTCAGTTTCTGTTTCTTTATTTTTAACCATATACAATTTATGGCACAGCATTTTTTATTCGACCATTTTTACTATGTTTACAATCCCGAGGTCATGCATGATGCACGGATTGGTCTGCATGCATGATATTTCACACTAAGTCATACTTGTTGGTGCTTATTTATGATTTCTGACCTCAACTCAAGGGTATTTTCAACTCTTGCACTGGAACGTTTGCACAAACTGTACAAAACAGGATTCACAAACTGGACTTCAGATGGAACGGTTCATGCAGCAACACCAGGAAAGCACAAGAGCATGCCATGCAGTCTTGTGGTCCGGGTTACACTGTGTGCTTTTCTCTGGTCAAATACTGATTGTATTTAATTTTCCTTTCTGTTTTATGTGAGAATTTGATGTAAATGCTTCGGAAATTTGTTCCACTGTGTTTAGAATGTGCAGATGTTTTATCACTGTACACACATTTTTATATTTATGGTGAAATTACTTTAGTGAAATTTTTGTACCATAATGTTTTTTTTAAATAAAATAAATAATATCCACCTCACAAAAAAAAACCTGTTGAACTCTCAACCAGCCTTTTTAAAACATAAACAACAACAAAAAGATTACAACTTTTGCACAGAACTGTGTCTTTGCAAATTTACATAAAGATATAACAGATACAGTATAGCCACTGAGGGTTTAAATGGATTTGCACAAACCCTGAAAGACATATGCTGTACAGGACAATATTCTGAGGTCATATTTAAAGAATGGGGTTGCAGCCATACATGAGGCGGAGCTAAAGTTGGATTATCTTGGTGTAATATTTTAAAATTGGTTTGATGATCTCTATGTATTTATGTATGACAAATATCTAAAACAAAACACTAAAAATACTTTTTCATGGCACTGCACTTTTGTCAGACTTAGAAACTTATCCTTTTTTAATATACGTGTATAAATTCCCATAAACACTATAACACTGTAAAGAAGCAAATAATTTCATTATGAAGTGTGTAAAACCGGAAGTGGCCTTTCTTTGACAGCCAATAGCCATCAGGCACTGAAATATTTAAACGTCAAAAAACGGGTCGAGTAAAAGAAAGAAAGAATGGGGGGGGGATTCAGTAAAATAGGTCTATAAGAAACGATAATACGATACAAGTAAAACAGTAAAGCATGCCAATTAAAAAATATCTTAGGCATAGCATATTACACAACTGATGTATCAAATAAGTCTTTTTAAAGAGAAAAATATTAAAAGCGAAAACAGGACTTCTCCCCCCCTTTTACACGTCACTTGGTGCGGTCCAGTGCCGGAGTGACTCCTTGCTGCGGAACGGCTATGCTGGTCTTTGTTGCCTTCAGCTGGATTTGTTTTTCTTAGGATAAAAATATATATATAAGCGGATTATTATTGTTATTTGATCATATTAATAACGGTAAGTATATTTTTTATTTATTACTGGATGAAATATTTTGTTATTAAGTACAATTTGACATCGTGATGTTTGAGATAGCTAGCTAACCATCCCTCCATTCATAAAGCTAGCATGCTAGCTAGCTAAGCGTTTGTGCTAGCAAAAACAGCTAATAAAATAATAAGAATAAATTAATAATAATAATTATTTTTTCAAACATACAATTAGCATGGTATAGGTGTACATGAGAAACAAAATGAATGTAAATTGCATTAGTGATATGTAGTAATGACTCTTGACTCAGCAGGGAGATTTTTGCCTTTTGGAGTTAAATCAGTCGGCCTGCTTGTCGCATCCATCACTTAATTCACTTTATTTCTTCATTTCTGGATGTTACCTAGCTATCTTAAGTGTCACGTAGTAAGTAAAGTTAGATAGAAATATCTTTTGGTATATGATGATTAGCATTCATGCTACATAAGAGAATAGACTGGTTAGGAACATTCTCCATGATCTAAGTTGCCACTACGAATAAGATTTTTTAAAAGATTAAATAAATATGAATGTTGGTTTATCACGAAGTCCCCGTAAAGATGGATGAAAGAAGTTACGGATCTTTGCCTCATGTGCCCTCGGATTATGTGCAGCACTGGTGAGTTTCCCCGCTTTGTCCTCAAATGGCGCCAGGATTGATGATGATGATGATGATTATTATTATTATTTTAATGTATTTATTGCCATCTGCGTTTCATAAGCATGATGATGGAGCTCTGTGCAAATACTAAACCTATCCTGAATGTTACTAACCAGCCTATGAACATTGCAAACATTAATTTAACTATAACATTAATCTATAACATTACTAATAATTTTAAAAATTGCTCTTTCTGATTTCTCACCTAGTTCTCTCTGTCTTTAATAAAGCACCACAATAACAGACATCATCAGGGTTTCTCAGTGTTGCCAACTATTTCTGAGTGAAAATAGCATTAAAAAAATGAAAGTTAGTGATACCATAGACTAATATACTGATATACCTAGTTCTTAAGGCAAAAAAAATAATAATAATCCTGTAGCAGTACATATTTTTCTGTAAGATAATTTGTTGTAGCCACCCAAAAATATTCCCAATGTTAACCCCCCCCCCCCCCCCNAAAAAAAAAAAAAAAATAGAAAAATGTGTGAAAAATCGCATCGTTTTTGTGAATGCGTGCCGAAGGCAACGTTGGTATTGTGGGTTGACTCACTGTGTAAAAAAAAAATCTGCAAATTTGTAAACATGCTTTTCACCGACACAAACTGTTTTGAAAGGCTCGTGCAGTTTAGCCGGCATTGGATTTGGTTGTTAGTTCATATACCAAAAATGCTTCATATGCCGTTGCAAATTTATTGCAGGATTTAAATTCTTAAGACGAAATTTTGTTTCATAACTTTATAATATTTTATTATAACTCTCCTCGCCGTGATAATTCAGAATTCGCAATCACTGCATATCAAATTACACATTTTGGGACAAGATGAGAATTTTTCCTTCATAATAGAAAACAAGAATACTGTACATATATTTCCCCGAAAATAAAAATATATACATTCGATTTTTTCTTACACAGTATGTCAGAAAAGTCTCCATACATAGAGGAACTAAAAAAAGCAGAGGAAGGTAATATTTTTTAGCAAAATGCAATCCAAAAATTATACATAAACAATTTTTCGCATAGTTTATGTATATTTTTGTCAGACAGGGTTTAATGAACAAGAAAAAGGCCAGGAACGAGGTGAAGGCCAGGAAAACGCAAACTCAACCACGATACAGCGCAAAGATATTTTAAGGGAATGCATTCGAAGTGCAGATACATGCAAAATGCTAGATGTTTTAGTGAGATGACTCTGGGGTGTCCACAAAGAAATGACAATCATGTAGAGGTGTTGTAAATTAAGTTACATTTTGCTTAAAGTATTCATTTGCATTATGCATGGAGACTTTTGGTACACCTCTGTAGAACAACATTCTTTGCTGATGGCACCACAATATACACATGTATTTAAAAGAATCTGTTGTACTTTATATGAGAGTAATTCAGACAAAAGAAGCAGAACCAATGGTTTTCTTGTATAGTGATTGGTTATTGCAAACAATGATGATCAGTAATTGGTCATTGGGTTGAAAATGTAACAGATATTTAATAGTACATGTTTTATTTTTCAATATTGTGATTTTTCTTTAAAGAAAACTTTCAAAAAACGTTTGTGTATCCTGTCAGACTAAAAAGAAAATTGAAGTTGGCATAACTTAAAATCTGTCAAAAAATATTCAATCTGGTTATTCCTATATACATCCTCATACTGTGTCACAGGGTCTGTAGTTAAGAGTAGTACTAAGTAACATAGTCTCAAAAACATGAACTTCAGAACCTTTTTTTATCATGATAAATTGCTAATTTAAGTCCTTCACGAAGAGTAAGGTTGTGAAATGTCCAGATGTCTAGGGTAAATTCATTCTATCACCTAGGTGCCAGAACATTGAGGAGCATCAGTGTGAGCTGGAGAGCTTGTTGAATTCAGGACGGAACCTAACATGTGCTTCAAAAACTTTGACGTGTGCTTTTTTTTTAATTAATGGGGTCTAAAAAGATCTAGCGAGAAAGTTTCTAAGTTGGCAGCATTGAACAGTTTTTGCATCTAAAAGAAGTTTAAGGAGCTAGGTTGCTTAAACTGTTTCATTTGTTCAATTCTCTATATGCTCTCCTGCTCTGTTTAAACCTTTAGATTTGTTTTGCGTTTGTTTAGGGTTCAGTCAGCACAGCAGCATCTCCAGGCCCTCCACGCACAGTATTCTCACATGGCCAACGGTAATGTTGCCCACTTTATGGAAGGACACGGGGAAGAACCTGGAATGATGGACATGCCTGCCCAGGAGCCACCTGCTGCACCGTTGGAGCCCGGGGTTCCTCAGAAAGGTAACACTGAGAGTGTTTTAAAAAATTAAAATTATTTTACTTGTGTTAAATTTTTTATTCCGATTTGTCTGAAGGTGTTCTCAAAGCTTTGCTCTCAGTTTCAATTAAACACAGTTTTTATTAATCCACTTGCTCCAAAACATTACATGTAACTAAGCATTGCATGTTTGGTAATAAATAAAACTTGTAATCATTCTATGGTAAACTAGAAATAAAACCGTTTAAGCAGTGCTCTTGTTGGAAAATAATCAATATCTTAGTGATGTCAGGAGAACTGTGTCCTTGCCGTGTTTTGAGAAAATGTAAAAATTTCCTTGTTTGAATTCGAAGCTCCCACTAAAGGGAAGAGGGGAAGACCTGCAGGCCAACAGCCCAAAGCTAAGCCAGGACCCAAGCCTAAGAAAGCCAAGGTGGAGAAAGAAGGCCAAGCAGCTGAAGGAGCGCAGGAGAAGATCGACGAGTCTTTTAAGAAAGTTAAAAGGAAAATCGATCGCTTCAAGGGCATGTCTGAGGAGGAGGTCATGAAGAAGACCCTGCCAGACATCCTCACACCCAACCTGGACTATGTAATTGTGAGTAGAGTCTGTCATCCATCTGTTTTTGTGTGTCCGAGTGTCTCCCTCCATGTCTGTCTGTGTCTTTGCTTGTCTGTGTCTGCATGTGCACCAGTCAGTGCGTCTTTCTGTCTGTCTGAATTTAATGATTTCAGTTAAAATTGGACCAAGATATTGCAGCACATTGTGGGGTCAGGTTTTTTTTTTCAGATTTTTTTTTTTCTCCATTTGTAAAGATTGGAATTAATCCAGGTCTGATGGCTGCCTACATTGGAAGATGGTTCCCCGGACCTGGAAACCACTTTTGTAAGTTCCATGCATTATTGTTTAATATTAAATAAAAGCTGTTCAGTGTTTTGACCAATAGGGTTTTTTTTTATTTTTATTATTATTATTATTTATTTTATTTTTTGTACACTAAGTTTTTATTAACTGGTAAGTTATCGTCTTTCCTTAAGGGAAGTGCCTGTTCCTGTCTGGGTTTACTGATCAGCTGTTGAACCACATGCACGACCAGTCTCTCCCTGAGAAATACGGCATTGGCTTCACAAACATGGTGGCAAGAGCAACACCAGGGAGCAAAGATCTCAGCAGGTATAATTTGCTGCTCGAGTGTGCTTGATTGAGTTTTGTTAAATTTGATTAAGCTCAAGTAAGAACCCGTTCATGTTATCGTACTGAGAAGAGTGATACGATTTTTCTTTTTTTCTTTTTTTGCTAGAACAGCAACCACTAAATTTAAAGTACCATAACACTCTCGTTATATGTTAGCTTGGTTTTCTGAGGTTTCATTATCAGACTTCAAGGCACTGAAGAGGCACAAATGTTTGCCAGTTAATAATAAATTGATTTACTGACTGACTCATGTATACCTGGAATTTTCCATGCTCTGGAATTACTTTGTGAACTCATTTATTAATACAGTTCAATGATTTAGAACCAGGTTCATCATGCCTCTTTAACGTTTTGGTTTTCCTTTCTGGTGCAGTAAAGAGCTTCGAGAGGGTGGCAAAATTTTAGTGGAGAAGATTAAAACGTTCAAACCTCTTATAGCAGTTTTTAACGGGAAATGTAAGTATGTAAGAGCTGGCCTTACACGTGTTGCCTGTGAAGTCAGATGGAGCAATGTCATTTTAACGCTAACTTCTTTTTTTTTTCTGAAGGTATATATGAAATGTTCTGTAGAGAGATATTTGGGAAAAAGCCCAAATCTTTGGAATTTGGCTTGCAGCCTCACAAGATCCCAGACTCGGACACGGTATGAAAATAGTCGCCATCTCTCGCATAGAAATGTGATCAAGTTCATTTTCATATGCTTAATTTCACCTGTACGTCTCTGTGGGTCCTTAGGCGCTGTATCTGATGCCCTCGTCAAGTGCCCGTTGTGCCCAGTTCCCCCGCGCTCAGGACAAAGTGCATTTCTACATCAAGCTCAGAGAACTCCGAGACCAACTTAAGGGAGTGGCCAAAGCCAAGGAAGTCGAGGAGGTCAATTACACCTTCGATCTTGGCTTGGCTAAAGGTAAGAATGCAGGTTTTTAAGGTTCTTCACACTGAAGTCGTGGTACATCCTATAGTTAGTTGGTCATTGCCTGGAATTATAGTAAATGACCAGCTAATACCGTGCAACTAATACTCTTTAAACCTTGGTTTCTGTTTGTTTCTACAGAGGATGCTAAGCGAATGGCCATTAAAGAGGAGCAGTACGATCCTGGCTACGAGGCTGCTTATGGAGGGGCATATGGGGAACCGGGCGTTGAGGAAGGCAACGGCCACTGTGCCTTCTCTTCAGGAGAAGCAGGTTAGTAATTGTTTCTAACTAAACTAAAGATGAATGACTATTCCTAATAAATCTACTGAACTCAAGTCTTCATGAAATTACAAGGCTAAATGACTTGTATAGGTGCCAACATGTAAAGGTGTAGCATTTATCATTTTGCATTAATGGTATGGGAGATTCTTTTTTTTTTTTGTTATGTTTGCTTATTTAGTTTCTTTTTGAAAAAAAAAAAACTATAGTATAGGTCAAAAGTTTGGACATGTTTGTTTTTGGTTTAGTAATTTATTTTCTACAACAACATAGAGTTTTAAAAACTATGAAATGACACATATAGTATTTAATTAATACAATTATTTTAAGACGTGAAGGTCAGCTGTTCTGGAATAGTTCTTGTATTGTCAAGTGCATTTGTCAAACCCATGAAGAGACCATTCCAGGAAAGCAAGATTTAAAACTTAGCTCAGCCTCAGAAATGACCAATTAACAAACAGCATCTCAGATTAGAGCCGTTATGAAGGCTTTACAAAGAATAAATAGCACATATTTCTATCAACTGTTCAAAGGACATTATTGCATATTTTGCATGCCTTCAGCATTGTTCTACAATCTAGAGAGAAATTTAATCAGTATCTTTATCAACCCCGAGCTTTGGTTTGTTCTTGTTGGTTATCACTGGGTTCTTTAGTTTCCTCCCATTGCCTCATTAAAAAAAAATCTATTAGGTGAGTGAATGAGATTAAATTGCCCCAGTGTATCAGCATGTGTGTGTTTGCATGGTCTCATGTGATGTAAAGGCATCTCATTCAGTTATTCCATTCAATACATGTTCTGGATCTTGCATCAAGCCAACTAAATAGAGAGGGGTTCATCCAATACAGATTGGATCATTTATGCTTAAAAACAAAAAGTTCTTTGCCTGTTCTGATTTTCTTTAAAGCAATTTCTGGAATGCCAAAAGGCGTAGCAGTGTCCAGCTTCTAATTGATTTGTCTGTCTGCACCTCTAGAAGCAGCAGAGAAGACACCTAGGAATCCAAACGCAGTAGGTCAGCTTCCAGACGGACAGTGGATGAACAACTCCTTCGCCGATCAGATTCCAGAGATCGGCAGCTCGTCACAAGCGCAAGGGGAGGCTGTATGAGCATCTCAGTAAGAGACTAGACGCCTGTGTTCATGCACAGCTCTCGTGCAGTGCCTCTCACCAGCTTCTCACGGTTCAGGAGCGATCTCAATCCGTGCACTGACTCTTCTGCTTGCTGATTTGTTTAAAATCTGTTACATTAGGTAATAGGAACATTACGGACGCTGCGTGATTAAGTCACCCGGCATAACAGGATGACGACGTGATGATTTGAAGCGGAGACGGCTACATCGGCGATTCGCACAAGTCACCTGCTGCTCTTAATAACTAAAAAACAAACAAACAAACAAACAAAAAAAACGTACCTCAGTTCTTCAACTGAAGACTATTATCATGGAGCACTCTTCATGTATAAAGAGATGCATTTGAATTCTTTTATATTTTCTTTGCCATGAATTTGAAGTAGACATTTTAGGGAGTAGTATTTCTATGGAACTTATGTGTTTTCTTTTTGTTTTCACCTTCTGTGTCCAAAACATTTTAGTTTTTATTTTTGATTAGTGTTTAAGCACTGATGCAATTCTTTGTTCCATGTGATATCAGGGATGACTGATACTTGATTTTAAGACAGAACCGTATGTAGTTTAATTTGCTTAAATGTTGAACTTTTTTCCTCGTGCAAAATGTTTGCACACATTTCTGTGCCTGGAAGCCATTTACATGGTTACTGTAGGACGGAATGGAAAAAGTAAGGATTACGAATCTCCCCTTTTTTATATAAAAACGATGGTGTAGTAGAGCAAGTAGTGTAGGTGATATTATTAAATAATTTGTAATCAAAGCAAAGACACCACCATTTTATCCCCCAAGGTGCATTTCTAATAGGTCACACTAATACAATCACGTGAGTACTGATGGTAGTCGTGGAGTAGTTGTCTCCTCTGACATGAAATTACAAAATCAAGTGTCAAAGACAGGCAGAGCGCCTTCTCAAGTACTGTAAAACACCGTGTCTGTGACGCATGGTACTGTGTGAATTTTAAAGCTTTGATTTCCTGTGGTTTTACTGTTTATATAAATACTCTTGGTGCTATTTTGTTACTCTTATTGTAAACATAATTACATTTTCCCCTCTATTAAAATTTTATTGCATTCAACTTCATTCAGGTGTAATGTAATTCTTTAGCACAATTATTCCTTTATTTCAAATGCAGTCAAACTAGGATAGTGCAGAATAAAAAATAAAAAACAGTTATGAGAGTAAAAACTCCCTTTATTTCTCTTTATAATCCCCCACTAATGCACTTATCCCACCGTTTCACTAGTGCTTGGATACCATCAAGGTAGAAAATGTTTTTAGTACGCCCGTGCCATGATCAGACTGTCTGCTTCACGTCTAAACACAGGCCTACCAGGAACTCCTTTAATGGCCCAAACATGTGGAAATGGCTTGGCACAAGGTCAGGACTGTACGGGGGTTATGGCAAAATAAACAAAAAACAGGTGAGTTCCTGTAATGTGCAAATGGTACAGTGGGCAGTATGAGGCCAGTCCCACAAAAAAACAACACCTTTGGTGATCACACCTGGCCGTTTTTTTTTTTTTCAGAGAGCATTCCACTTACTGGGACACCAGCCAACTTGGCTGGAATTGTCATTCCCAGACGTACAACCGCTTTCAAAACATTTGCACCATTCTAATGTTTTATTGCGGCTAAGAGGCTCATTGCCTTAAATC
Source organism: Clarias batrachus (assembly GCA_003987875.1). Classification (NCBI taxonomy): domain Eukaryota; kingdom Metazoa; phylum Chordata; class Actinopteri; order Siluriformes; family Clariidae; genus Clarias; species Clarias batrachus. The sequence continues at coordinate 1,388,985 of QMIH01000049.1, forward strand.
ACGACAAATGTCATCACATTTTTTGTCCCAGTTTGACTTGATCTGGGTGTGCATATATAAATGTTTTTTTTTTTCCCTCATTCCGCTTTGTTTGGCACAAAAAAAGGAGAGTCAGATGTAGATGTGATTGAACTGATGAGAACATGGTTAGGTGCAGTAGACATAATATGGCATTATGCCGTAAAAAAATCCAAGAGGATGCCCTTTTGTTTTTTCGACACCTGTACAAGATCCCCTGTGCAGTGTAAAAACCTTTGACTGGATCCAGCACCAATGCCTTCTTTCGAGATGACTTCTCACAGCCACAGAAGATCAGACACCATCTCCAGCATCCTGTCAGCAAGTTTGATGGTTAATGTTAGAACACACTTGGCATGTACAGTGTCTACACATGATCAGATACACTTATCCTTTTAAAAATATATATATAACAGCACATCTTACAGTTGTTCCATTACTGCTTGCCAACACTTCCTACAGTATTTAGTCATCACTTGCATTATAGCCGTAACAGAGACGTGTTTCTATATCTTGTTAACTAGATATCTTGTTAACTAGTCGTTCGCGTGGAATTTGATTGCACACTCATAAGCGCGATTACAGCACCATCTGTTGAATTTTGGAATGAACTAAAAAATTTTCCATGTTACCGTCAAGAGAATGAAGGTGTGAGATCAGGTTTATTAAGTAGATTTCAATTGCACACTCATAAGCGTGTATTCAAAAATGTACAGCGCCATCTGTTGAATTTTGAGATGAACTAATCATTTTTCCAAGGTCGATTTCTTTGATATGAGGACGTTTTCCATTTAAATTTCAAAGTAGCATATCTTCTCTTCCCTCTGGCTGATTGCGATAAAACAAAGCCTATATGTTACCTCAAGCTCACCCAAATACACCTGTGAAAACCACATTAAAATGCATTCAGTAGTTTTTATGTGATGCATGCACAAACAAACAGACAAAAATAAAAAATAAAAAATCTTGATGTCCCTTACATTTTTTTTCGCAAAGTCTTCAATGTACAGATACACTTCAGTTTTATTACATATGTATAAATTNTATATATATATATATGAGAAAAATAGCTTGAGAGAAAGTGTCAGAGAAAAATTTTCATACCTGATCACTTCTCATGGTTGTGATCAGGTATGAAAATTTTTCTCTGACACTTTCTCAGACTAATTGCTGATACTGGTCACTGGAGACTCTTTCTTACACTTGTGGAGCATCTCCCAGTCACGTCTCTGTGTACATTTTTGCTGTAGAAATTATACCGTATGAGAGTGAGCATACTGATACAGTATAAACCTGTGATTTGGCTGGAGGTCAGAACTACTGTCAAAGCTGCTGTTATAGAAAATAAATCAACATCTCGCTGACCAATCAGATTTGAGAATTCAGCAGTGCTGTGATTTACACAATTATATCTACAATACTCTATTAATTTACCTCAGAAACATGAAGAAGACGATCTCTACAGGCAAAGCACACACCATCAGTACAGATGTGAGCAACTTCACCGCAAATAGTTCACTCATCCATCTGCATTTCTTCACACTAGCCTTATAAAGGACTGAGGGACAGATACAACATATGTTCTTTGTTGTGTATCTTACTACCAGGTGAGTGCTTATTCTTGCCAGTTAACGGCTGGGACATTGAAATACCTTGTTGGATCGGCCCAGGCAGGAGATTAACCTGCTGTTTATCCAGCACACAGCTGTGTTCAGATGGTGTCAGTTCACGATGCCGTGTGTAATTGGACCAGGGGCACTTTTCTTGTCTATGATTTATTCTAAGTTCAGACATAAACGAATCCTTTTCTAAGAAACCTGAAATCAGACAGATGGCACAAAGCATAGATGGAATTAATATCTACAGTATGTATATGAATGTCTACAGCAGCTTTATTTTGGCTTAATGGGGAAATCTTGCGCACCATTCTTCTTAAGAAACATGAGCGTATCTTTGTATCCGTTGTGACAAATCTCTGCCATAACCTAAAAACAGAACAAACCAGTCATTCAAAATCCTCACAGAACGTAAACAAAAAGCCACTCCTGCATTTAAAAGCCATACCAAATGCATTAAAATGAATAAAGAACTGTGACATAATTGGTGATCCTGGTGCCAACTTCATGGTTGATGCCACATTTTAGTTGTTCCTAAGAGAAGTTAGAGGACAATTCTGCTCAAATACTGTAGTTACCCATCTATGAGAATTAAGCGAAGCTGCTGCACTAAATATAAGCACCACAGATATTACAGCCGTGCTGATATTCGGTATGACAGCACGGCCTCAAGGGTGATATTGCTTTTATACAACAGTTCCAGAAACGCCGTTTACTATAGACAGATCATGATTTGTTTATTTATTGAAGCAGCGGCATGGTGGCTTAGTGGTTAGCACAGTTGTCATGCACATCGAGGGTTCGAATCCCACCTCAGGTCAGTGCAGGCAGTTTGCATATTCTCCCCATGCTTGGTAAGTTTACTCTACTGTCCAACGATTGTATACAGAATAAAGCAGTATAGGCGAAGATCAATGTTTATTCGAGCAGTTGTTTTGCTCTACCAACACATATCTTTCAGCGATTGGTGGAAGTAGAGTTGAGCTGGCACCCAACACTTGTTCTAATAATCGTTAATTAAACTAAGAGGCGTCATGCATTTTGTAATTTCATGCATTTATTTGGAGGATTAAAGCAATGCTGGCGTCACATTGGCTAGGTGGTTAGCACTGTTGCCTTTCACCTTCAGGGCACAGGTTCAATTGCCAGCCAGGTTCGATTCCTGCCTCCGTGTGCATGAAGTTTGTATGAAAATAGAGCATCATGTCAATGTGAACTAAATTTGAACATGATCGTAGTTTACCTCAGGTTCTGGCGGGAAAAACGCTTGGACAACACGGTGCACATTAGCCAAGTTGATGTTAAGGCTCATATTGCAGTGTCTCACTTCCTGGCAGTAAACTGGGTTGTCATATGGACAGATATCACTTTCCCCTGAGAATGGTGAGACAATGATGGTGTTCTTCAGACCGGAATACGGAACACTGTCACTCAAAGCGCCATCCACATAGCGCTGAAACGAGATGACACGTATCACAGACAAGATTGTATTTCATAGTCTGAAGATATTGATTAGAGTTTATTATAAATGTAATGGTAATAACAACTGGTTTAGTTTGTTAATCCATTAGTACTTACAGTGCCATGAAAACTAGGCGGCACCACTCCACAGTATATGGGGAAAAAACAGCTACAAAATAAAGCCTGGACAAAACACCATTGTTAAAAATAAATTGCATTAATACATAAATGAAATATTGCCCTTTCTGTCAAAACTCTCCCAACTTTATCTGGGCTTTGTATCGGCACTGAGAGTGTACTGACTTGCGCAACTCCTAGAAGCAGGGGTCGGTTCCCTGATTTGGAATTGAACCCAGGCCATGAGACTGACATCTTCAAATATTAGTCTACCAATAAATCTAGTTCTTCAATTTTATCCAATTCATTTCACCTGGATGAGATCATCCTTGCTGGTGAAGTCCGATATCACCACATTCTTCCCATCTGAAAGGCGTGTCAGAGAGACACACAGTTTCCCACTGGCAAGGAGGTGAGCGTTATCAGGCAGCTCTCGGACCAACAGCTTCCTGGTTAACTTCAACAGGTTAAAGGAGGGATGCATGGAGCTCAGCATGCCTTTTCGTGCTTCGTTGGCTATTGCCATCAGATTTTCACAACACTTAGCTTCAAAGAAAAAAAAACAAAGCATATTTATTCGTACATTTTAAAGTTTGCACAGTTATTTGGTGGTTATCACTTAACATGACAGACATGAAATCATTAACTAACAGTGTCAATAGTGACAATGATGAAATAGGAAATACTACACATCAACACTGGACACTGAATTTGACCTTCTGCCCTAAAAGTTTTGTTTACAGTTGAAAGGCTACCATATGATGAGCAAACATTCTTTGAACAAATTAAATCCGCTGCCCCGTCACAAAAAAAAAAAACGGAAGGGAGGGTTCAATTATTGTCCAGCATCAAGCATCGGAAACAAACATGGTGATCTGAAATTTCCGGAATTGGGTTAGGAACGGTCCAACACATTATAAAAATTTGTAAGGAAAGTGCCGAACCTTCAATTTTGTTAAAGAAATGTGGTCAAAGAAATGCATAAATGGAGATCTGATCACTTATACCCATAAAGATGCATAGTAAAAAACAACACAGCTCTGTTTAATAGTGAAAATAAGAGCATTTAAACTTGCACGATGTGATGAGAACTTACAGGATTGGGACTAAATAGCAGTCGGGCAATAAGGAAACCATTTGTTATTGGGCCGGGTCACCACACAACTTAACACAGGTTTTACACCAGATGTCCTTCCTGACACAATCCTCATATTTTATCCAGGATTGGGACCAGCAATGCATCCAGTCGCTGAAGTTTGGGCAGGAATTGAACCTCATCAATTGTTATATTGAATTGCCAGCTGCTTAACACACAGTATGACTGCAGATCAATCCCTGCTATCCGTTATCACCCAAACTGGGTTCCCAGTTAGTTCCTCTCAAGGTTTCATCCTCTTGCCATCTCAGGGAGTTTTTCCTTGCCCCTGTTGCCATTTCCCTTGGCTTGCTTATCAATTTGAATTCATACATATTCACATTTCATGATTGTGTAAAGCTGCTTTGCGCCATTGACAATTGTTAAAAGCTATACAGATAAAAAAATTTATTGGTCCTGGGCCTCTCGCATGGCAGGCAAGAAACCTACCATTGAACCACCAATGCCCTACTTGTTGTTGAGAGTAATCAGGGAAAAATAACACTTAAATTTGCTGGGGAGCATAAAAATTGGAGCATTGGAAAAAGGTCATGTGGTCTGATAAGTCCAGATTGACCCTATTTCAGAGTGATGGGTGCATCAGCGTAAGAAGAAACATGCATTGCGCCAATCATGCATAGTGGCCACTGTACAACATTATGATCTTGGGTTGCTTAGGCTGAGCAACATTATATGGCAATAAAATGAAGTCAGCTGACAACCATATCCCAGAAATCAAATTGTGGAAGTGTGGTTGTGGGAGGTTGAGCAAATTGAGTGCAGTACAAATATACTGTAAAATACTAGATCCCAATACATCAAAGCAAAATACATCAAGTGGAAATGAAAGCTGATGTTTTGATTCCAAACCTAACCTTTGATCTTTTGATCTCAAACCTACACATCTTCATTATATAACAAACAAAAAGAAAAGTTGGCCTTACCTCTCCAAAGTGGACTATATACATGTATTTAAACCTCTTCTAAATGCCTGAATTTTGTTCTTTCCATCACCTGGATGTTTTATTGTTGCTTTTTGCATTGTACTGTAAATTCTACAGACTCTTCTAGTTAATACTAGAAGATCCCCTTTTTCTGAAATATTCAAACTATCAACCATCCATCTGGCACCAATAAACGTACCATGTTTAAAGTAACTGAGATCACGTTTTTTCTCCATTTTGATGTTTAGTGAGAACATCAGCGGAAGCTTTTGGACCTGCTGTATCTGTGGTCGGTGAGGGTGCGATGTACAGTATGATGACTTACCTGGTGTCATTTCACATGCTATCATGGCTGCCATCAGCGCTCCTGATGAAGCACCACAAATCTTACTGGTACTTTTAACTAGGTGATGCGCCCGTTCCAACAGACAACAGTATACTCCAAAATAATAAATTCCCAAAAATCCACAACCAGTAAAGGAAATAGTCCACTCATTATTTGAGGCGAACATGTTTCTCATGCATGTTTCTGCCAGCTTTGAATGAGGAGGAAGTTCACAGCAGTTCACAGTACCTACAATAACACTTGTGCAATACAGTCACAGCATGACTCTTGACTTTGAACCCAGGATAATATTAATTCATTACATTTTTTCTTTATGATGTTCATATATTATATGGTATTGCTACATCTTGGTATCTAATCCTTACACATTTACAAGTCCAAAATTAAATCAGTCCATGATTCCTTAACACTGTATTATATAATCATTACTATTAAACTTATTGACCCAGCATGTTATTGTCGATAATTCCCCCAGTCAGAGGCAAGGTACACTTCAAACAGGGTTCACTGTAACTATAAATACTGGCAACACACAATATTGTATTTTCATTATTTCTATCTTTGATTCATTGAAAAGTAATAGGTCCTTAACGACCCTGAAAATTATCTGAGTGAAATTCCGAACTGGAAAAGGTGTTTGGACCAAAAGATTTAAATGAAGAAAGAATAATAAGATAATTAACTAATTGAACAGTTTATTAAAAATAAAACTAACAAAAAACATCAAGAGCAGTCAGGACCAGGGGTAGCGCGGTGGTTAAGGTGCTGCTTGGCCTATTGCTTGGAAGAACGAAGGTTTAAACCCCAGAACCTCCAAGTTGCCACTATTGGGCCCTTGAAAAAGGGCAATACTATAGAAATGAAACTTGGATATATTTCAGATATATCCAAGATTTTAGATGTTTTTTGGAGTAGTCAATGTGCAGCTTGTATAACAATATAGATTTACTGTCCTCTGAAAATAACTTAACATACAGACTAGATTTTTGCCAAAATATCTGGCAACAAAAGTTAGTACACCTAAGTGATAACAGCTGTACGTCACATGACCTATCCATAAAGTGTTTGTCAGTGTTCAAGCGTCCCTCCAGACCTGAACCCTATTGAGCATCCTCAAGCAGAAGGTGGCAAAGTGCCTTATGTCTAACATCCGGCAATTCCAGCAGTGACATCACTATGGAGGCGTGGAAGAGGTTCCCAGCAACAACATGTGCAGCTCTGGTGAATTCCATGTCAAGGAGGATTAAGACCGTGACTAATAGCAATGGTGCTCACACAAAATACTGACATAGTTGGACATAGTTTTGACATGTTCACTTCACAGGGTGTGCTCATTTTCGTTGCTAGTTATTTAGGCAATAAAGTCTGCATGTTGAGTTATTGTTAGAGGACAGTAAACCTGTACCGTTATACAAGCAGCACATTGACTACTCTAAAATACAGTATAACCAATTTTCATTTCTATAGTATTGTTCCTTTGAGACCATATAATAAAGCGGTTGCTGAAATGCGAGGGTGTTGTCACTTCTGTGAGATACTGTATAAAGAGATCAAATGTAAGCCACTCTGGATAAGGCCGTCAGCCAAATGCCGTAAATGTGATAAAATCATAAATCGGTTATCCACTGGTTAGTGTAAGCTTCAATACACCTGCCCAATCACAAGCTTCGATTTTCCAGTAATCTTACTGATGACGTTCAAAATCAATCTAACAAAATGCAAAAACATATACTGGCCTATCAAAAGTCTTTAGTCATAACTTAGTTCTTCATATTTTGCTTACATAGAGCTAATCTTTCATGTATTTTTAATGTAATATTGTGGCATAGTTCTCCAGACTTTCTAAAGGATTTTTTTTTTGCTCTCATTTTCAGTCCGGTTCCTGTACCTGACCAGTTTCACAGGAATGTTAATTGCTTGTTTAAGCCATGCAGTGATCTGTGTGGAATTCAAGCATAAAATCTCCAACATAAACCAGTGAGAAACAGGTGCAAATGATGACAGATGATCAGACTGGTGATTAGTATACTGGTGGTGCTGAATGCTGAGTGGTTGGAACAGACGAGAGGGGAAATGAGGTCATTGCTGAGGTTGTAACATAAACAACCGATTTTTAAATATGTATACATATATATTTCTTTAGGCACAGTAAAATATGTTTTCCCATTTCTTTAATTGAATCTACATAATTTAATCTCATATGAAGAAATGAGGGAGAGTTTTGCACAGGCCTGTACCTGTAATTATTTAGTTATGTGCTTTACTAGATAAATACTGATGCATACATGTATAATATACTCCTGCATGGTGTGTATCTTAGTCCATAGTCATTATTAATTAAGGACGTGTCTGAGGTAGTACAACAGGTATAAGCACACATGGAATGAAATATTGTAAGTATTATATTTTATTTATAAAATCCTGTAACAATGCTGCCATAAGCAAGTCCTAATATGCAAACTGATAAATCCACACCTTCCCACTACGCTGTACTATTACAATACACTAAAAGACGACTCAGCATTTATTTCTGTAAAACGCTCAGAAACTCATTGTATGAAATGCATCCTGAGATGTTCTTATCAAAGTATGATGTAAGATGAAAGACATCTTCCTCTGCAAGATTGATGTTGTACTGCCTCAAAACCTGTTGAGATGACAAACATTTAAATTAATTACATACTAATACATATTAAGGCATATGAAGTATAATATGTAAAGATACGTAAGACAAATACATTTTGTATTATATGCTACTCAGATATCCATATATCTCTCCTCCTTGCCTTTCAGATTTTGTTTGCATATTTGTCACAGTGATCAAAGTAATTGCCCCCTTAGCCTAATAACTGGTTGTGCCACCCATGGAGGCAACAACTGTAATCAAGCATTTGTAATAACTGGCAGTTAGTCAGTTAGGAATTTTGTCCCACTCTTGTTTGCATAATTGTTGTAATTCAGCCACATTGGATGGTTTCAGCCTGTTTAAAGTCCGGATATTGACTAGGCCATTCCCAAACCACAATTCTGTAATTTTTTTAACCATTCAGAGGTGAACTTGCTGGTGTGTTTTGGATCATTGTGCTGCATACACTAAGTGCACGTGAGCTTGAGGTCACAAACTGATGGCCAGTCATTCTCCTTTGGGATTTTAGATTTTAAGTAAAGCACAGAATTCATGGATCCATCAACTATGCCAAGTCATCCTGGTCCTAAACCTGCAAAGCAGCTCCCAGACCATCACACTACGACTACCATATTTCACTGTTGCCTTTGTAACCCTTTCCAGACTGATACTTGTCTGGCAGTTAATCAGGACTAGGTGTGGAAAGTGAAATTTTACTCCGCTTTCCAAATAAAAGTGGCTAATCACCATTCATTCATGATTTGGCATGGGGGGGGGGGGTGAGGGTAATTTTTCACATAGGGCCAGGTAGGTCTGGACCTCTTTTTATCAATAATAAATAAAATTATGATATAAAAACTGCATTTTGTATTTACTCGAGTTATTTTTGTAACATAAAATTTGTTTGATCTGCACAAATTCCAATGTACCAGTGTACATGGTGCTCATGCCATTAAAATCTAAAAATATAATAAAATGCATGGGCCACAATTTCCATGAACGCATTACAAACCACAGGGTACGTTCTAAGAAAAAAAATAAAGTAATTAATTATTATATATAATATTGTATGCGGTATCTTACAGTATACTGTATAATAGAGCTCTTGCAGAGCACTTGATCCAGAATCAAAACATTTGCCATTTTGTTGGGCAATCATGCCTGTCACAGATAACACAGCCAAGCTAAATATTGATAAATCGTTGACTAAATTTACTGAACACATGATGAGAGGCCGGGTACCTTTGCATGTTGAAAGACATTGAATGTTGCCAATGCTTATCAATATCTAGCTGTTTTTTTTTGGTTTGTTTTTTACAACACTTTAAAGGAACAGTGTACTACTTGATTTACAATATGGTGAAATTTAGCTGTCTCATCAGTTAATAATTAACTTAAATCTGACCTATTTTCTGACCTATTTTTTTCTCCCTACCTTGGCGATGACCAGTCACCTCTGCTGTCTATATGTCTGTCTGACTGACTGACACATGACTGAGGATGCTACACATGCAGGCATTTTTTGCACTCTAATTTTTGTTACTGGAACATGCGCTAAAACTGTCTTGCAGGTTAAATGCATCATAAAGCCGCAGACAGATTGCCTGACAAGAAGGGAAGCTGAGGTTTGGTTTTAGATCAGGTCTGACATCATATGCAAGTTCTCTATATACAGTGTAATTTAGGATGATAATAAGGATGAATCTCTATGAGTTAATAAAATGTAGGATACTGTTAGCTACTTTTTTGAAATCCTGAAGAGAAATCTTCCCTGTGTATTGCTTGTCACACGAGATAAACGCTTGCTTCATGGTTCTCCAGTAAAGCTGGACAGAAGGACAGAGTCTGAGCAAAGTATCCATGCACTGCTTACTCAGAGGCCCTGAATCCATCTGTAAAGAATAGATAGCAACATATTATATTTAAAAAGAAGAAAAGCAGTAGACGTCATACATTATATGCTATGCCATCCTTGATAATACAGTACAGTATCTATAGGTGATACCCCGGCATATGAATTTAATCCGTTCCAGAGGAGGGTTCTTAAGGAGAAATTTCATATTGTGAAACACATTTTCCCATAGGAAATAATGTAAATGGAGATAATCCGTTCCAGCAACCCACAAATTTGCAAGGCCGGGTTTTCATATGCAAAGGTACCACTGTATTGTTAACCTAGTGTAGTGCTAAAAACTCATCAGTAGTAAGTAACTAAGACTTACGGTTGATGGCAGGTGCAGCTTGCGTCTGCGGCTCAAAGTGTTGACTTGAGGTCTGAGCGTGAGCACAAAGTGCTGCAGGAACTCTGAGTAGGAAAACCGTTTATTGCTTCTGATGTTATACTTCTCAGACAGCTGCTCAAACTGAGAATGTGTTAGGGTAATATGGAAACCTTCCAGTATACCTGTGGATGTTTACACAACAGTAAATAACTATAATGTAGAATATTAAAATGACATCCCAATATGTTTTATCTACATATCTTTTTAGCCATACCTAAGAAAGTCTCTACATCAATCTCCCCATTGCTCCCTGTCTCAGCCTCCCTGCACCTCCTCTGGACCTCCCTCCAGCATGACCTGATCTGTGAACGCAGCCTCCGCTCCACAGCTTCAGGGTTCAGAGTGCTCGATGTAGACCGTCCCGAGACCGCAGAGGACGGCCTGAGCTGCTCTGGACCTAAGGACTGGAAAAGAAAATGGATCAGTTCAATGAGCCTTGTTAATGTCATGGTTGTGACCCATCATATCAAATCAGGTGTTAAGTTGTGCGGATTAATTTTGCGCTATGATCACACAATCATCATTTAAAAATTGTAAAAATAGAATTTCAACTGATTTTTCCTAGGCCCTTCTTGAACTTTCACTGGCCATATCTCAGCAACCTGGACACAACACAGTAATAAACTTTAGCTATCAGCATGGAGCTGGAGTTGATGTGACAGGTCACATTTTTTTCTCTAAAGAGTAAGTGAGATTATTAAGACAGGTGTATATAAAGATATATAATAACACCTTGCTTCTTCCAAGGCTACAGGGTGTTGTTTTCGGGCATCGTTGGACATCAGCAGATGAGCTCCCCGATGGACTGGGACAAGGTGGTCCTCTAGAACTTCCCCCATTTATCGGTTCTCTACTGAACTTCTTCAGGAACTCACGGTAATCCAGGTTTCCAGAGGTGTTAATGGGCAACATTTTCCACAAAGCTTCAAACTAAGAATTCACATTTACAATTTTTTACTTGTTTTGGTAAAGAAAATAAAGAGATATTTTTAGAGTAAAATTGTACATACAGTGGAACCTTGGATTACGAGCATAATTCATTCCAGAAGTGGGCTCGTATTCCAAAACACTCGTAAACCAATTCAAATCTTCCCATAAGAAATAATGAAAACTCAAATAATTCATTCGACAGCCCAAAAAAATAAATACAGAAAAATAATTAATACAATATATAAAGTAAAAATAATATAATAATATATAAAGTAAAAATAAAACAAATTAACCGGCACTTTACCTTTAAAAAAAGTAAAAAAAAAAAAACAAAAGATAAGTGTTTCCGTTTGTGCGTGCAGGGGCCGTGTATTTGTGTGTGTATGTGTGTGTGTGTGTGTGTGTGTGTGTGTGTGGAATTAGCCCCTTCCCTTGCCTCGTCTTACACAGTAAAACTCCTCCTCCTTCCCCCACCTCGCTTTTTAAGTTTCACAACAAACACACACACAACGGAAACACTGTTTTAGCAAGAAAAAAAGAAATCACCCTAATGACACTCGCGTGAGCGCAGACTAACGGAATCATTGCTGTAAAGTAAAAAAATAACAAAACAAATGAAACAGCACCTTACTTTTGAAAAGAATCACAGAATCGTAGAGCAGAGTGTGTGTGTCTGTGTGAAGCTGGGGAGGGGGGGTGTAAAGGCGAGAGTGTGTGTGTGTCAGTGAGTGTGTGTCGGTGGCAAAAAACTCAGCACTCGTAAACCAAGATATGCTCGTTTTTCAATTCACAATTTATTAAAAATCTTTGCTCGTCTTGCAGAACACTCGTAAACCGAGTTACTCGCAATCCGAGGTTCCACTGTATTGTCATTCAGAGTCACCTGTTCATCAGTGAGTCTCATGAAGTGGTGGTCGCAGATGGTTCTGAAGTCCTCTTTCGAAATCGTATTGAGGCCGGCGTAATCTAAATCCACCATCTCCTTGGTGATAGTATAAATGCGAGCAGAAACGACCTCCCGGATACGTGCTAGAATATTACTGATTGGCAGAAGACGTGTCTGGTTTGGGAAACGTATCTTACTGATTTTCTCCTGCCATTCTTCAGATGTCTGTAATAAAGCAAATAAACAAATCTTGAGATAATGAGAAGAATAGGTCTATTGAATTCTTGTTTAATTTTCAGTGAAGGCACGAAGTGTGTTCAAGTCAAACTGGGATTTTTAAAATTGTGTTGAATGCTGCTAAAAACTGCTTTTATTTTTCTATATGCTCGCCTGTTAATAAATAAATAAGCGGTAATATGCCAGAGCCATATCGGACTACCTGTTTCACTTCTAAAACGCTGGCCTCCCAGGAACTCCAAACATGTGGAATAGTAGTATGGTAGATGTGGCAATATGTGGTGTTCATGAATGATTGTGTGTACAGTTCCCACAGACTGATGCATCTTTTTTGCAAGTTGGCAACAAGTTATCCGTTTATTTTCAAGGATCAGGAGGATTCATGAGAGTGACTGCATTGGGCTCCAAGACACCTCTGCCAGGATCAACATTAATGAACATATGGCCTTCTTTAAAATGCTTGCACCATTCAATTGCTAAGAATCTCATCACTGGACTATGCTTCTGTAAATGTCAATCAATTTTACTCCTTCATTCATTCAAAAGATTTAATTACAAGTCCCGGTTTGACTTGAAAGCCCCTCCTATTCATCAAATGCATTCATGGTGTTAGATTACTCCAGAATTTTACCTCTTGGTTATGAAGATTGAAGATGTGGAGAAACTCCTTCCAGTCCACTTTGCTTTCATCTTCTTTGATTGACAGCTTAGAAAGCAGGTGTCTGTATTGCACGTCAGAGAGCCTGACGCAAAAATGGTCCAGCACTCGCCGAAACTCTGCCTGAGCTACCTTTCCATTTCGACCCTTATCGATAGCTGTGAATGCCTTCGGATATAAAAGGACCAGAAAAGTGATGATTCAAAAGCTGTTCATTTTGTCACTTGCCATATAAATATAAATGCTACACTGGTTAAAAAGTTAAACGTAGCTGCCCAGTTTTTTGTACACCACCACATTCAGTCTATACCTTAGACAGAGTATCCACAGAATTTGTGGCGAGTTCTTTGACCGTCTGTAAGGCTCTGTCAGGGCTGAGATTTTCAAAACTATCTCTTGTTACACAAGACAGCATGGAAGGAGACGACATAACAGACCTGCTGCTGTCTCCTGGCCCAGCAATACGGTCCAGAAAATCATGGTATGACAGTTTGCAGACATCAAGTCCAAGACTGCAGAAAAGGACAGGAGCAGATAATGATCCAGACTGTAGTATGATCTCATTCTATTAGACTTTTTCCTTAGAACTAGGGCTGATACGCAACAAGTAGTCTGAGATGGATAATTGCAATACGTACTTATTGATCAGACCTAATAATTGATGATTCTCTATCTGAATTCCCTGTTTCTGTAATAGAGCCAACAGGTCCATGGCTGTCACATGACCATCTCCACTCGTATCCAGTTCCACCAGACTCTGGTGCACATTCTTGAAGTTAAGTTTTAAACACTCCCTATATAAGGGGGGAAAAAATGTGATTCTAGTCTCTGTAATAATTATGTGGCAAGTCTTGCTCCAATAATCTAAAACCAATTAAATTTATGAACAGGTTACTCACTTTACATTGTGCAGTTCTTTCTCAGTTAGAAGGTTCTGTGAGGTTGTTCTGTAGATGTTCTTTCCAATTGGCGGTGTGATATTTAGCTTGTTCACGAACTCTGTCTGAGTGACGTATCCTTTCCCATCATTGTCATATCTAGATATAATGTACCTGAGATCAGCTTATATGTCCGGTACAGTGAAGTGAAAAAGTATTTGCCCCCTTCGGGGATTTTTAAATTTTTTTTGCATACTTACAAAACATACAGTAAGTAGGGTTTTATTTAAATGCGAATCTGAACATTTCTGTATAGATTTCTCTTTCTTCCAACAATTCCTCTACAGCAATATGAACAACTCATTGCCAATTAATGCAAACACTTGATTGCAGCCCAGGCTGGTACAACCAGATATTAAGTTTAAGGGGAAATATCTTTTTTCACATAGAGTCAGGTAGGTTTGGACAGCTTTTTCCCCAGGTAAATGAAATCACAATTTAAAAATTGCATTTTGTATTTACCTTGTAATAGGTTTCATATTAAAATTCATTTGAAAATCTCAATCATTTAAGTGTGATAAATATGTAAAATATGCAAAAAAAAAAATTTTTACATCAGGAATGGGGTATATACTTTTTTCACGCCACTGTATGTTTATACATATTGAATTCTCAATTCAGATTGAGTCAGTGTTGGCAAATTATAGTTTAACTGAATGCACTTGTTATAATATGATATTTTCAAGGACAATGAATATAGAATATGCGCTCTTTAATAAATACTTTGCTGTGATATAACCATCATTGATTACTTTCTTACAACAACATACAGCATATACACGTATCATTAAACCTTAAGTAGTCCTTACCTTGCCCATATTTTCTCAAATTCTCTTGGAGTAATAGGCAAGTAGTACTTGTAAAGTATTTGTCTCAGATCATTCTTGGTCATCCTGCTTTCACTATCGTCACCATACTGAGTAAAACCCTGTTAGGACACAACAAAGTGTGAAAACAGTAATTTAACTAACGCAGATACCTTAAGGAGGAATAACGTCAACAGTTTAAAGTGGAAATCAGTTGAATGACTAGATATTAATCTTTCATTCTCAATTTTAATCACACTGTAACATCGTTAGGAACCATAAATGTATGTATGAGGGGTGTTCGAGTCAAACCGGGACTCGTAATGACCTTGATTGACATTTACTGAAGATTCATTCTTAGCCTCATTAGAACGCTTGAATGGTACAGAAGGCCGTACATCCGTGTGCACATTACAGGAACTGAGCATTGAGTTATTCCCACATCCCCTGTGCAGTCCTGACCTCACTCCAAGCCACTTCCTGTTGTTTGGGACATTAAAGGAGTTCCTGGGAGGCCAGCGTTTCAGACATGATGCAGGCAGATCGATCATGCTTCCAGGGTACTAAGAAAACTTGGGATGATTTTATTAGTGTAGCAGGGGATTATATAGGGATTTTTTTTTCTTCCATAACCGTGTTATGTTTTTTTGCACTATTAAAAGTCCTGGTTTGACTTGAACGCCCCTTGTATACTTGCCTTTGAGATCTCAGACCCCCTTGTGTGTGCAATGGTCACCAAATAAGCATGAACCTGTTCACATGCTCGTTCAAGTAACTGATCAGCTCTGGACCCAAAGATACATAAAAGAAAGATATGAATGACTTTGCACTAAATAGTGTGTGAATTTGAAATTGAAATGTGTGAAAGTTAAAACGCTTACGTCATACTAGTGATGAGATTAGCGCCGCTGTGTTTGTCAGACCTAATCTTGTTGTAGAAATCAGCGTAGTTCATAGTAGAGCCAGGCTTAAAGCCCAGCAGATCGAGCAGTTTCTGGTACTCTTTTTCTTTAGTCACGAATCTCAGGCTGTCGAACAGCACCCTAAAGTCGCTGTAGTTCACCAGCCCGTCTTTATTTCTGTCCATCAGTCGGAACGCTGTTAAAACATCCTAAAAGCAAATGACATGATTATATATACTATGGAAAAAAAGAACGAACTTGTACGAAGTTCAATAAGTTCAAATATACGTAAACATAATATTATATATATACTATACACTATATATAGTGTTAAAT
Organism: Clarias batrachus; assembly: GCA_003987875.1. Lineage (NCBI taxonomy): Eukaryota > Metazoa > Chordata > Actinopteri > Siluriformes > Clariidae > Clarias > Clarias batrachus. Next base: position 1,405,223 of record QMIH01000049.1, read on the forward strand.
AATCATCTCTGATTTAGACGCAGATGAAATGAACACAACTGGTCACGTAAACTGATGAGAAATGTGTTACCCTGTGATATTCTTTGATGCGTTCCTCAAGCTGATTGAAACAGTCCTCAGCAGACATAAAGCTGTTAGATTTTAGATTATTTGAGATTGCTTGCTGCTGTTCGTTGTTTTCTTTTGCTATAGCATCTGTGTGGAAAAACAGGCCACGCAATTTTTTTTATACTTCCTGGTCAATAAAGTAAAAAAAAAAAAAAAAAAGCTTTTTACTGCAAAAAAATCTATACAGCTGTGGCTAAATGTTTTGAGAATGACATGAATGACATTTGAGCATGACAAAATGAGAATGACATTTGAGAGTCAATATCTGCAGTGTTGACCATTCCTTTTCAAGACCTCTGCAAGTCGCCCTGGCAGGCTCTCAATCAACTTCTAGGCCACATCCTGACTGATGGCAGACCATTCTTACATAATCAGTGCTTAGAGTTTGTCAGAATTTGTGGGTTTTTGTTTGTCCACTCGCCTCTTGAGGAGTTCTCAATGGGGAGTTTCTGGCCATAGTTCCAATTTTTCAATGTTTCGTTCCCCGAGCCACTTTTGGAATCACGCTGGAAAAGACAAACTGTTCTTGGATGGTTGGGAAAAGTTGCTCTCTGAGGATTTTTTTTTGTACCATTCTTTATTCATGGCTGTGCTCTTTCACAAAATTGTAAGTGAGCCCACTATCTTGGCTGGGACATGAATGGTCTCAGGATGCTTCACTCTGGGCATGACACAGAAGTGATGGTAGCGCTCACCTACAGTACATACATTTCAAAAAGGGCAGCAAAGAAGCTACAGTACTTCTCTCCAGGGAAAACATCAGGGACAGACTGATATTCTGCAAAAGGGACAAGGATTGGGCTGCTGAGGACTGGGGCAAAGTCATTTTCTCCGATCCGGGGAAATAAATATGTGTGTGTGTCATTTTCAATTTTTTTTTGTCATGGCTGTACAGTTAAATACACACCTAATAATGAGTTATAATACACACCTTCATATTTGTCTATGAAGTCTGAAAATGAAATCGGTCCATTGCAGAAACCAAGAGCTTGAATAAGAACCTGAAATTGTGGTGCTTGAAGGGAAATTCTACAATCATCCAGAATCTACGAGAAACATCAACAATGCAGAAACTGAACAAGCAAAGGCACATGGGTTTTATCACGAGCATAGTAGATCCCATTTTTAAGCCATGACTAATAAAATTGCACAGTTTGACATATTTTCATACTTTCCCGAAGTCTCTCTGGTCAAGTTCTGATGCCGAGCTTTTGCTCGTGTCCATCAGACATTGCTGAAGCGTGATCCCGCGCATCTGTAACCTGTCTCTGAGCTTCCTCAGAACAACATCCGCCACAGCTTGTTTTTTAACACTCTCACCACTGGCTTCACATGCACTCTCATTTCTGTAACAAACAAATGACGCGGGAGTATCAATGCTTACCAAATACTCGAAGAAACGATAAAGGCATACTTTTTACATGGACGTGTAATCGTTCCGCTCCAACTCCTCCTAAACCAACCTCCGAATCAACTGATGATCCTTGTTTACACTCTTTGTCTCGCCTTTTCTAATGGACACGCCAAGGCTCGTCAATAACGACTTGTAATTCACCGCTCCAGACTCCATAAAGGGTGTACAGAGCCTAGAGAAGGAAAGCAAGCAGAAATGTGTGTGTGGCATGGTGAGTGAATCAGTCTATGCAGATGTACTGCACTGTAAGCACCAGTGTAATGTAATGGGTCTCTGACTTGTCGAAGTGGCTGTCAGACAGAGGTAGTCCATACTGCTGGAGGAGCTTCCTCAGGTCTTCAGGAGGTATAGTGCAGCTATGAGTCGGGTCTGTCTCGCTTAGAGACGACATCAGTGAAGCGTAATGCTCAGATAACTGCTCTTTAAGAACTCCTTCCACCTATAAATCACATCAAATGGTTTAGGCATTATATTGAAAATAGAAAAGACTCATATTATTTTATTAATAATAAAATAATAATGTAACAATTGAATCATTATGTAATGCAGCCTGATGCAAAGTTAGATTTATAGTTATTACCCACAGTGAACCATTTTGCCAAAGATCATCCTGGATTGTTTAATTCCTCTTTTCTTTAATGTATAAACAATTATATATATATTTTTTACGTTATTAATAAATTAATAAAATGTTGGCCATGTCTGGTCAAGGCAAACAAAACAACTAACACATAGCTCAATATCAGTGAAGGTAGATTGATCAGGTTTGTAATGTAGATTTAGCAGTTGACCATATGTACTGACTAATAACACACATGAAGGTAAAATAAAAAATAAGCTTATACAAATATACAGTGATTAAATTCCAGTGCATAACTATTGTTTAGGAATATTATTCTGATTAACAGCAATTTAGTTTGTTAAAGTTTGTTTGTTTATTTGTTTGTTTGTTTATTTATTTTAATTAGTGAATAATAGTTTCAGGAGAAATTATATTGCCTGGTGAAAAATCATGACTTCACTTTCTCTTTCAAGGAACATATAAATATACAGTACATATTGGACATAGTGTTAGTAATACAGACATGGCAGATATACAGTAGTGCATGCGTTAAATATTCATTGACTATTCATTGAATGCCTGCTCTGGTTGTCTAACGATATTTCTTTGTAAACTCCCCACAGTTTCAGGTGATTTACTCTATAACTGAAAGTGTACTTACTACAGTCCAGGCTGCTGTGGCAGAATGAGATTCAGCAGTAGTCTGTATCTGAATCTCTAAATTCTCTCTAGACTCTCTGATCCGTTCCTGGACCTGTTATATACAGTACACAGACCGATGCTACAGCAGTTCTCACACTCACACACATTATGAGTGAGTCTACTTTTATAAGAACTACAGGATTACTAAAATTCAGGCTGCTACATACAGTATATCTCATATATATAATGATACCACTAGCGCTGGTCTTTCCTTCTGAAAAAAGTCCAGGACATGTTGATAGCTGATGGATCCTGATTGCGGCACATGAAGGAGATCTGTCAGTCCTCTGAACTGCGCATCTGTCAGAGGGAAGGACAGACTCTCAAGTAGTCTCCGCAAATCACCCCGACTCACCAGCCCAGTTCTGTTCTGGAGAAGCAGACAAAAATGGCAAAATATAATGGGAGGGGACTGGCTAGGACTGGAGCATGGAAAACACATAACAAAATTAAATAAAATGTAATAAAATACTCTCAAACTGATAAACTACAATACAAAAATAATGATAAAAATATAATATAATATAATATAATATAATATAATATAATATTATATTATATTATATTATATTATATTATATTAATTGAAATACAATGAAACAAACAAATTGCAATTACATCTACAATATAAAATAATAAAATACATTTAATAAAATAAAATACTCTCAGACAAATAAACTATAATATAATATAATATAATATAATATAATATTATATTATATTATATTATATTATATTATATTATAATGTAAAAACAAATAATGTAAAACAAATAAAAAAATATTTTTAAAAAGTAAATAAAGAAAAATTATATATCAGGAAAAGCAGAAGGCGAATACGCAACATTTAGTAGAGCATTATTATGTAGTTAATCTTGTGTCCTGCACATTAGAAGTTTAAATGATTCTACATTTAACAGCTCATAACAAACCTCATCAAAAACCCGAAAGGCTCTCTTGAGATGAGGAAACACCTCAAGTATCTGTTCCCGTAACTTTGGCAAAACCTCTTCAATACTGGACAGCTTACAAGCAGTAGGAGCTGCATCTTTCCTAAACGAGAGAGGGAGAGAGAGAGAGAGAGAGAGAGAAAATGGTTAAATTTACCAATTATTTCCAGTTATTCATCATAATTTGCTATTATCTCGATCTTTATCTCTGAAGCAGAAACATTACGACTTACACAGCAGGTTTCTCCTCTTCCCTGAACAGTGCAATGAATTTTCTCCACTGTATTGGCTCCGCAGGATTCACTCCAAGTCTATGCTTAGCCAAAATGACATGCACTTGAAGTAAGATACAATGTAGAATATATTAATATCACACAACTACACTAAATAATAACTCTCATACCTGTTTAAGAGGCCCAAAAATGTATTGTGATTGATTGGAAAAAGAAAACTGCTCAGGACTGACTTCAGGTCATCATACGAGACAATACCGCTGTCTGTGACATCTATTGCTTGAAGTGCTTTCTCCACAACAGGATAATTTATGCTCATCTGTAGCAGAAAAAAACAAATTGTTTACTCTGAGTCTAAGACATTTTTCATGAATAGATTCGATTTTAAATTGCAAACAAATTAGGTTGTCACCTTTTTCAAAAACATAGTGTGGATTTCATCTAAATTATACTGGGTCACAGAGGACGTCTCCCAAGCTGATGTCCTGCTCTTGGGTCTTGCTTTAGATTGGTTAACTGCATCCCAGTTCAGAGCTTAAAAAGGTTTTTAATAGTCAACAAGGAAAGGATTCTCATTTCACAACATAAAATGCAACATTATTAAAAAAAAACAAAAAAACTTGCACTGTCTCTAAAAAATGTTTTTGTTTATTTAATGAAATCTGCTTATAAAATTATAACAATTATATTAAACATTACCAAGTTTTGCAGAGTCTGGCGCAATTTTCCTGTAGTTCTCACACTCAACACCAAGCCTCTCGAGAAACTCTTTGTAGGAGATTGTGTGTGAGTTATTCGGGCTGTAATGTGACCATAGCCTGCAATCATCAACATTCAAATATATACAATAATATACCTTTAGAGAATTCTCTGTTTGGTCAGAAGGCATTACATCAGTTAACAGTAGTTCCAATTGCACATGTTTATTAATGCACTTATTCTTATGCCACAGTGTTTAAGTGCAGTTAGACAGTTTGATAGCGAAATGAGATTACTTCAAGTTTGCAAGGTTTTTAAAATGAAGCAAAAGATTTTGTGCATGTTTTCTTTGGGTCTCAAGAGTGTTAAAAAGCACAAATGCCACAATATTTTGTCGAAATGGTTTGGGTTATATACAGTAAATGTGAATTTTCTGTGATTTTGCAAAATGCTATAAATCCACTTCTCACAGTTTTGTCCACAATGGATAAATCAGCCAACAGTCGTGTTTGTGGTCATTTAAATATGCAGCTTAATATCAATAATATGATGGTTGAGTTTTAATAAAAAAAATATAGCAAACTCATTCTTTGATTGTGATTTTTAGTAAGTCAAAATAGAAAGTATTTGTACTGACAGATCAAGAAATCTTGATTCTTTTTTTTCTATTCTTAGATCAAGAAAAAAGGTGTTGTGCAAAAAAAGGTTTGTGTAACATTTTTGAAATTAGCATCCAGTGCGGGAATGATACAGTACCTGCTAGAACTTAAGTAACAGCTCAAAATAAATTGTTTTGTAAACATTGCACCCCATCAAATGTATAATCTAATTGAGAAAATCTGAGATCAAACGTTTTGTATAAAATGAAAAATAAACAGATGGTTTTAGATGTTTTTTAAACCAAAGAAAATAACCGTTCACTATCACAATTTAAATGCAAGCATAGTTATGATATTGGCATGATAACTGCTTTGTACAAAAAAGTTAGATTTTCTCCCAGCCCTAATCTTTTCATGTATTTAGACCACCACCACTGGATTTGATCTAAAATGTATCAAATTTATTAAGGTTTTGCATTAACCTGTGGTTTGAGTGCACACTGTCAGTAATGTAAAACAAATCGATACATTTATGTTATATTTCCAAAGATTCTACTTCTCACTCATGTCAATAATATAATTTGTAAAGACTGCAAAAAAATAATAATTTTCATCTAGTGCTCTCAGATAATATATAAAAAAAATAAAAAAATATATGGCTTTGCTTTACAAAAAAATATACTTTTCATTTTTAAGAGGAATTCAACACTGATTTCAACTTCACTCAACTTCACACCATTCCATACACACTACACACTATTACACAAATTCACATTGATAACTTTATTCTTAAGATCTGGATGAGCACCTGCGAAACTCCTGATGGCTCAGAGGAAAGCAGTAACTCTCCAGAACTCTCCGCATTTCATGCTGCTGGATTTGTCCATCCCGGTTATAATCAAACAGCCGAAAAGCCCTCGTAATGTTTTTCAGATTTCCTCCAATCTTTTAAAAGCAACATTAAACAGCTAGATTATGTGAGTTTAACATATCTAGTGTTATAACACTGAAAAACAAATGCACTGAGGTAAAAATGATACTTTCCCTTTAAAGTCTCACACCTTGTCCTTCAAGCGGCACTGCAGTTCTCCGAGAGGCCAACCGCGCTGGCTTCCACTCCCAGATGGACTTCTGTAGCATGACATGCTCCTGTATAGCAAAAGAGTTTCCTATGGTCATTTATACAGACTGTATAAACATGCTGAATATCCTCCTGGAATTACACACTATACTGTACCTAATGGGTCCTGATGAGACCCTGCAGTATTGTTGTAGAAAGTCCATATAGGGTATAGTTCCATTCCCTCTCTTTGGGACCTAAAACGAAATAGAATGTTATTGTGCTTTCCACCTTTCTTTACAGAAAAAAAGTCTGATCATATTTTGTCCAAAAAAGAAATTATGTCAAAATACTTTTATCCAAGCTAATTAAGTGGCCGATTGTGCTACTTGTTGTAGTTTTGCAGGCATGTGAATTTGAACTGCTGTTGTGCAATGTGAGTGTATGCAATTACACTTCTCATAAGACTCTATGATAGTCCATATATAGTTCCATGGTATTTTTGACAGTATGATGGTACTTATTTAACAATATAGTACATGCATCACACTATGGTACATGAACGTTGACCAGGATTCTGTCAAAAAATTATTTAACATATTCATGTATCATAATGATAATATATTATATAGTATGGCACCATTATATTTTTGTAACATTAATTAAATACCATACAGTATGTTAAAATATTTAATCTTACATACAATAATATGGTACCGCCTGCACTATACCATACCAGTAGTACAGTATGTACTGTACAGTATGTTCATTACTATGTACAGTACAAACATACTGTAGCATAGTAGATACCTGCTGAACTTTGGTAACCATTGTGTTAACCAATAAGTACCATGGCACACACAATGACCCACTGAAGGGCCATAGTACCTACCATGGTACTTTGTAGTCCACATCATGGTAATGTCTGAGGTACCACAGTGATACTATGGGATATTACAATATGTACTATTAAGTAAAAAAATCTTGGGTTTACGTCAAGTACCAGTGAAAGTCACAAAAGCACAGTCTTTTGCAAAAATATGTTGACATCCGATCCTGATCCAAAACCATGGTTATTAATATAGAGATGTTCCACCATTCCACCTCCTTTTCTGCCTACACTCTTCTGGGAAGGCTTTCCATTAGATTTTGATATGGTCCTGTGGGTCAGGCACTGATTTTTGGTTGAGGAGGCTGTCCTTCCTGTTTATCCCAATGGTTTTTAGTGGGGTTAAGGTCGGGGCTCTGTGCAGGACACTTGAATTCTTCCATTCAAACATTGGAACAAAATGCCTTTGCGCTAAGGGTCATTGGAATGCTGGAACAGGTTTAGGCCTCTTACATCTTGTGAAAGGAAATTGTGCGGCTACAGCATACAGTACAAAGACATTCATAATAAACAATTATGTGATTACAGCTTTGTTTCAGGACAGCCCATATAGGTGTGTCCACATAATTTTTGAGATATGGCATTGCAATGTTGGAAAGTTAGCAATTACAGTTTTGGTAACCAAGTATCATAAATATTTAAAAAAAATTGGAAACAGCACTATTTAAAATGCATTATGAAAAGACACCCTTGTGGTGAAATTTTAATTGTTATGCAATATCTGATAATGACTTTAATGATTAAATAACAGTTTGCATTTTCATAAGAAAACTTTGTATTAATTTCTCACCTTTGCAAACAGACGATCAAACTGAGACTGAGTGAGTGGCACAAGAAAACCTTCAATAACTCGGCGAAACTCCCCTTTGGTGACACTTGCACTGCCTTCCTGGTCAAATGCACGGAAAGCTGCCTTCAAGTCATCTTTTCTGTCCTTTACTTTCTGTAAGAGACTGCTCTCAATGTCCTCTAAAGACAGACTCTCATCAGCCACGGACTGTACAGAGGAAGCTAGACAGGAAAAGAAACCGAAGTCTAATTCTGCATGATTTATTTAGCGTAACATCGTTAACCAGTTTTACTTGATCAGAAGCTTTCAAACACAAAAACAGCAACATCTCTCTTACTGATTCTCTGGTTGATATTGACAAAGAAAAATGTCCCGTTATGTAAAGGCTCACTAATCTGTTCATGGATTATTACCAGAGTCACTCTTGAGAGTGTTCCTCTTCTGAGCATCTCGGGTGGAGGTATGAGACGTGCTCCTGCTCCTGGGGATGATGGTGATTCCCCGTGACATGGGCCTCAGGTCCTCCAGACCCAGACTCAAAGGTGTAGCTGAGGTCATCGTTGCTCTGAGAACCAGTGTCTGAGACTTACATTACAAATATAGATATGGATTTGAATTTTGAGTCTGTTCATCAAAAATGTATGAATATAAATATTAGTGTTTACACCCAGTGTTAGAGCAATTAACAAGCAGGCTTTCTATAGAAAAATTAAACTTATAGACAATTCAATAACAATATTGTACTAGAATAATAATTAAAAAAAAACTTTGCTCAGTTTTGCTCCAAGAGACAGTATATCTATAAATTGAAAATGTAAAGATACACTGTAATTTTCTTCCAGAGTAATTTTCTTTCAACTGAGTTAAGGCCAGGTGTTTAAATAAATATCTCTTTTCCCTTCCTTTCAAGAGATATACTACAAATTGGTGTGTGCAAATCAGTATTACAAAATGAAAAAAGACATGCTATACATTTTGAATGCTGACTATATAATAAATCATGTTCTACAATATATACACATTTTAAAAATAATAATTCTAATATATTAAACAGAATAAAAATGATTTCCAATAAAACAGCTTGTGCTTGATTGAAGAGCTCACTTATATAAATATTGCAAGGCCAATGTCAATATAATGACTGAGAAACGCGCATGTTGGGTTCATGTGAACAAACACAATGACAATGTGAATAATAACAGAGAAAAGGAGATATTATTTCCCTTGAAAATCTTTTCAGTCAGGTAAAGCAATTACTGTATTAACAATGAGCTTTCCACCATCTTATGGGAAAGGGCATCATTTTGATAAGGGCCAAATTGTGACGAATAGAGGACCGGGTCAGAGCAGTGTTCCTGGTCTGCAGTGGTCAGGACATGACCGGTGAAGTGGCGACAGGGTCATGGCTGGCCAAGGATTACTGATGCACATGGCAATCAAAGTCTGGCGCGTCTAGTCCGATCTAATAGAACCGCGCTAGCAAGAGGGGGACCTACTCAATATTAGGCAGGTGGTTATAATGGTATGGCTGATCAGTGTGTGCAGGTGTGTATATACAGTATATATACTGTATTGTGTGTGTGTGTGTGTGTTGATTCCTAACATTTAAATGACTTGGCTTTGCTTTTAGTAATAAACAAAGGTATGTATATTTAAGTATGAAGATGAAATCTCATTTGCAAAAAATAAATGTACATTTTGTTATAGGTTCCAATGCAAACATATTTAAAAGTAAAAGGAATGTAAGCAATAATGCTAAAACAATATTGAATGTACTAGTTAATGCTTTAGAAGTCCAGAAGAATGTATTTATCTGCAATGTCCTGTTGTAAAGTCTGTCTCATGTGTGTCTTTGCCTGGACATCTCTCATCATTAGAGCATGATCAAGGAAGTATCTTCTAAAGCCTTTGAGTTCACCACAGGAACACACCTGATCTTCCCGATAGTAACTAAGTTACAGAATAGGAGCTCTTCGCATAGAGTTTACAGCCTCCAAAATAATGTAACAGGAAATATACAGAAAGTTTCCTCTTTAATATTCTGACCGGAGTGAAAATGAATTCATCATCCTCAAAACAATTACATAAAATCACACAACTCACAACTTTGCTGAATCCCGCTCCTCACGTCCTGTGTTTGTGTTAGACACACAGACTTTACAGCTCCAGCTCAGTCTGTTAGTGAGCATAGCTACGGTGTTACACAAACCAAGGACGCGCCGTGCTGCCATGGAGACGCGCTGTCAATCAAGGCTTAGATCCCGCCCACTGCTGTTTTGGAAGTTTTTTTTTTTATTTTTATAATTTTGTTAAATCGGTTAATGTAATGTATTATTATTATTATTATTATTATTATTATTATTATTATTATTGTTGTTGTTGTTGTTGTTAATAAAGATACATCTTTAGAGAAATTCGGGTTGGTTGTCACTGCACGTTTTGAAAATGTTGATAAAATTTTAAGATGAGTGCAAAGAATTATTATTTTTTTAGTAAAAGGTGCACATTTTGATTTAAGAACACATGCTAAAATACTAAATACCACTACTAAAGAAAATACTGTACTCATAACAAAATTGTGCAAAGAGGAGTGCATTTTAGTGTATTCTCGCAAAAGAAAGAGTAATGAATGAATCTAATGCTTATGTTCAGCAGTATGTGATTATAAATGTACAAAATATAAATCAGGGACATGTGCAAGCATCAGTACAGTACAGTACAGTACAGTACATCAGTGCATGTACCGTATTGTAAACCGTAAGTCTGCAGTAGTTAGTCACTATAAGCTGTATCCACTAGGTGGCAGTGAAGATTTTATATCGCCTCACTGAGCAGTTTGCATTATCTGTACTTTACAGTTCAAATATATATTTATACACTGTAATCCCGAATAAGTTGTCAAAACTCAAAAAAATTGAGGTAATCAAATATTTTAATTAATGATGTCTCCAACTTTAAGTAAACAGAACTATAATTTTTTGATTTTGTTGTACTTATTCATGTTATTCGTTCTTTACTTGCATTATTGAGTCGCCTATCTCGTACTATTTAATAGCACTTATATATATATTTTTTTAGTTGTTGCAAATCAAATAAATTGTTGTTGGTCTTTCGGCTGCTCCCGGCAATCGGTCGCCACTGCAGACAATCCGGTCCGCACACAAGCTTGGCACAGGTTTTACACCAGATGCCCTTCTTGACTCAACCCTCCCATTTTATCTGGGCTTGGGACAGACACTTCATCCAGTTGTTGGGATTCGAACCCGGGCCTTTCGCGTGGCAGATGAAACACCTACCACTGAGCCAAGCAGTGCGCTATTGCCCTGATGACGTCAGACAGAAAAATCATTTACAATTACTTAAAATATCAAATTTGTTCAGCTAACTTGAAAAGTGTCATTTCTACAAACTCATACATACCAAAAAGTACTTAATACTTAAAAGAATTTATTTGAACTAATTGGAATTATTTAAGTTAACAGTACTCAATATGGGGCGGCACGGTGGTGTAGTGGTTCACTGTCGCCTTGCACCGCCAGGGTTCGGGTTCAATCCCCGGCCAGGCTCGATTCCCGTCTCTGTGTGCATGGAGATTGCATGTTCTCCCCATGCTTGGTGGGTTTCCTCCGGGTAGTCCGGTTTCCTCCCACAGTCCAAAGACATGTAGGTTAGGCTAATTGCTGTTCCCAAATTGTGTGTGTGAATGAGTGAGTGTATGTGTATGTGTGTGTGTCTGTGCCCTGCGATGGATTGGCACCCTGTCCAGGGTGTACCCTGCCATGTGCCATAAGTCTCCTGGGATAGACTCCAGGCTCCCCGTGACCCTGAATAGAGGATTAACCGGTATAGATGATGAGTGAGTGAGTGAGAGTACTTAATATGTTTAATTACTTTGAGCATTAGGGTTTACAGTGTAGGGATGGTCTGTTTCATATGATTTAAGCAGATGAATGATTACTGACAGGTGACATTTAAATAATACATTATTAAATTAATCTGTACTGAGTCGGGTTTTGGAATTTTTTCATTAAATTAATGGGGTTAGAAGAATCATCATCCAGCTCTCAAATATTGAGAATATCTGTTATTTGTTGTGATTTTTATTTATTATATTTAGTTGGATCTTCCTGTTAGTAACTAAGGTACAGAATATGAGCTCTTCGCATAGAGTTTACAGTCTCCAGAGTAAGTTACAGGAAATATACTGAAAGTTTTCTATTTAATATTTTTTGACTCGAGTGAAAAAGAATTCATCATTCTAAAAACAATCAAATAAACTCACACAACTCACAACCAGCCTCTCTGGTGACATCGGGGGAGAAAAAAAAATCCATGGGCATGACTTACAAGATATGCGAACAAGACATTATCTTGTGGCCATGATTTACTAAGACGTGGGACCAAATAGTATAATGCATACTGCATACCCATGAAATTCTATATTATGGCCACAACTTAATACAGATGAGATGGAGATGATATATATATATA
>QMIH01000049.1:1417760-1444901 GCA_003987875.1 Clarias batrachus
TATATATATGATTACATTTAGTTACTCACTGACACACAGCAGAACTCCAAAAAACAATTCATAGACTCAACATATTATCTCATTCTCACGCCTTAGTAAGTAGCAGTCACAAAATACTATCTCGTTCCCACGCCTTAGTAAGTCGTGGCTACAACATAGTATCTTGTGTCCATGCATTATATTATCTTGTTCACAACTTAGTAAATCTATGGCATCTCATGGCCATGTATTATACTATTTTTGCGGCCACAGAATATTTCCCCCAAATCCGCCATTGTTTAAAATTATTTTATTTCTTTTTCATTCATTTCACATTCATTTCTTTAGCTCTAAGCTTAGAATTTCACAATTATATTTAGAATTAAATAAATTGTTCAATATTATGAATAATTTACTTAATAAAATGTTGCTTTACATTTTTTTTTTTTTTGTTAATATAGTGCGCAAGTGTGCACTTCTATAAAGACTGGTCTGCTAATATAAAGTCAGACTCGCGCTATGACGTCATCAGAAGCACTGGGGGGCGTGGTTAAGAACTGTCATGGCGCTGTCCTGGTGAAGAGCTAATGCGTTAGCAAGTCACTTTGCTGATTTACAGTAGCGGGTTCAAAGGTCGTCGGATTTGTTTGTTTTTAGGAATTATTTAATGTGAAGAGTTGAAACATGGGCACTGTACACGCAAGAGTAAGTTTATTTCGCATTTTTATGTACTTGTACCACACCAGTGACCTCTGGTTATGAATAACAAGAGGAGGAAACACACAAGAGTGTGTGAGAGTGAAATGTTCCTCTGAGAAGATGTTAATGAAAATGTTTAGTGTAAATACGAGACAGAGCATATGAACTGTGGTGTGTTTTACTGTTTGATCACATGAGCACGTTTTTGTTCTGTTTATTTACATGGTGGGACAAACTGGAGAATCCACTGGCACTGGACACTTATATATAAATATTATAAATAAATACAATTATAAGGATTGTGAAGCACTGAGATATATATGTAGTATTTGGCAGAACCTGCAATTACATTGTATCCAAATACATATACTTCAATATGGGGTCGTCCCCCTTTTGCAGCTATAACAGCTCCTAATCGTCTTGGAAGGCTGTCCATAAGATTCCGGAGTGTTTCTGTGGGAATTGTGTTCATTCATTCTGTCGAGCATTTATGAGGTCAGGCACTGATGTTGGACGAGAAGACCAGGCTCGCAATCTCTGTTCCAGTTCATCCCAAAGGTGCTTGATTGGGTTGAGGTCAGGGCTCTGTGCGGGCCAGCCTTAAGCCTTGCTTTGTGCACGTTGTCATGTTAAAATGGAAAAAAGGCTTTCCCCAAAGTCTTGTTTTGAAGATGTCTTGGTATGCTGAAGCATTAAGATTACCCTTTACTGGGAATAAGGGCCCTGACTGAGTCACCTCAATTCGATAATTAAGAGGTTTGGTCAAATGCTTTTGTCATTATAGTGTGTATATAAAAAAACTTTTATTAAAAAATGCATATTTACTGTACTTATTTGTAAAAGTTACATATATATTTCCAGTGTCAGTTGATTATCTGATTATTATTAAGTCACTTACAATACAATTTCCAGGTACAATATGTTACATACACTCACAACACACTTTTTATTCTCACTCACAGCCTATTAGGCAAATTATTGTTTTACACTAAAATACGTTTATAGCTGTTAAAAGTGTTCTTGACTCTTTAACGCAGAACTTATAGTGTATATTGCAGCATAATAAAAAACACATGTCACATTCGTTTATTTAGATCTGTGGATAAATGAAGTCATATCTCCATAAAAGGCTTATACATCACTGTATGTGTATCTGACTATGATGCATATATCATTTATTTAATATATCATTAACACTTGCATCACATTGAAACAATCAATTTAAAAAAGGTTTAAACACAAATAAGTGTTTTTGTTCAGAGTTTGCAAGCTTTTTATGAACATATAACTCAATATGACTTTTTTTCCATGCTGCCTGTAACAATGCACTAATGATTCAATAGCAACTGTTAACAGCTGTAAAAGTATTTTGGTGTAAAACAATATTTTGATAATATTACAATTAGCTGTGAGTAAGAGTCGGTTCTTTGTTGCAAATTTACTGTATGTAATGGCTCATACCGGGAAATACAACTGTATTTGATTTATTTATGATATTTATAATAAGTTAATTTGTTACTGTATTTGCCATAACACCCAGGATTACTGCATGATGTTCAATCTACAGAATTCAAATATTATTATTATTATTATTATTATTATTAACATTCATAAATTACTAGCATAACCTTACAGTTTTATTGCATTTTTTCCACTTATACTATTATTTGCTTTCCCACTCCTCCTAGAGTTTGGACCCTCTCCCTATGCAGGGTCCTGAGCTGGGGGTTCAAGCTGATGACCTGGATGTTGGAGAAGCAGAGTACGAGCCTCAGCAGGAAGTTCTAGAAAACAAAGACGTATGACTTGCTTGATTTAGTCTAGAAATTTAACTTATAATTTATTCCAGGACAAACATTTAAGGCAGTGTCTGTTTGTTTAGGTTGTAGTTCAGCATGTACATATAGATGGGCTTGGAAGGACTAAGGAGGATCTCCTGACGTATGAGATCGCAGATGTCTTCAGGGCCAAGAACTTGATTGACGTGAGTACAGTATGTGTATTCATCGTGGCGATGCAAATCCTGAGGATGCTCGGAGCTGCACTTATAGCTCAGTGTGGAAGTAAATGATGCAGTGCGACCTGTCTTTACTCCAGGTAATGAAGAGGAGCCATGATGCCAGACAGAAACTTTTACGTCTGGGAATATTCAGGCACGTGGAGGTGATGATTGATACCTCACAGGGTATGTTATAATGTTATGTTGACTAGCAGTAGTTATCAGTGAAACATCATGTCAGTGACACTGACTGAATGCACTTTATGATAAAGGAGAAGACGCACTGCCGAACGGACTGGACGTCACGTTCGAGGTGAAGGAGCTCAGGAGACTGACTGGAAGCTATAACACCATGGTTGGAAACAATGAGGGAAGCATGGTGAGCTAATAAAAATTATTAATAACAAGTACACACTTTTTTTATTGCACGTATTGTTTGCTGTTCATTCAGTCATATCTGTCTCCTCATCTATAGAGTCTATATTAAGCACTGACCGTTTAATGAACAACATTATTACAGGAAGTGAAGCATCATGGTTTTTGCTGATCTGACTTTCAGGTGCTGGGTTTGAAACTGCCCAATGTTTTCGGCCGTGCTGAGAAGCTCACTTTCCAGTTCTCCTACGGCACCAAGGAGACATCCTACGGCCTCTCTTTCTTCAAGCCTCAAGCTGGACATTTTGAACGGAAGTATGTTTTGTGGCCCTGTTCGGGCAGTATCTTTGAATTCTTAAATCTGATTGGTCGGAAGCTGTCTATAGTAACTAACTACACAGCAGTCTGTATAGTAGACGTGCACAAAAACATACTTGGAAGAGGTGTAATTATTTAACAACCATTTATATATAAATAGCGTTTGTCACTGTACGCATGGGTAAAGCTGACCTTTGGTAAGATGACCTCTGTAAGAAGAAGGGGAATGGAGACTGGTGAGGGGATGACCGTTTATAGCTATTAAAACATTAGTGATAACCTGTTTTATGGACTTTCCACAAAACTATGTAAACTGATCAGCCATAACGTTAAAACCCAACAACATGAAGCCCAGTATTTTGTAGGTTTCTCTACACTGGCCGCTCAGGGCAGTTCATAAGACCTCTAATGGTGTGCTGTCGAGTGGCACCAGGACATTTGTGGTGGATCCTTTGGGTACCGTGGGTTGTGTGGTGAGGCCTTCATGGATCGGACCTGCTTGTCCGGAGCATACCATGTGTGCTTGATCATATTAAGACTTGAGGAATTTAAAGACCAGATTAACAACTTTTAATTCTTTGGCCGGTAAGTAGGGGTGCTCCGATTAGGGTTTTTTGGGCCGATAACCGAAATCAGAATCAGCCGATACTGACTGCTGATCATGGGTGTGTGAGTTACTGAGATCTTCCATTTAGAGATCTATTAGTTGTATAGTATTGTTTATGTGATTACTATTTAGTAAACACTATCAGTAAACAAATAACTTGCCATAGAAATAACTATTCTAAACAGCAGTGCACAAACTTAATTGAGAGCTGAGAAAGCATCATGAATTTAAAACTACCGGAAGGCAACATATTCCATTCTCTTATTATTCCATGTAGATTATAAGCAAACTGAATATAAACAAAGAATAGCCTATGCTTGACCAAAGAGAAGAAGAAAAAAAAAACACTTACCCACAGTAGCTTCAAGGGGCTCTAACACATGTTGAAATGCTAAATCGAATCTAAAAATTTGCCTATCCTGCTAAATTCACATATTATAATGTGCAGCACATGGAACAAGTCTCCGACAATGAATAACGAATCAAAACCCTGCACCGAGCATTTTTAAATAAACTCAGACATTAGTACAAGTGTATTTGCCGAGTCAATCATGACTACTTATTAGTAAGCAGCGAGGGCAAGCATTTCTTTATAAATATCCGAATTTCTGAATTTTTAAGAGACTGTATATTTCACTCATCATCCAGAATGTGTGCAGCCGTGCTGAATAGTCTGTCACTGCCAGATAAACCCAGGCTGCCTCCTCCAGAGCTGGGAACTGCTCTTTATTTCTCTCTTCAGTATTATTTTTGTGATAATGGTTTTAGTTGCTCTTTCTCTACACACTAACGCTCGAGCTTTTTCAGGGCTTCTGCTGTAGGTGGTTGAGTGAGGGCTGACTCATTAGACTTTGCGAATAACTATTCATATTCAAATTAATTGTTCTTAACCGGTGAATAAGGCTTTTGGCATACATTTCCCCATGTGGTTTTGCTTCAGAAAAAAATTTTGCCATCTTTTAAAGAGGCTTGGTAATATTCCCAGACTGGTGACGGCATATTGATGTGGCATTCGACTCAGGTATTTTGCATCATCAATTGCTTTATGTGATCAGCCAGTTGAGAGACAACCGATCAGTAAAAATTTAGTGATTATCGGCCGATTCAGATCAGTGACTGATTGGTCGGAGCATCCACACTGCTAAGCCACATACACAGCAAGCCGTGATGTTCTGATACCTTACCTGTCCGTGATCATCTCACCAGTTTACTGGTAGAAATTTTAGAATCAATAGTATTCGATTCACCTGACAGTGTTGTGACTGATCAATATGGACTCTATTAATTAATAAAATATATATTGCTGTTTATAAGAGAAAGGAAAACACTTTAGGTACAGTAATATGCTTTTATTGGAAACTCACTGGAAACTTTGTAGTGTTTAAATGAACTGTTTTATGCCAGGTAACATCACACCAGTAATTATTGCTGTACTGTAGCAGCATACTCCATCATGTTTTCTTTGTTAAACATGCTTTACATGAGTCTTTCAGGCATTGTGACTTGGGTTGAACCTTCTAATTCTGTTTGTAGTTTTTCTGTCAACATCTACAAAGTCACGGGGCAGTTCCCGTGGAGTTCACTGAGAGAAACCGATCGAGGAATCTCCACAGAGTTCAGTGTAAGACTTTTACTCTGATTATCTTACTTGGAACGATTGGATTCCCTGGTTTTCATGCCATCATGCTCTATTTTGTCAGTTTCCTATCTGGAAGACGAACCACACGCTGAAATGGGAGGGAGTGTGGAGGGAGCTCGGCTGTCTGGCACGCACTGCCTCCTTCGCTGTCAGAGAGGAAAGCGGTCACTCGCTCAAGTCCTCCCTCTCCGTAAGCATGCACTACAATGAGGATGTGGCCTGATTAAAAATGCAAAGTTACTAAACTCTTCTTTCATGCCTTCTGATTGAGTGAATATTCCCTTCCCAGCATACAATGGTTATCGACACGCGCAGCTCCCCCATCCTACCAAAGAGAGGTGCCTTATTAAAGATCAACCAGGTCTGTACTTTGCTTCATATAAATGTAGGATTTGACTAAAATGTTTAGACTCGCATTAAACCAGATTAATTTTATGTCACTACAGGAGTTGGCAGGTTATACCGGTGGAGATGCCAGATTCCTGAAGGAGGACTTTGAGATTCAGCTCAATAAGCGGCTCTTCTGGGATTCAGTGAGCAGCAAAAGCACAGATTGAGACTTCTATTTTGTCTGTACATTGTTCAGTTTTTATATAGATTTAAGGTTTTTTTTTATTGCTGGTTAATCTCTTCCCTGTAGGTCCTTTCAGCCTCTCTATGGGGGGGTCTGCTGCTTCCCTTCGGAGACAGACAAACATCAATTGCTGACAGGTTAGTGAAGTGTTCTGCTAGATAACCTCATGGAGAATCCCAGTCGTAATTAATTCACAAGCCCAGTTCTCACCTTTATGATTATAGCTAAGGATCATCACAATGCGGTAAGGACATGAGCTGCCAAGGTATTTTGGGGCGATGGGTACGGGTCTGCAGATGATGTTTTTTGCATATTTATCACACCTAAATGATTGTGCAATATTCAAATTAGTTCAAAGATAACCCGGGTTAATACAAAATGCAGTTTTTAATTGATGATTTCATTTATTAAAAGAAAACAGCTGTCCAAACCTACCTTGCCCCATGTGAAAAAGTAATTCTCCTCTACATCTAATAACATGTCGTGCCACACGTGCAACTACAATCAAGCATTTGTGATAACTGGCAATGAGTCTTTCACATCACTGTGGAGGAATTTTGGACTTGTTTTCAGCCACATTGGAAGGTTTCCAAGCATGAATAGCCTGGCTAAGGATCTCAATCGAAGTGTGGACTATGAATAAGCCACTTCCAAACCTTAATTTTTCACAGGTTATCTTTGTGTAATATTAAAATTTGAAAATCAGAATCATTGAAGTGTGACAAATATGCAACATATATATATATATATATATATATATATATATATTTAAATCAGGAAGCGGCAAATACTTTTTCACGGCACTGTATGTTCCATAAGGTCATTCGTGGTCAACCATATTTAGCCATATTGATGCCATGTTACTCAGAGTGAGGTGCCCTCTCACCCTCCATCACTACATTAAAAAAAAGAAAAGAAAAAAAAAAATCACCATTCATAAGTTCATGTTTTAGTATTCTATAGACCCTCATAGCGCACTGTATAACTGTTAGAAGTAATCGTCTTAGTCCAGGGCAATATCATACCATATGTTTGTCTTTTCTGTGCATTTAAGTAGCACCATCATATTTCCCTAGCGCTTCTTTCTTCTTTTAGCATTTATGGAAGGAGTCTCCAGTGTCAGTGCTATTTTTTTTTCAACTGTCACATCTAAAGATTTAGCTTAAAGTTTTACAATTAAATGTAAAAATATATATTTTTTAATGTATGTTGGGTATCATTCGTTAATTAATAGTAAACGTCACCATTGTAGACTTTTTGTGATATAATAGGAATAAAACACGACTTGGCATGCTGTTGCTGGTAGATCAACTTTTAATGTAACAGAAAGTCCAGGAGTGTACAGTATGTTTATTCATTATATAGTGCTGTGGAACAGAGAGTTTTAACACCATGTGAATGTGAACATCAGGTTTTATCTGGGAGGCCCAACCAGTGTGAGAGGTTTCAGCATGTACAGCATCGGACCACAAAGTGAAGGTAAGAATTCCAGTAGGCGATTGATAGAAACTGGACAGAGTGTTGAGCTACAGGAACTTCCTATGTAGTTACTATGTGACCTGATTTGATTTTGCATTCCCACTGTTGTATGCATATATTACTTATTACTTATTTCATAGTTTAGAAAAAATCTACATTCCAATTCTAGAATGTAGAAAATAAATCTATACTTGTGTCCAAACTTTTTATTTCCCTGACGTTTATTTCCCTGTTAATGACAGGTGATTATCTGGGTGGAGAGTTGTACTGGGCCGGTGGGCTCCACCTGTACACTCCTCTACCGTTCAGACCAGGTCGTGGGGGCTTCGGGGACCTTTTCCGAACACATTTCTTTCTCAATGCCGGAAACTTGTGCAACCTCAATTACGGTGAGTTGTAAATCTGCACAGTCAAATCATTGCAAAAAAAATCACTGGGTAAAAAAAACACTTCCCATGCTTTCATTGGTACTTTAATTAAAATATGTAGTTATCTGAACCTGGCTTGGGTATCTTCATGGGCTTTTGTGAGCTCATGCACATGCGAGAGGGTATTAAGCAGTGTTTAGCTGCCCTGTGACTCAGGATGAGGAGCAGTTCTTTAAAATGTGACCGTTTCATGTGTCTCAGAGAAAGCAAATTAAAAAGAAATTGGGGGGATGAGATGGTATTATTAGATATTAGTGAGTATGTTGTTTCTTCTGCTGTCTGAATTGGTTACCAGGTTTTCATTCCTAGCCGGGGTGTGTTGTTATTTGTAGGAGAGGGGCCTCGGGCACACCTGAGCCGACTAGCGGAGTGTATTCGTTGGTCGTATGGAGCAGGCATCGTGCTGCGTCTGGGGAACATCGCTAGACTTGAGCTCAATTACTGCATTCCCATGGGCGTCCAGAGTGGAGACAGGTACATCGCCAAAGAGTTACAAACAAAATATAAGGCATCCTTTCTCAAAGAATTTATTAAAACATACAGTATAGAGAGAAACATTTGTTGTAATAAGGCTTAGTTTGACTTTTCTTAAGTGGTCTTGTGTTATGTAACGGTAACCATTAAAAAGCTGAGCAGTATTGAATACCTGTCTTCACACCTCCTGTTCAAATTTCAATCATCACAGGTCTGGTTTTTTTTTGCTTTAAAGGTTTTTTTCCTATTATTAATATATTCCTTTATCTTTATGCAGGATATGTGATGGAGTGCAGTTCGGAGCAGGCATTCGCTTCCTGTAACACCAAGAAGCCTTCAATGTATCGACCTAGGACAAGAAAAACGGAGGATTTTTTATGCAGATGATAAAATCTGTTTAAAACTTCTTTGTAGAGTGAGAATGTTTGTGGTCCAATAGTTTTGTTTTTTTTGGACACTGAAACGTATTGTTAGGACAGAAGTCTAAAGCCAAAAATATTGCAAAGAAGAATCTACGAACACTCACCTGCCAGTTAGTGCAGTACTGACTCATCATATTTATTTGTTTGATCAGCACAAAAAAGTTCAATAAAAACCTTCGCCTGTTATATGAAAGTCTTCTGTAATTTTTATCTTCACTTGAGGAGTCTCCTCTTGAGTGTAAAAGGAAAAGAAATGCTGAGTGTCTGCTCATAATCTCCAGTCCCATAGGTTACAGAATGCGAGACAACTGATGGTCCATCGGCTTATGGGAATTAAAAAAAACTTATAACTCATAATTTTTTTATTTAATCTCTTTCTACCTCACATTTCAGAATGTTACCTGTACTCAGAAAAGAACAGAACACATTCTTAATCAAGAACCCATTTAGAATGGAAGTCCTCCATCTTGATTCTGGGTGTGGACTGCATCTTCTCCCAATGCTTGGTGAGTTTCCTCCCACAGTCCAAAGACATGCAGGTTAGGTGTCCAGTTTGGCACTCCATCCAAGTCCCCATGACTCTGTACAGGATAAGCGGTATAGAAAATGAATGAATGAATTAGGTGCAGATTTTATTTGATTTGTAAATATCTTGATTTGATATTAAGCATTTTTCACATTTGGTTACACTTCTGGCGGCACGTGTAGTGGTTAGCACTGTCGCCTTGCACCTCCAGGGTCCGGATTCAATTCCCAGCCAGGTTCTATTACTTTCTCTGTGTGCATGGAGTTTGCATGTTCTCCCCGTGCTTGATGGGTTTCATCCGGGTACTCCGGTTTCCTCCCACAGTCCAAAGACATGTAGGTTAGGCTAATTGACATAGTAGTGTGTGAATGAGTATATGAGTGTGTGTATGTGTGTGCCCTGCGATGGATTGGCACCCTGTCTTGGCTCCAGGTCCCCCGTGACCCTGAATTCAGGATTAAGCGATATAGAAGATGAGTGAGAGTGGGATTACACTACTAAACAAACTTTGCACATTATTAGCTCATACCATACAGGATATTGTGCTTCCAGACAAAGTGTGAATAATTTAAAACCTGCACCCCATTTTATCTCTTCAAATGCAAACATACAGTATAATGTTAAAATAAATTTTTAAAAATGAATTCGCCGTCAATGGCGATACATGAATTGCCGCAAAACAAAAAGAATACATCACGATATACTGTATCATTGAATCGTGATATACAACAAACTTTATTATTAAATTACAGAGTGTTCATTGAGCTCATTCAGCTCGTCCATTATAAGTATGTTTTTGCTCTTCATTTTTTTTCATAGGAAATTGGATTGAGATCTAAAAAAAAAAACATTATTCATTAACTATTCATTCAGACCAAACAGCAACAGCGTGTTTATCGTTGCTGTGTGTAAAGATTAAGACGAACTTCCTTCCACTGTGTCAAATTTCCACATTTATTTGCTTTCAATAAAAAGTCATTAACTCCATTGTGTTTATTGGAGCCACGAGACTAGATAGAAGAGTTTAAAACGTTTATGGCTTATTCAGCTAATAAAGCAGACGTGTGTTTAGCCTGTTTGCCTGTTAATCAATTATCAATGTTCAACAAGTACTGTATATAATTCATTAAAGGCTTGTCATGCCATTACCAAAGTGCACCTGAGATTTCATCCTTCTCCTTGGATGACCTCATCCTTCTACAAATCTTTTATAAAAATACCTGCCTTGTTTACTGCTGTCAGCATTCAGGTACCCACTAGAGGTCCTTGTCTCTCAGCAAAGCTCACCTTTGAGGCCCTGCTGTTCGCTTGCTCTGATTGGATGGATGAGATCCTGCCTCCAGAAATCACTGCTAATCCTCTTAGGGCCAGCAGCACTCTAACTCGCCCAATCCTCTTCCTCGCCCTTCACATCCTCTCCTCCCTTCTGTTTTCCACTCCCCCCCCCTCCTCCCTTCTCCTCCTCCTAGCCTGTGAACTCACTGTGTGATGGGAGTGTAATCCAAGTGGATTACACACACAGCGACGGATTGAGTCAGTTGAATTTGGGACTCCCTGTTCAAATGGGTCTTTTGCAATATCTTATATATTAACGGCTCAAATTCTCACATCCTTGTCCATTCATGAGGAAATAATTAACTGAAAGGTATTCTTGCTTTAGAGGAGGAAAAGGGATTCATTTTTCCTGGGAGTACATGAGACGTGTATTTTTGCTTCAAAAATGAAGATTGCTGAACAGGATTTTACAGACCGAGGATTTGGAGGCAACAAGCACCTGGTCACCTCCAGTGGAGATTTGGTCTTAATTGAGAAGCGTAGTGTGTGTGACCTGGAGCTTTGACGGAGAAAATCGTACTTGGGTCAACATAAATAGATGTGAACTTTGGGATGAAGGTTTTGGTGAAGTTGAAGTCAAGTGAGGCGTTGAGTAAGTTCCAGTGGACGGACGCTTGGTGTCAGTGATGCGGACCTGCTTTACGGGGATTATGGGAAGCGGAACACAGTCTTCATGGGTCACAGTTTTCCTGCTTTACTCAGGCTGCTTGTACCTCCTGGCTGACGCACAGATGAAGATTCCACCTGAAACGTAAGATATGCTCAGGAATAGGAGGTTATTAAATAAAAACATTATTATTATTATTATTATTATTATTACTATGGCGATGTTAATAATGGGTACAGTTTTTGCGGCTGAGTTAATCCTCTGTAAGATTCTGTGTAAGTATTCGAATATTAATACATTTTGGTCATATAAGTAATATGTATTAATATGCAAAGGTTTCCACTCTAGTTCACTAATCATCCCAGAAAATAAAAAAAATTTATGAAAGTCTATTATCGCATTGTGATTAGGGGTTACGGGTTCGATTCCTGCTTTGGGTCTGTGTGCGTGAAGGTTGCATGTTCTTTCTCCCTGTGCTTGGTGGGGTTTCCTCCATTGTCCAAATACATGCAGTGTAAGCTAATTGCTGTTTCCATTTTTAGCATGAGAGTGTGTGTGCTTGTATGCCCTGTGATGGATTGGCACACGGTCCAGGGTGTACCAGGGTGCCTAGTTCCCCAAGTGTCCTGGGACAGGCTCCAGGCTCCAGGCCCCCCTGCAACCCTGTACAGATTAGGTGGTATAGAGAGAGTGAGTGAAAGTCTGTGAAAACTCTTCCTAAGTGTGCAGGGCGAGGTCCGGCTTTATCGATGCAAACTGTATATACAGTACACCCTACTAGAATATACTAGCAGAGCTCGTCTGCAGGAGAATATTCTCACATAGATTTACTCAACTATCGACTGAGTGATGAAAGTTATTGTGTTTAAAAAGGAGTTGTAAGGAATGTAGGAATATTCACCAAAAAAAAAAAAAACAAGATTTGATGATACACTGTCAGCCTCCAGACTTAATCTGATGAATGAGATCTGGCAAAGATGTGGAAGAATTTAAACTGGCGTGCCTGTAGGGGATGTGGAGAGCGAGGCGGTGGTGTCCGAGAGCTGTTCAGAGGATACAAGAGGCCAGAAGCGAGTTTTACACGGTTTTATTTTTAAATGAACGCTTCAGATGTACAAGAAGAATTGCACACAAATATCAATTTTACCATTTTCCTTTTAATACCTTTTAATACATGCGCTGTTTCTTCGTTTTTCTATAGATTCGATTTCCCTTAAACAGTTCGTCCTAAAAGAATGAAAACGATTGCATGCCACTGAATACAGTCTATAAAGTCTCAAAACATTTTCAAGTGAAACTCATCCGACAACAAACACAAAAGCAATCCCTGCAGTCAGTCAGTTCATCATCATCTGGGATTACCGGAGGTTTTAATTTGCCGTCTTGCTGTTCCTGTTCAATAGTCTCTAGCATTAGAGTCTAAATGGCAGAGGGGATGTGATTCAGACAGTTGTGGGGTTATTTTTAGTAAATACCTGATCGATGCAGGGCTTCTGTATAAAATCCATTTCTCCCGAGACCTTCAGATCATGCATGGAGGAGGAAAAAAGAATCACACTAGCAGACAAACGGGAGTGTGGCATGGCTCACAGTGCAAAGTGCTCCAGTGGTGCAAAATCAATAAATACGTGTTTCAGATCTGTTGTTACACTTTGCACATGCAGACAACTATATAGTGCATCTCGGAAAAGTATAATAACATAATATGGAATATTAATGCATTTACATATACATTAATGCATTACGGTATAAATATACCATGTATCCCTCAGTCTAGTTCAGTACACATGACCATCGTAGGGAAGACGATAATCGACACCCTTCACAAGAAGACTAAGCCGAAGAAGGTAATTGCTGAAAGGACTGGCTGTTCACAGAGTGCTGTATTCAATATGGAAAGTTGATTTAAAGGGAAATTAATCTACTAGGAAAAGGTGCACAAACAACTGGAATGACCACAGCCATAAGAAGGTTGTCACGCAAAGCCGGTTCAAGACCTTTAGAATTCTGTTGCCACTTTTAAAAAAAGTTTTTAAACAAGTAAATACAAATGTAGTTTTAAAGTTCTTAGAAAAAAATAAGTTTAAACTTTTAATATTGAATAACAAAAATGACTCTCGCCATGAACAGAGCCATAAAAGCTGGCATGGCGTTAAAAAAGAAAGAAAGAAAGAAAGAAGACCTTTATAAAGCTTCACAAGGAGGCTGGAGTCGGTGCATCACGAGCCACCATGCACAGAAATCCTCAGGAAATGGGCTACAACGTTTGCATTCTTGGTGTCAAGTTGCTGCTTTGCGACAATGTTAAAAGCACCATTCAAATGAAATCAGATTGAATTGAAAGAGCAGAAACGTCTTCCGGTTGTGACTGTAATTTGATTTTAGGAAAAATATCAATCTTATGATGTAGCAAAATTCCTCATGGCATTCATTTCATAAAAGCCCTTTATTGTCAGCAAGAAAATAAAGTGCCAAAGCAGGAATAATCCATCTCTTTATGTGTTTTACATTGTGTTTGCGTTACGTTTGCTTCTGTGCATTTCCAAAAATGTTTGTCTCCATCCGGCCAAAAAAAAGTTACTGTACATCCTTTTTTCAATCAAGAAAAACTTACAGCTATTAAGTCCAACTGATTTTTTTTTTTCCTTCTCATACTACAGTCATTTTGTCCTTGTTCTCTTAAAGGGTGCCAATACTTCTGCTGGCCATTCAGCATGGTAGAACTTCATTAATACCAGCATCACATTCGTGCATTTCAACCTTTTTTTCTTCTTCTAATTGATGTGCATGTAAATGTCAGTGTATTCAGATGCTCTGCTCCAGGTTGTCTCTGTGGTGCCATGTTGAATGAAGCCCTGGTTAATATGTTACTGGAAACCAGCCAGGCACTCTCAGGCTGGCACACAGATGATCGTACGGTTTTCCCATATGGAAGCAGGAAACTTTACTCATTCACAGCACTCCTCATGCTTTATTTCTAGATTTAAATATATATATATATATATATATATATATATATATATATATATTATACAGTGACTACCGGTCATGATATTGAAGGAGAGGCTTAAAGGGAATGGCTACAATGGTGTTCTGATTCCATTATGGTTGAAAATTATAGTACAGGGTTTCATGCAAGAGACCCTTCTTTTGTAGTATTTTAGACAATGTTTTTTTGTATTTTTTTTATCTTAATTCCTTCTAGTTTCTCTCCATAGATATTTTGATCCAAAAATCAAAGAATGAAAAAGTGATCAACAATATAATCTACCTCGTCCATGCACACAGATCTCTGAACCTACTGTCCAGGTTAGAAATAAACCAGCCTTTATGGACAGTAATTGTGTTACTTGAGCCTGTGCTAGACCAATAAGGGATGCTGTTCTGTTAAATCACTTCCTGTATGCCACTGTTTTCAGGTCATAATGGATCATTAAGAGATAATGGGAAGCTATAATTTCATAACTCGCTGTGTTGCCCAGACACACCAACAAATTCATATTTGTATAAAGTGAGTCAAGGTGACTGGACATGTGGTATGAAGGTGAAGAAGTTTTTTCTACTCAGTGAAGAGGATTCATCAGTCATGTTAGATTAAAATGATTTTTATGACCTGGATTCTTTCAGAACTCGACATTCTTTTGGGTCAGATACATAATGCATCACTCTTTTCTCCTTTTGTTGGCGTAAATTCAAGATTATAGCTTTGTTTTTGTTTAGTTTTTTTACTATGCATTAATGTATCCCGTACAGAAATGTAATATATGGACATACAATACTGTATGTCCGTTTATCAGAGAAAGGTTTTTATATGTTCAATACATAGTAAAATATTTCTTTAGGTATTCTGGGTTGCTGTTGTGTTTTGGGGTTATTACCGTGTTTGTGTTTTGTGCTAATGAGTTTCTATATCACATACTGTATACTCTGTCCAGTGCCTTAAAGTGTGTGTTATCATCAGTACATACGGTGGGGTTACAGTGTTCGGTCAAGATGTTGGTGAGTTACTGTAGATGACTTGAGAACAGCTTGTCATGCTGGTACTTGTGCTGCAGAGTGTTCTTCCTGAAGGGAACTAGGACAACCAGATCGTATTTATAATCCAAAGTAAGGGCATTAAGCATTTATGCTTGCACCTTTGAAATGTCTTCGTACATCAAATGTAATTAGATTTCACTAAAGCATTTTTAGAATATATACACCAATCAGCCATAACATTAAAACCATGTTGTTCTGCCCCTGTATAGGAATGCTGTCCTTTGGACGCTGTAGGTTGCAGGGTTGAGACCTCTGTGGAATGGACTTGTTTGTCCTGGGCATCAGATGGGCGCTTGACTGGATTTGGATTTGGGGAATGTGGAGGTCGGGCTGACAGTCTTAGGCACTTTGCCTGCTGTGCTCTGGCTGTGGTGGCCTGGGTGTTCTGGTGCTTTTCAATTTTCAATTTTCAATTTGTGCTGCATTGGCTTTTCTGTGCTATAAGACTGGAGTCTGGCTTTTAATCCCTGGGGGTAGCGGTAAGCCTTATGATGCCCATGATCCTGTCACCAGTTTATCTGTGTATAGCTGGTTGTCAATGTTATTCAATTCACTATTGTGATGTTGTTAATGTAATCGCTGATCAAAGTGAACTATCAAATACTCACTCACTCACTCACTCACGCATCATCTATACCGCTTAATCCTGTATTCAGGGTCATGGGGGGTGGGGGGGAGACCTGGAGGCTATCCCAGGAGACTTAGGGCACAAGGCAGGGTACACCCTGGACAGGGGGCACACACACTCTTTCACACACTATGGGCAATATGGGAGCGCCAATTAGCTTATCCTACATGTCTTCGGACTGTGGGAGGAAACCAGAGTACCTGGAGGAAACCCACCAAGCACATGGGAACATGCAAACTCTATGCACACACAGACGGGAATCGAACCTGGCCGGGAATCAAACCCGGACCCAGGAGGTGCAAGGCGACAGTGCTAACCACAACACCATCATAAAATAATCAATGATGGGGAATTATTTAATTGATAATTTTCCTACAACCATACTTCCTGACGTGTCTTATTCTTCCTATACCCCAATTATTATCATTTTTTATCACACGCATTGTATTAAAATATTAGTTCATGTGAGCATCTATCACATCAGTGAATTGTTACTATAGCAATTATAGCATAATAAGTACATTATTATAAAGCTGTGATTGGCCTTGCAGCCAGAAAGTGCTGCTGTTATAAAAAATAAATCTAAAGCTAAGAATTAGAAAGAAGAACTCATCAATGCGCAGTGGTACAGTATGATGCAAGAAGCATGATTTGAACCCTACACTGAGGTTTTTAAAAGTTGTTGTATGATCATGTAATTAATGTCTCTGCAAAAAGCATATGGTCCAGATTTAATAATCACTTTTGTATTTTTTTTTTCAGGGTTCAAAAATGGGCCGATAGCCTTTCAGAACAGCTGAACGCAGTTGCTGTGAAATATTCAGGCTCTGCACTTCTACAGAAGGTAAATAACCTCTCATGATCATGGTTTCAGGTCACATCGTTATGTCAGCTGCAACATCTGGTGCAACACAAAAGCGTGTGCACACACACACACACACACACACACACACACACACACACACACAGCAAATGTGATGAGTAGGTCAGTCAAGCTGCTTTCAGGTTTTTTCGTTTTTTTCCCTCGTTTTTACTTTGTACTGTGCATCATCAAGGCCGTGATTTATGCATATGAAATCTGACGATCTAATGCGTGTAATGCAGGTTCATTTGTTTTTCCGTAATCATTTTCACTCTGCATTTCCTCTAAAATCGGAATAAACCAAAACAGAATTACATTTTAACCAAAGTAATGTAATCAGTGCAAGATCTAATGATATTATTCCCCCCACTCGCTTCTAGAATGAGGACTTCCGCTGTCTGCCAAACAGAGCTAAATGTCATTGGTTATGCACTAACAAGGGCTACAGGATAGTAAACACCATTCATCTGACATCAAACCACATCCAGTACAATCCCCTGTAGACTAAACCTAGTTTAGTTATGGTTCAGCTTCAGCTCTGTGTACAGGTATTGTCTTTAGAGATCCTGCTGCGGACTGACACACAACAGCAACTCACACAGAAACTGCCTGATATTTCTTTCTTTCTTTTTCTTTTTTTCTTTTTTTTACAGAAAATTAATCTTGCAAGTTGTCTTTCCTTCTCTATATGTTTTACTGAAAATCCAGGTTGACCCAAATCCTCGTACTGTCAAGTCAGACACGTTTATTCATCAGTCATTTGAGAATTAAGAGCCGTACTCAAGGAACCAAGAGTGAGGTTTGAGCTGATGTTTTTCCGTCATACGCACAGAAGATTAACTACTGAGCCACTTGCACGGACAACTAATGAGAGAACTTAATCCTAATCAATTAGGGCCCAAGCACTATGTCATGTCATGGCTATTGCGTCATTGTCATCGCTATGATGGTGCCGATGTCTGATAGCCCTGATGTCATAGTGTGTGTTTTTTTTCAAGATTCTAGGAATTTCGGGGGTCTTAACATGCTCAAAAAGTCAGGAAATCAGAGGTTGGAATCTGCTGCCATTAGGACGTTTGAGCAACTGACCCTCACATGAGATTTTGCTGCATAGATCATACACACTTGCATGTATACATGTGAAATCCGGTACACATTCAGAGCTCATTTAGCAAAACAAATTTGCATCGCATGTCATGGGCTCTACTCAACAGGAAGTCAGTTATTTTGGGTCGTTTGCAAAATGTATCCAATAGGATTTATATGATTGCCACCAACCCAGGCCAATGTGCTTTCTGAGGATTTTTTGATATCTCAAACGGGTCGGCCGTGACGATGCCTTAAACTTGCGCCAAAAAGTACAGTAGTTAATAACGTCCTGTGTGACATGCTATTGAGTGACATCATAGTTTCTACAGCATCTGAGAAATGATATATAACGCTTCTATATTGCATAGCTATCTAGAACTGCGTGCCCATGAACATGACTCTTATGGACGATTCGTGGTTTTGGCTATTGTATAATAAAGATGACAAGCCTACTTGTAGGGATTAGATAATAATAATTAAGCACAAATTAATTTATGCTCTATTATATACACATATATACAGCATTTACATATTATATACAAGCTTTGTTGGCAGGGTAGCAAAGCAACGTAACTGTGGTAATACACGTAATACTGTGGTAATTATTGGGCACCACAGTGGCTCGCAAAATTCAGCAAATATCTAATATGGTATGTAATTATGGTATGCAGGGGAAGGAGTAGCATAGTGGGTAAGACACTGAACTGCTGATTTTAGATCCCAGGGTCATACCCCACCACCAAGTTGCGCCAGTTGAGCCCTTGAGCAAGACCCTCAACTGCTCAGATGTATAAAGAGATGGCCTTTATAGATAAAGTCAGATAAACTGGATAAGGGCGTCGGCCATATACCATACCAGGTAGTACCATATTAGATGCCTGCTGAACTTTGGTAGGGTGGTCCTGCAGAATTCACTTTTCACAAATATTACCATTATCGTACATAAACAAGTAAAAATATATATTTTTTACAGTGTCCTGGTATGTGTTCCATAGTACCATAATAACTGCACATTGTAGAGCCATGTACCATGGTACAAAAAATGTGTTACAGTACAGTACATCGGCTAATAAGTACCCTGGAACTGTCAAACATATGATAGTACTACTAGTAGTAGTACTTTTTTTTTAAATAGAGCCATATCTAATATTAATTCAATCATTTTGTTCTTGCCCCAAGAAACTTAAAGATGTGGAGCCGATTATCCGGATAGAGGAAGTAGATGGATCTGAACTGGCCCAAGATTTTTCCGATGAAATTGAGAAGATGCTGGGAAGCAAGATGAAGTCTGTTAAGGTCAGTATGTTAACTTGGAGTATGGAATAGGTTGGCCATTTTAGCAGAAATAGACTAAAAGTGATGAAAAAAAAAGACCATAGCGCTTTACTTGCGGGAAGTGCAATTTATGATCTTAAATTACAAATACAAAGAATTTATCATACACAAAAAAGCACATAGACTCAAACGACAAACTGATAAAAGACAGATTTAGCTTACTTCCTAATTTTTAGTCTCTAAAGTGTTAGCTAAGGTGTCAGATGCTAAAGAGCCATATCATAGGTTTACAAATATATCATTACAGAGAAATGTAGTGATGGTTACAAATGTGGTGAGATGAAAGAAATGAGGCTTCTTTTGAAATGTACGAAATTCAAATGCAAAAGAAGAAAAATCAGAAATCAGACGTAAAAATCAGACTTCAGTACAGTAACAGATTTATATTTGTTTCATTTGGTAATTGCCAATAAACATGGTGATGTCTTACCATTCCTTGCTCAGGAAAATCTAAAATCCGCAGCAGGTCTTTAATGACCTCTGTGACAGAGAGGTTTCACATTCCTGACTAACAGCTCATTCATGTAAATAAAACTGCAACAGGAGGAAATTAGTGGATGTGACTGTCCTTGTATGATCTCTCTCTCTCCAGCGACTAGCAGATACAGTGGAGGACGCAGATCTATATCACGAGTTTAATGCAAGTTTAGAGGTGAGTTCAAGGCAAGTTTACAGCATGATGCAGCAAAAAAAAAAAAAAAAAAAATCCAAAGAAAAAAGATCATGTCCAAAGATTTCGTTTTTTGCAAACCTGAAAATGATTGCCAGCCTTGACATCTGTACCACTCTGTACAAGAAATGACTCAGCTTTAATTCAGTTAGTGCCAAGGGATGCTCATGTCAGACTGGGCATCACAAGCATCCCCTTAATGAAGCCACAGTAAAATATCTGAGCGGTGCAAATGTTTTAAGAAAAGCGATGCATCTGTGAGTGACGATCCCAGCTGATGTGGTTCGGAGCCCCCTGCAATTGTGTCCGTGAACATTCAGAAAGTTGAACACATGATCCTTGAAAAAAAAAAAACTTGCAGAGAAGACGCACCTGTCAGTGTGAACTGCACATTCAGTCATTCACTTGCATGTCACAGGACTCGGCTGGGAGTTATTTCCACATTCCTGTATAGTCCTGATCTCGCTCCAAGCCTTTTCTATACAATATGTTTGGGTCATTAAAGTAGTTCCTGGGAGGCCAGCGTTTCAAAATACTGAGAATATGTTCTACCTCGATGGTATCCAAGCACTAGTGAAATACTGGGATAAGTGCATTAGTGTAGCGGGGGATTATATAAAAAAAAATAAAGCAAGTTTTTACTTTGTTAACTGTGTTCTGTTATTCTGCACAATCAGACGTCCTGGTTTGACTTGAACTCCCCTTATGTAAAGCAGTGCCAGTGATTCTTGTTTTGATCATAAAACATTATTTACAATATACAGTAATCATTTTACTTTTTGTACAGCTAGTGATATGTTTTACACTTATTTAGTGTTTTATACAACTAATATTGAATTTGTGTCACTAAACATAGAAACATACAGTAGAAAATCATCCAGTAATTTAAAAAATAGCACTTTTTTTTTTCAAAATCTGGCCTTTTGTTTTAAATAGTTTGACTATTTCAATTCGCTTCTGATAAACACGATGGATGAGGATGGCAACTACATTGAACTTGGTGGCGAGTTTCCACTGGAAGAGAACGAGCATTTTAACAATCTGCAAGTTAACACACTAATGAGTGACATCCAAGTCCCAACCAATGTGTACAACAAAGGTAGGACACAGGTTACATACAGTAATGCCAATATTACCGACTAATATTGCATACTAATACTAATATTGAACCGATGTTACAATAAATGACTGGCACTTATTTGACAATTAATGTCAGTTGTACAGTATAGCGTTCCTTTATTACCGTTGCTGTCTTTCGGAGTTTAGATCCAGACATTCTTAATGGCGTGTACATGTCCGAGGCTTTGAACGACGTCTTCATCAGCAACTTCCAGAAGGACCCGACTCTCACATGGCAGTTCTTTGGAAGCTCCACTGGCTTTTTCAGACTCTACCCAGGTACAGTAAGAGAATACAGGGTCACAGTTCTCAAAGCTTTTAACACTATATATTGCATATACCCTTGCTAATAGACTCATGACTCACCATGTGATGCATTTTCCCTTCCATTAGGCATTAAGTGGACTCCAGACCCCAATGGAGTGGTTGCATTTGACTGTCGGAACAGAAACTGGTGAGAACGGCTGTGCTGATGCTAGACACTGCTGAATGAAAACCACAAGATTGTGTAGTTCAATGGCTATACAGTTGATTTTATGAGCAGCCTGCTGAAATGACTGCTGCTTTACACCCAGCGAAGCCCTGATTCCAGTCCAATGCTTTAATCCGCTCCTTAAGTAGTTAGCAGCTCAATAGCCAGGCCGATGATGCTCATCTGGTCACCATATGTGCCTGTTTATAGAGCTGCACTGTACATGACAGTAGACATGTGGGTGGAACTGCAAACGAAAACAATAATGTGAGATTTCCCAATCTTCTACCTACTTTTGTCTCTTGACAACTCCCACCCAAAAGCCAGCTCATAGCTCAAAGATTATCCATGCCTCCTCCGTGAAACATTATGCTAAACAATTTTCTTTTGAAACTGCTGCTCATGCTGCATCACCTGGCAATGTAACACTCCCTAAGCTTCAGTCCATCATCTGCTGGTGGCATCATCATCCATTTTGGATTGATTACCGTGCATAAGCTTTGCCCGGATGTCCCATTCCCCAAAGCTGATCCCAAACTGATGATCTTGAAATCATAGAAAATCACATGGAGATTGTCGGGAAGTTTGTGAGAGTTCAGTGTGGTACAGTCCGTCATGCTTTAAGAGTAACCCTAGCTGGCCAAAATGTTTCTTCCCAGGTGAAAGTTTTGAACTCTAGATGCTTAGCTGTAGTCATATGAAGGTGGATTGTAGCTGTTTGTTCCTCTTTGTGATGGATCATAGAGTCTAAATATATGCTGAATGGCTTTTTAATGTTGACGTGAACATTTTTGAGCTGTCGCTACATTAATACGTAAAAATAAATTTTACTCAAATAAAATGGCTACATTTACATTAATAGCACTTGTACTGTATACGCTCTTATCAGAAGTGTTGTAGGGTTTCTATCAATAAATACCTCCTTTCTGCGTACTGGTTCACTAGGTTACGGCGTTCTTAAGGAAAAATTAGGTCTCAAATCGTTTGGAGACGACTTACAGTACTAAATCCAACTTAAATGCTAAATAGCATACTTTACTAAATACTAAATCCATGGTTAAATTCAACCCCGTATGCCAAATTACTAAACAGAATAAGTAAATGGTGTAGGCGATGTCTGAGGAAGTGGAAAAAGCTTTTGCTTCCAGAGAGCCAGAATTTCTGGTATTTTTAATGTAGTCTTAGGGGACTCTTTTTTGGTTCTCATTTTCGGTCTAGTGACCAGTTTCAGAGGAATATTTTTGTTTGTTAAGCCACACAGGATATGAATCATTCAAGCATAAAACATCTAATTAAGGCATGAACCAGAGAGAAAGCACAGTCACTCTGTCCGTTTTTGTACAGAAGACAAAGGAATGCGGTTTTGTGAAGCATAATTAATTCAAGGGAACTAATTCATATGAATGCTTTTAATTCATCTGATTTAATTCTTTATACTTTTTACTTATAAGTAAGCAGTGCAGCGCTTCTAGTGTAGGGTTGATCATTGGTGTCCATCACTGCCGCAGGTACATTCAGGCTGCTACTTCTCCGAAAGACATCATCATAGTGGTGGATGTCAGCGGCAGCATGAAGGGTCTGAAACTCACGATCGCCAAACATACCATAAACACCATCTTGGACACCCTTGGGGAAAACGACTTTGTTAACATCATTGCGGTAGGTCAGCTTTATCCGTTTCAGTTATCCCTGCAAGGAATAAGGAGCGTATCGTTGTTATTCATGTGCGTGGGTGTTTTTTTTTCCCTCCTATCCTCCAGTACACTGATTACGTCCAGTATGTTGAGCCATGTTTCCAAGGCACGCTCGTGCAGGCGGATCTGGACAACCGGGAGGTACAGTATGTCTGAGTTATGTGCTGGTGTATGTCAGTGTGCCAGGAAGCCTGCCTGCCTGCAGAGAGAGCTAAATGCAGACTTGCAGGATTGTTACGTAGACCTAGTAATGATATTGCCACACTGCATCTGCTCAGGTCATCATCTCGAGCAATCTCTATAAGACACTGTCCTGTAAGACATACGACATTTGTCTGACACATTAAACACTACAAAGACGCTTATCTTAACCATGATGATTTTTTCTTGTTGTTATTGTTGTCAGAAAACATGAAGAATTTAATCAGAGAGCAGGAAAATGTAGTTTGTTTGTTTTTTTAACGTAAAGCAAAACAGGATGCCAAATCATTAGTGCTTTGAATTTTTGTTGCAAACCTCAGCATTTCAAGCTGCTCGTGGAAGACCTGCAAGTGAAGGGAGAGGGGAACATTAAGAAGGCCATGAAGGAGTCCTTCTGGGTGTTGAATGAGGTCAGTATTAAACATTTACACTTACACGTCTTTTACTTTATATCAGGAGGCTTGTGTTTTTTTTGGTTGTTTTTTTTTTTTACTTTTGAATGTGCCAGAGCTTTTCGAAATCAAGATGGCACACACTTCCCCTCGATTTTACACACACATACACACACGCACATTCTCTCTCTGCTTGACTGTTCCTCTTGGCCAGGCCACAGCGAATGGGCAGGGCAGCTTGTGCAATCAGGCCATCATGCTCATCACAGATGGAGCCATGGAAGATTTCCAGTCTGTGTTCGAGGAGTTCAACTGGCCCGAGAGGAAGGTAATGGACAATCTGTTCTGCCCACAAACACAACAGAGGAAATGGGTGAATGAATGATAAGTTTATTTTTAAATTTCAGCCATAACAGTTAATTGGATTGCATAACATTTGCATTAGGATTTAACTTGTTTAAGTTTTTTTTATCATTTTAGTTAAATGAATAGCTTGTTCAAAAATATATAGATATAAAGTATAAACAGTTGAAGTTGGAAGTTCACATTCGGGTTTGATTCCCGGCAAGGTTCGATTCCCGCCTCTGTGTGCATGTTCTTCGAGAGATACTCCTGTTTCCTCCCACAGTCCAAAGACATGCAAATTAGGCTAATTATTCCCAAATTGCCTGTAGTGTGTGTGTGTGTGTCTGTGTGTGTGTCTGTGTGTGTGTGTGTGTGTGTGTGTGTGTGTGTGTTTGTGTGCGGGTTTGTGTGTGTGTGCGTGCCCTGCAATGGATTGGCACCCCATCCAGGGTCTGCCCCTTCCTCATGCCCCAAATCTCCTGGGATAGGCTCAAGGCCCCCATGTGACTCTGTATACAGGATTAAACAGTACAGATGATGAGTATTCCTTCCTTCACATTCCCATTATTCATCTGGAAGACCCATTTGCCACCAAGCTTTAAGTTCCTGGCTGATGCTGTGAGGTCCCTACCTTCCTCATGATGCCACCATCTATTTGGTGAGATCATGGTGGGATGGTTTTATTCCTCTTGAATGAGGAAAACATCCCTCCTTTTTTGTTTGTTTAATTAGGCCAGATGATCTTTCTCCAAAAAGAAAGATATTTGTTCCCATGTGCAGTGCAAACCATAGGAGCAGTGTCTTTTTCCTTGTTGAGCAGCATTTTAGGGTATGTCAGTATCGCTCTCATTTTCCTCTGGATGTAGATACTTTTGTGCCTGTTTATTCCAGAATAATTATTTTTATTCCATTTTCACATGGTCCTTTGCTGTTGTTTAAGGATTAATTTGTACTTTCTTTCTTTCTTTCTGTTTTTCTTTTTTTTTCTTTCTTTTTTTTTTTTTACCGAAATATGCATCTTCTTCCTAAGCAATATGATGGTTGTGTGGTCCCAAGTTTAGACTTATCTAGTATTTTTGGTACAGGTGAATGTGGTACGATCAGGCATTTGAAAATTGTTCCGAACAATGTGGAGATCCACAATTGTTTTTCTGACGCCTTGGATTTCTGTTTTTTTTTTTCCATGATGTCAAACAATGATGCACTGAGATTGTAGGTAGGTCTTAAAATACTTCCACAGGTACACCTCCAGTTGACTCAAATGAATCATTTCCTGGAATTCTCCAAGCTTTCCAGTCATCTGAGTTCGTGTAAACTCCTGACCCACTGGAATTGTGACATCGTGAATTATAAGGGAAATAATCTATTTATAAACCACGGTTGGGAAAGCTTGGTTTCATACTTAAAATAGATCAATCATAACTGATCTGGCACAACTCTAGTTTGTTAACATGAAAACTGTGATGTGGTTAAAAACCCTAAAAAAAGTTTTACTGTCCTCCACCTAAGTGTATGTACTGTACACATCCAACTTCAACTGTACTTCATTATTCATTTATTTATTACACACAGAGTCAGCCAAAATGTATAAAAAAAATATAATGTACAAGATATGTATATACAATTCAAGAAAAGAAAAACTTGTACAATATATAATATTTCAGTACTATGATATAATATTTTAATACTGAATGTATAGCTATATGTTATATACTGTATTGATATGTATGATAATATTATTAATATTATGTTAATATAATATACATCAAACTATTTTTTTCCCCTTAAGTGAGTATACTTTTTCTTTGCCTAAGTTTTAATTAGTTATTGGGCAAGAAGTTTGTCTGAATTTTCTTGAGATCCCAAGAAGAAGAAATTAAATTCCCCCTTTCTTTTAAATTAAATTTGGTTATTATAATTTTTAACGACTTAGTTACCTTAATTGGCAATCCAAAATGAATTCTTAATCAAAAATACATTTTAAATAAATGACTACAATAGCCTTTACTGTATATCTTTGTTCCATTAGCATAAATGCTAGTTTTCATCATGTTGTGTGTTTGTGTTTGTTTGCTAATTCTATGCTAAAAACCTTGTGAGTGTCTTTTAGTTCAGGTTGGCTTAGACAAAGATGGATGAATGAGGTAAAAACTGTGTAAAAAAAAAAAAAAAGAAAAAAACACATGGTTGAATGCAGGCGTTATTTAATATAATGCTTTAAAAAGTATTAGAAGAGTACTATACGAGTTATAAAGCACAAATTGTACCTCAATCATTGAAGCATTTAAAATTTTATTTTTGTCTGAATCATTTGTTTTTATCACTTGGACGTCCCACAGGTGCGAGTCTTCACCTACCTCATTGGCCGTGATATGACCTTCGCCGAAAACGTGAAGTGGATCGCCTGCAACAACAAGGGTGAATTTCACCTCATAACTGTTTACGATGTTCCTTTATAACATATCCTTTAATGCATACAACTGCTTTGGTTCACTCACAGCTTAGCCTTAGCATCCTCTGAACAGTTTTCCTGAGGAATATTTATGTTCTGACCACAGGATACTATACGCACATTAACACCCTGGCTGACGTGCAGGAGAACGTCATGGAGTATCTTCATGTTCTGAGTCGGCCCATGGTCATCGATCATGATCATGACATCATCTGGACCGAGGCGTACATGGACAGTGTGGTAAGGGTTGATGGCGTTCTCTCCTGGTGAACTGCTAAAGAGATTATGGTGTTTCCTGTGTGAACATTATCTCCAGGACAAGATATCAAAAGGACCTCCACTCAAAAAAAGCTGAAACATTTTAAAGGTTCTAATTAAAACAC
>QMIH01000049.1:1445023-1470757 GCA_003987875.1 Clarias batrachus
ATATTTTTTTTATCTTAATATATCTATAGTATATAAATTCCGGGTTCAATCCTGATCTTGCGTTAATGTCTGTGTGAAGTTCCTCTGCCAGTTCCCCCTGTGGGTTCTTTGGTTTACTCCCACATCACAAAAATAGCCGAGTACACGGATCGGCCACGGAGATGTTAAACTCCCCCATAGGCATTGGCGTGCATCATGCACTGGAGAGCCTTACCATCTAGTACTGTATGTACTGGTCCCATATGACAACCAGATATTACCATGAGTAATGAGTAATGATATTGATATGGTTTTTTCTTTGTTTTGTGTTATTTATCTTGCTCTATTACAAGCTATACAAATCCGAAACATTTATGAGATCATCATTTCATCATGTTATTTGTGTGTGTGTGTGTGTGTGTGTGTGTGTGTGTGCGTGTGTGTGTGTGTTTGTGTGTGTGTGTGAAGCACTGTGTCAGCACTGTACAATCCTCATTACGCCTCTTTGACCCCTGATGTGCCTTTTTTTCTTTTCATCTGCCATCTTCATTCTCATCCAGCTCCCTAACACTAAAGAGGTAAAGTGGTTGAGTAGATTAGACCACTAAAGAGTTGCAGTCTCTTTTTAATGCTCTTTAGCTTTAGCTTTGTACCACGTGTCTTTTACAGCGCCATGTGCTGTTACAATATTTTTTTTTAGAATTTTTCTAAAAACATGCTTTTGTCCCTGCAGTGGCCCAGTCCAGGCTCATTGTTGCACATTTCTCCCAAAGCTCTTTAACAGCATGGCTCAGAGTCTGCTCCTGATGACCACGGTAGCTATGCCGGTGTTTAGCAAGAAGAAAGAGACTCTGTCTCATGGAATCCTGCTGGGCGTCGTGGGCACGGATATTCCCTTGGTGGAGGTCATGATGCTTGCCCCTCGTTATAAGGTGCAACAGAAAATACGTATTGTATCTGGTAGTGTGACTACACCGATGATAACTTTAGTCCTAATGAAGTGTGTTTCACACAGCTTGGTGCTCACGGCTACGCGTTCCTCATTACAAACAACGGCTACATTCTGGCGCACCCTGACTTAAGGCCTCTAGTGAGTAGCTACTTAATTAAAACATTTTTCCCAGAAGTTAAACTTGGTCTTAGTAAATGTTAAATAGATTTACTATTGAATATTGCTTTCTCTTCGTTACAGTATAAAGACGGAAAGAAGCTGAAACCCAAACCAAACTACAACAGTGTGGACTTGACCGAGGCGGAATGGGAAGACAGCGATGACACGGTGAGCTTTACTGCTAATAACACTTATATTTGAATGAATTATAATGCATCAGCAGGCTAAAGGACAAATCAGTCATGGGTACAGCTTTTAATTCATACTGGTTCTCGTCCAAAACAGTTGAGAACAGCCATGGTGAAAGGAGAGACCGGTACTTTAACATTAGATGTGAGAGCCACAGTGGACAGAGGGGTGAGTGTGTATTTATCACTACATTAAAGCTTTTCTATAACAAGAAGATTTACAGTTAATTATCGGTCATGAAAAACATATTATGATTTAATAGGAAATTTCTCCTGAGGATGAATGATTTTCTCTGCTTCTACAAAGAGTTCATGCAAAAACCTATTCGCTCATTGGAAAAGAACATAAGTGAATAATTATACATTCTGAGGTGTGCTTTTTTTATATAGTTTTATGACTTCATCAACGCGGTTTGTTCATTTGTATGAAATTACTTTAAATAGATCATTAAGAAATGCACTTCATCAGAATTTTATCTGCATT
The DNA here is from genome assembly GCA_003987875.1 of Clarias batrachus. Classification (NCBI taxonomy): domain Eukaryota; kingdom Metazoa; phylum Chordata; class Actinopteri; order Siluriformes; family Clariidae; genus Clarias; species Clarias batrachus. Next base: position 1,446,786 of record QMIH01000049.1, read on the forward strand.
TATTATCAGACCAGTTTTTCTTTTCTTTTTTTTTTTTTTAAACAGAAAAGACCTTTGTTTCTCAAAAACAAATATTTCTACACAACCATCAATGAGACACCATTTAGGTAAGTTCTATTCGATTTGTTCACTGCCTACTTATTAGAGTGCATAACTACAGTATCAACATTCTGTAGTTAAGTTTTCCGGATGTTCCTCATTAAAACACAATAATCGAATATTCAAAGTAGGAACGCTGGCACATTGAAGAAAATCCAGATTTATAACAGAATATTAAAAGCATACGTTTATATATAAACATACATGGTTTTTTTACTGTTTTGACAATGGACACATTCACACACCTATCAGCCATAACATTATGACCACTGACAGATGAAGTAAACAACATTGCTCATGGACTATTGTATAGACAGGATCATGGACACCTAAGGATCTTTCTGAGACCAAAAGCGATGTCCGTTTGGTCCGATCTTACCAAAAAACCAATGCAGCGCAAAAAAAAAAAGTAAATGCTGCCAATGAAAGAAAGACACCAGAACACCCATTGCTCCACAGCCCACTGCACGCGGAGCAGGCAAAGAGCCGTAGGCTGCCGACCCGGCCTACGAACGTCTCAAATGCAAATCCTTTCGAGCGTTTAATGGATGTGCCAGACAAACATGCTTGATGCCCCACCCTGCAACCCATTGTAACCCAAAAGCTCCAGCACTAACATCCTGATCTCATACACCACAGCCCCACAGCACACTCTAGAGTCTTATGGAATCAGGCCGTGAGAGGCCAGAGCTGCCCAGGCAAAACAAGGCGAACCTACGCAATACCGCATAATATTTTGCATTGTGATGCTATGGCTGATCAGTGAATGTGTGTGCTAAATATAATTATATTGCATTTTGTATTATTTATGTATTTCTGAATATAATCACGCATGTGTCTTGTGGTTTCAGTTTTGGGATGGTGTTAACACAGGGTCATGGGCAATACATGTTCTATGGAAATGTTTCCATCGAAGAGGGTAGGTTTCACGAAACCTGACAACTAGAAGACTTATTAGATGCTATTATTTATCATGTAAATGCTAATGGTTGTTGTATTTTAACCCTATTCATGTTGGAATTAACCATTTTCCCCCCTGCAGGCCTTCATGACCTTCAGCAGCCAGACCTTACTATAGCCAGTGGGTGGTGAGGACGAACAATGGATTTGTGCACAATTATAAAACATTTGCAAAACTTATGTTTACATACTGTATATAGTAGAATTTATAATCAGTAGGCTGATTGTCAAAGTACTTTTGCTTTTTAAACTTTAAATATTTAATTACATCATTACTTAGTTTTGTCCAATAAGGTAAAACTAACAGAACACAAGTTGAAATTATTCTGTCACTGCAAATACAAGTCAAGAACAAAGTTGATGTCAAGTCATTTCTAGTTTATGTTAGTAAATACGCACATATGTTTTCCAGGTTCTACTGTAGTTTGAACTTTCATGTTTATGTTGACATGCAACGAAATAGTTAAAACCATAGAATTGTAACTGAAAGTATCAAAAAATACCAGACAAGTAATAAAAATCAAAAGTATCAAAAATGAACAAAGATGAATTGTTTATCATATTAGGACCTACTGCGAGACAGATATCGATCCCCAGCATCGTAAACTCACCCAGCTCCAGGCTGTTGTCCGATACCTGACCGGGAAAGAGCCTGACCTTGAATGTGAGCTATAAACGTCTGCTCAGACATTTAGAACATGAAGACATTTGAAACATTTACTGTAACAGGTCAAATGCTTTCCTTTAATTAAATACATGATTTTTATTTTTTGTTTTTTTTACCCCTGCAGGTGATGAGATCCTTTTGCAACAAACCCTGTTTGACGCTGTGGTCACAGCTCCACTCGAAGCCTATTGGACAGCGCTGATGTTGAGTGACACTGGGTGAGATTTGCTTGTGGTTCCTTGTAAGTTATCTGAACCTTATAATGGAAAGATCATAATAATGGTTCTTTCTATCTTTTCCTTGTTTCCTGCAGCGTGGAGGACGGAGTTGAGACAGCCTTTCTGGGGACACGCTCAGGACTCATGCGCGTCATCAGATACACTGGCAAAGAAGAACGGAAGGGGAAGTGAGTAAACCTCGTGTAAACCTGTAAATTCGGACAGCCTTCTGTGCCCAAGACCTCTTTTAATGGATGGTGTGGCATATACTCTCTCATCTGTCAATCCAAATGCCACTAGTCAATTACAGCCATCTGTGAGATTGTGTATCTGTCTATCGAGTGTATAGTAGTGGATAGTAGAGAGCTGGCTTGGGGCTGGGAACTGGCTGGGAACTGGCTGGGAAAAATAATGGGGAAGGGGAAAGTGGTTCAAACTTTATTGATTTCTATACCTGTATAACTGATTGATCATTTTTTACTGTCTTGCCCATGCAAAAGCAGGAACTTCCTAAGTCCAGGAGACAAGGAAAACCTTTTTACTATGGACCATCACCCTATCTGGTATCGCCTGGCGGCTGAGAACAAACCAGGACAGTTTTATTACTACGTCCCTGTTGATGATATCAATAAAGGTGCTCGAACTTTACCATGCTGAATTTAATCTAATTCGCAACATTATGGTACTTTCACTGTGAATATATACTGCCTGGACAAAAGGGGAATTTTTTTTTACAGCCTTTAGCTTTGTTTATGGGATGTGTGAAAATTATTCCTCATGCTCCCAGGGCCACTCTTTTACACTTTGAGTCCTGGAATATGCCCGTCTTCTAAGGGAAGAAAAAATGCATAGATGTGATAACCTGGTGGTAATTCAGTATATTCAGGTCGTCAGCTGACTTAATTTTATTGCCGCATAACATTGTCGAGTCTAGACCTGACCAAATGAAGCAACCCCAGATCATTACACTGCCTCCAGAGGCTTTTACAATGATGCACTCTGTGTGATGGGTGCATCAATCCATACGCTATCCTTCATAACCTGACGTTCTGATATAGGGTCAATCTGAACTCATCAGACCACATGACCAATCTTTATGATTCCTAGCGATCGGAAACCTTTTTTTGGACAGGAAGTTTTCTTATGTATATACAGCTGGTTAAGAGGTGTTGGGAAATGCTCTGAGTTGAACTATTAAACATAGCAGTGATTTCTACTGTGTTTGTACAAGGCAACTACAAAAAACTAGAAGTGATTTTATTTTTTACCACGTTTCTCCCATAAATTAAAAGTTCAGTACCATCTTTCCGGAATTTAATAATGTGCTGGACAGTTCTTAACTTTACTCAGTTTTTTACCCAGTAATTCAAATTCTCCTTAGTTGTTGTCTTTGCTTAATTCAGGCCCATAATTTGACCCTTCTGAAACAGTGATATATATATATATATATATATATATATATATATTTTGGCCAGGTAGTGTTTATAGATTACAATATGAAAGCAACATTTTTATCTTAATTATGAATGTAAACAATAAATTAGAAGGAAATGACTAGTGTGTTCTTTCTTCCACAGAAAAGAACATGTTGATAGCAGTGACTACTACTACAGTGACTGAGCGGAAGAGAACGGCATTGGCTGGAGGTACAGTATCAGGGGAACTTATCCTTAACCTTATGCCTTTTATAGTTCCTTTAAACAGTAAATGGAGGAATACTAGTATTTTCTGTTATAGTCACTTAAGTCAATGCTGACTATCAAGTCAGATAGTCAGTGATTAAATTGATGCCTCTCCAGGAGATCCATAGTTGCCTTTTTCAGGAAGGGTGCCAATACTTGTTGAGCTGAATGTCAGGTTAAAATTCATCATTTCATTTGCTGAAAAAATTACTTTTAAAAAAGGTGGAAAAACAATGTGTTGATAAGTCTAAAATTATTAATATAAACAATGTGAGGTTCTGAGGCAGGAACTCAATAAATCATCAGAACAGATGGCATCTTCTCAAACACAGACTTCTGGCCTCAACACCATCCACTCAGTGTGCTCCCTACCCTTAGCTCCCTTATCAAAATCAGGCTTCATCTCTTTCTCATCCTCCTCCTTCTCATGTTCAACCTCTGGCTCCTTGACTTCTATCAATGGACTGCTTTTGAGCTGTTCCTGTTTATACTTGGCCATCAGCATGGCATAGACGCAACCGTACATGGACACCACTACCATCATAAGACATACCACACCGCACAGCAGCCAGGCCAGCACCAAGGTGTTGGCGGCTTGACGCAGAGTGACAGCATGAGGGCATTGCTCAAGACAGGCTTCTGTTGAGTCAATGGATATGATGAGACCCTCGGTGGAGCTGATACCAGATGAAGGAAGGGCCCTCAAGTCTGAGGATTGGAGATGGGAGTAGTGCTTGAACATGTCCATGGGGACTGTGAGGAGGTCTTGGCCTTGAAGGACTGCAGGAAAAGAGCACTCTGTTGGATCCACATAGCCTCCTACAGAGAGAAGGAGAATCGGGGTATAACACAAACCCGGTATCTGATTTAAGGCAACACTGGCCTTAATGGTCTGTCGCTTTGCACCCCCAGAGTCCGTACTCGATTCCTCCCTGGGGTTTGTGTGTTTGGAGTTTTCATGTTCTCCCTGTGCTTGGTGGGTTTCCTCCATGTACTCCGGTTTCATCCCACAGTCCAAAGACATGCAGATCAGGCTACTTGGCGTCCCCAAATTTCCCATAGTGTGTGAATGACATTTGGGCATCGAGCTGACAACCCGACCCCTTAAATAAGTGCCACAGAAACAAGAGATGAATCTCCAGAGTGAAGTATCCACTGCCCAATGTGCCAGATGGCATGTGAACAGACCAAAATACCAACAACAAAAAAAAAACAATTGGATTGAAACTGGAAATCAGCACTTTCGCCAGGAAATAAGAAATCAGGCCTTGACAACACAAGATACATTTCACACATATAATATATTATATGTCCCAAAATACAGGATGGCCAAACTAATAGCGTTTATGAACCGGCATTTATTGAATGAAGGAACTGTATTCATTCATCTTCTATAGCGCTTATCCTGTGCAGGGTCGCAGGGAGCCTGGAGCCGATCCCAGGAGGCTTTGGGCACAAGGCACACCCTGGACAGAGGGCAAATCCGTCACAGAGCACACTCTCATTCACATACTACAGACAATATGGGGAAGCCAATGAGCCTTTGGCCTTGCAAACTCCATGCCCACGGACCGGAGATGGGAATTGAACCCACAACCCTGAATGATGATACCTCATCATCAAATGATACATGAAAGTTTTTGCTACAGTACGTTCCATCAGATCCCTGTCCTGATGTTCACCTCTAATCTTAATCAGATGCACTAAAACCTTCTGGAAAGCACACACCCTTCCTCCTCAATGTATCTAAATTTGTATACGTATAGAAACATTATTGTACTGTATTTATATTCTGTTGCTTTGCCTAATGAAGCGATGAGCAAGCTGAGCTGAGACCATTTTTAAGTCCACTCTCACCTCTATATAACATCCATTCTACCCAGTGTCTAAGAGGCACTAGATTGCAGCTGCAGTTCCACTTGTTTCCCTCCAGCAAGAGGCGCTGTAGCACAATAAGTGGCTCAAGGACTGTCCTTGGAATCGTCCTTAGATTATTACCAGATAATGAGAGCCACTGCGGGCCCTTTAGACCGTCCAAGACATCCAGAGACATGGAGGACAGGCTGTTCAAAGAAAGGTCCAGGTGCTGGAGTTCAGCAAGACTCTGAAACTGTTTGGAGTTTACTTTCTTGAATCTCTTGTCCCTTAATATAAGCTCATTGAGGTTGCTGAGCTCAAAGAAAAGATCTACCGGAGGTTTTTTTCCCAGGAAGTTGATGGAGAGGTCTAGAAGTGTGAGGAGCTTGTTTCTGGAGAGATCCAGTTGCACTAGGCTGCTGAGATTGGCAAAGGCTCCTGGATCTATTATTCTGATGCCATTTTTGGAGAGGTTGAGGTTGGCGACATTAGAGGGAATCTGGCTGGAAATCAGATTGTACAAGAGTAGGGGATCACGGCTGCTGCAGTCGGTGTGGGTGATGTTACAGTTGCAGATTGATGGGCAGCCGACCAGTTCTCTGGTCAGACTCAAAAGGGTCAAGAGGACTGCAGGGAAAAAAAAACAAACAAACAAACATTTAATTCAAAACCTTGCAGGATCAATCTCCAGGTTCAGATGAACTTTTTACATTCTTAACAATACTGTTACACTTGGCATTACTATGAGGTTGTTCAAGTCAAACCGGGACTTTTGTTTATGCAGAATAACAGAACCATTTTTATTTCTCTATATAATCCCCTGCTACACTAATGGACTTATTCCAGCATCTGAATCGCTGGCCTCCCAGGAACTCCCTTAATGATCCAAACATGTGAAAATAGCTTGGAGCGAGGTCAGGACTGTATAGGGGATGTGGCAATAACTCCCAGCTGAGTTCCTTTAATATGCGAGTGGTGTTCGTGAATAATTGTGTGTACAGTTCCCACAGACGGATGCGTCTCTTTGGCAAGTTGGCAACTTTCAAGGATCGATTGTACGTCGATTTTTAAAGGCCAAGGGCTATTTTTCATGGGAAAGACTGCACTGGGCCCCAAGCCACCGTTGCATCATCATTCACCACTGTACGGCTTTCTTTAAAAAGTTTCCACTATTCAAATGTTTTACTGCGGCTTAGTCAATCGAGTAAGATGATGTGGTCACATAATGAGCTTTATTTTTGTACATTTCTTTCCTTTAAATAGCTGGAGGGCTTAGCCCTATTAGCTAGCCGTCGTCTGATACAACAATACTTACTCTCATTCATTACTATCAGAACCAAGATTAAGTGCCTAGAGGCTTTAGTTTCTATAAAGCCTATAGGTTTTGTTATAAACGGTGTGAACAACAGTGAGCAGTATTTACCCTTAACATGCATCTTGGTCTTCACAGTGCACTTGCACATCCTAGTTATTAACATGATGGTTTCTGTTTTTTTTTTTTTTTTAAAGTCACATTAGTATGCAATGTGTGCAAATGCTGTCACATGTACCTTACAGGACTTTTTCAAATCTCAGTAAGGAATCTGAGATCAGAGTGCAGGGTCAGCCAGGATACAGCGCCCCCTTGAGCAGATATGGCTGAGAGCCTTGCTCAAAGGCTCAACAGTGGAAGCCTGGAAGTGCTGGGGCTCGAACCCCCAAACTTCCGATCAGTAACCCGGAGCATTCACTGTTTGAGCCACCACGGCCCGATGGTAGACTCCTCCCCTGCAATGTGGAAATGACCACACTCCCAGCCACTGGGGTTGCACAAACCTGTGCACATTTAGTGTGAGCCCAAAGCTTGGATCAAATGGTAGGGTTGTGTCAGGAAGCGCGTCCTGAAAAAAAAAAAAAAATCTAATATATGTGTAAAAAGCTCATATTTATTTCATTATTGCGCCTCATAGCATTCAAAAGAAAAATACATTTATTTATATGCTGCATGGCTGTTTAAATGAACTAGACTTTTTGCCAAAGGCTTCATAGATTCCTGCATATTCAAAATAGAAACAACAAATACTCCAATATCACTCTCATTCTGCAGTCTCGCTACTGGCTCCCTGTTTGCTTCAGGGTTGACTACAAAATCCTACTGCTGATCCACCATGCCCCACCGTGCAGTCTGCACATTTGTTTTGCCATTATCTTTGACGAAAGCACTGTAAAATTTCATCTTAATGAAAATTTCATCTTAATGGCTTTAATAGAAAATATTCCAATGCATTTTTACCTGCTTATTCCTTCATTTCCTGTTGTATAAATAAATAAAGTATGTATTTGAAATTTCTTTTTCCAGATTTCATGTAATAATATCTTTACATATGCCAGTTTGCTCAACGCTTTAAACTGGATTTTGAATGCTTTGATTAAAGTAAAACTACAACCAGATCATGCTTTGTGCTACGTTTCGACTGATGACAAAGCTCCACTCATTCAGTTTAATTTCCGATTCTTTGTTAAGCAATTGGAGTCCAAATGTCATTAGATCTCCTCGAGCGAAGATTCTGGGCCACGGCTAAACAGGTAAATGATAAATCTTGTGTGAAGTTAAATTTGATGTTTAGTCTGGGGTTTTCAAATGTATTCTGGGCCAGTGTTGCCGTTCTGGTCCCGTCGCAGCATCACAATGCACAAAGTTTTGTTTGTTCTACTTTTACAACATCAGCTAATTAGAAATATGTATGATGTAAAATTGGGCGAACTGAGAAAAATGGCTCTGAATTGCAGTCAGTAGCATTTATGGCTCTGGGCGGCGTCTTTGTGTCATGTCTGTTATAACTCAGAAATGCATTCTCCATTCTTCTTTCTCTGTCGCTCTATTTTCCCATCTGACCAGACAAACGACACGGATGTAAGTGTTCATGAAAAAGTCAAAATTTTCAGTCTAATATGCAGATCCTATATAACATATACCAAGTAATAAAGTATAAATAGTGTAGGGTATATTCTTATTCTTGGATATGGTTATCCTTTTTTCTTCCTCGTTGTAGTGCAGTAGCGTGGACGGGTTGTGTCCTCTCAGCTGTGAAAGCATTGTGAGTACATTTCCTATGTCCTTTTACAGTCACTGCTTTGCAACAGTATACTGTAGGTTTGTGCGCAAAAAAAGAATATTATGATTAGACAATTATGTAGAAATAAATGATAATACAAGGTTAGCACCGTCGCCTTGCATCTCCGGAATCGATTCCTGTCTGTGTGCATGTCATGTTCTCCCCATGCTTTGTGGGTTTCCTCCGGGTACTCCGGTTTCCTCCCAAAGTCCAAAGACAAGCAGATTAGGCTAACCTGCGGTCCTAAATAGCCCGTAGTGTATGCCCAATGATGGATTGGCACCCCATCAAGGGTGCAGGCCACCTCGTGCCCTAAGTCTAAGTGTTTGGCTTCAGGCCGCCTACAACCCTGTATACATGTTAAAGTGGTATAGACAGGTGCTGAGCGAGTACGTAAATGATAATAAATTAACACTAATGTTACGTTGCCTTTTATTAACAGGATATTAACTGTTACCTAGTGGACAACAATGGGTTCATAGTGATCTCTGAGGACAGAAGTGATGTGAGTATGATGCTTCTCTTATTAAATCCAGACGTTTATGTATCATTTATATGATACAGGGTTTTAGGGGTGTGTATGGTACAGTAGAATAAACAAGCAGTTGCCTTTAATATACAGTGTACTATTACTTATTGAACATTCACGTATTTTGTAATAAAAAAGTAAGGCACTGTATCTACTGTAATAATACATAGCAGACATTAATCATGAGATTACTGTACTTGCCATATACAGTATGTGGGTTAATCTCTAACGGATATGGTATGACTGCTGTAGCAGGTAGTGTGTTTGTGAGTGTGTGTGTGTGTGTGTCGCTCTGATGAGGGTTAAACATAAATCATACATGTGCTAATATCATAAATTCTTGAAATTAACACTACTGCAGCTGTCTCCATACATTACATGGCGTATAGACCAACAGTCAAATATCATACACGTCATACACACCAAGATTAGAACAAATCTGAATGACTGTTAAAAGAACCCTATTTGTTGGAATATACAAATGAATATGCAATAAGTAGAGTAAATACTGTACATCAAATCATCCCGCTGTAACCTGAGCACACAGGTGTCAAAAAGGCAAAGTAATGTAAATACGAATGATGCCTTTAAATTGAATCGAAGAGAAACTGTACTTGTACTTGTGTAACACAGGTTGGAAAATTCTTTGGGGAAGTCGACGGATCAGTGATGGCTCAGCTCCTTAAATCAGGCTTGTATAAAAGGTAACGATTTTCCCTGGAATTACACTGAGAAAGGAATAAAACACGACAAGGTGTACTGTTATAAGAAATTAGATTTTTTAATTATTATTATTATTATTATTATTATTATTATTAAACAGTGTTTGATTGACGTTGTCTCTTATACCTACTTAAATTCACAACAGTTATTCTCTTCATTACAGAATGGCACAGTCAACTTGTTTATCCACTTTTAACATTTAAGACCTGTTATTTTTTTATGTGACGGATGCTATAAATAGTCATTTTCCTATTAACATGTATGGCATTTGGCAGACATCCTTATCCAGAGTGACTTACATTATACATAAACTGTATGCAGTTGAGGGCTAAGAGCCTTCCTCAAGACCCCAATAGTGGAAACTTGTGGTGCTGGGCTTTGAACCTGTGACCTTCTGATCAGATCTCCAGTGCAGTAACTACCCAGTACCGTCCTAAACGGCAAAATATAAATATATGCCATGAGACCTTCCCATGCCTTAAACAATAATACAAAAAAGATGAAAAAGCACTAATATAACCATTTCAGTTGGAGCCTTTTGACCAGATCTGGCCCTGAATTGTCAATGGGAATGTTGGGAGTGTGTAAAATGAATCTGTTCAGTAGGAAAATATTACCCCGGTAAACAATTGATCTGAAAATTTCTTGCTTGTTGGAATAAATGTATTCTTTCCGCACATGTTTTTTCCCGATGTGGGGTCACATGATGAGTTTCCAGGAGGCAAATGTTTCTTCCATTTCTGATCGTAAACTTTCTTTACTTCAGACTTTCATCCACTCTGAGGAAGCAGCACTGATTGGCTCGCATTTTACACGTAGTAAAGAATATAACCAGTCATAGATGAGGCTGGATACTTGTAACCAATCATAACGCAGAAGGCGGGATTTATCGGAAAAAATTGGAAGTTTAACTTGATGTCAAAGTTGGAGGGGGAAAAAAAACGCCTGCTCCTCCTATTGATGACATTTTTCTGCCACATTAATCACTTCGCAGCAAGCAGAACTACAGTACTTTGTGAATCTCAAAAAAAAAAATTATATTCTAATAAAATGCTTTGAGCATGTAAACACATTCCATCTTGTTGGATCAGAAAAAAACTTCACCATATCAACTGTTTTCCTTGTTGAATGAGGACATATTTTTAAAAACTTTTTATTATATCTTTATATTATTTAGATATAATGTGGACTATTCAACGTACTGTAAAACCATAGAAATGGGTTAGAACAAACAAATAAATAATAATAAAAACATGTTATTTGTTAATTGTTAGAGGTTCTGTTACAGAAACGTAAAGAAGGCCTCAATCTTTTTGATTAATCAGATATGACAATTCCACCACTGTCACTATATACAATATATGATAATATGTCATTATTTTTTGTCAGTATGTATCACAAAAAATCTCCAGTACTTGCTAGTATTGTTGAGTGCTGATCTTCTCTTATCTACAGGGTGAATTTGTACGACTACCAGGCCATGTGCAAGAACTCCCATCATCACGCCAGCGCGGCTCGACCTCTGCTGAGTGTACATGTCCTCAAAACATTTTCCTCAAAGTGTTCATAACTTTCACTCTTACAATGCTGACTGTCATATTTACAGTAATTACTCATAATGATGACTTAGTCATTAGTTTGGAGTCTGCTGATGACGAGATAATCTCCAGCAGCTGAACGGACACTGATATAATACTTACAGTATACATGAACACGCTATTTGCACTCACACACAAACATTTGAAGCCATGCATACAGTATGAAAACCTGTATTATGATCAAGTCACTGAGCTGAATGTCTACATGATTCATCCTCTTGCAGCCTATCTACAGCCTGATGGCAGCAGTCAAGTGGCTTTTCTCCAACCTCATTCTGTAAGTGCATTTTCTTTAGAAAGCTGTTTAAAATGGCCCTTTCCCCCTTTGAAATGCGTGCGTTCACTGCTTTCAGATTTCTGTTGGAGTTCAATATCTGTGGGCTGTGGCACAATGACTATGTGGTAGATGGTAAGTTCGAGCAATCAGTAGGTCTCATCCTACTGTACTGTGCAAAAGTCTTATTCTAAATTAAATTAAATTAAATTATGGAGATGAAAATTTGAAAAATTTGTTGTTTATGTAATGACCTCAGCAACGACCTCATTTGCCCTCTCGTCTGTTCCAACCACTGAGCATTCAGCATCACCAGTATAATAATCACCGGCCTGATCACCTGTCATCATCTGCACCTGTTTCTCACTGGTTTATGTCTTAAGTTAGATGATTTTTTAAATATTTGAATGGTTTATAGGTCGCATTGTTACCATGGCGATTAAAATTGCATCATATTGTATCATAGGAGATTAAATGGTCTTGTCGAATATTGAATTGTTGCCTTAAGAAGGGTGGTGTTTAAACCTGTACTTAGACATTATCCTGTACATACAGTACACGTCATAACATATTCGACCTCGTCCTTCTCAGCCAGTGTGTTGTAATGCATGTAAACCCCATTATGTTTTTTTTTTTATCACCACATTTCTTCTGTTTTTTTCATTCCATATCATTTCTGCATGTTCCCATTAACACGCCTGCATTGTGCCTGTACCCCGTTTGTCTGCTGTTCCATTTCCTTCTGTCTGTCCCTCACTGTCTCACAGCCAAGTCTGGATACCACACTGGTAAGTATGTTCATTGTCATCCATCGCTACCCATACACCTACATGCTTGTCTGTGTGTTCATAAGCATCTACCTGAACAGATCCTTTGTGTACCGCTTGTTCCCATGTCTTTAACAATCGAGGCAAATCAGTAGAATGTAATCAGAATGCGTACAGGTACGATAGCAATGCGCAGTAGGACAGCACAGTGTCATGTCGTTTAAGCAAAGAACCCTAGGAAATAGAAACTAGCAGGCAACAGTGTGTTTTCACATGATTGGAAAGCTGATAGCATGCTGAACTTGCTGTCTCTCTTTCTCACAGCACACAAACAGAAGAAGGTCGAATCCATGGTGCCCTGTAACACCGAATACCCCGGGTTTGTGTACGACACCTCTATCAGGGAGACCAACAGCATTATTAAGTGTGGGCGCTGTCAAAAGTGAGTCTATGAAGTCACGTCATTCCTTAATGATACTCAGTTAGTCTTTTTTTCTTCCAAGTTGTTCCATGCCGGAGAATAATACAGTATACAGGTATGTTTTATGGATTGACTAACATTCCCCAACGCAATGCTGGAATATACTAAACTAATATCACACACGAGTCATACTTATAATTATAGAAATCATCCATAACATTAACATTGATTATTATTTATATACCGGTCAACTGGTGACAGGATCACGGGAACCTCGGCAAAACATGCCCAGAGGAACCAAAAGCCAGCCAGATCGCACAGAAAAGCCAATGCAGAACAAAAAGTCAATGCTGGCCATAATAGAAAGTCACCAGAACACCCAGGCCACTACGCATGAGGCCGAATGGGCAAAAAGCCCAAGGTCACTGATCCAACAACCCACAGTGCCCGAAGGATCCGCTGCCAACGTCCTGGTGCCAAGTACCCCTGAGATCTTATGGGGCCATGACCCAGGCAACCAGAGCCGCTCTATAGCACAGAGTAGCTACACAATCATGAGCATGATGTTTTGCACTGTAATTCATTCATTTTAATACCTTATTTATGATGGATAATACATATAATAACACCACAGTGTTGAAGATGACGTTGATACATTTCTTATATCAGATATCAGCAGCTTTGGCTGTATTTTAATCGTTCAATCGTACATTAATCATTTTTATAGCAACAGCTCATTCACATTAACTTATAATAGAGGCTTCATTTCATCTTAAATAATCACTGTTTAACAGAAATACATCAAATACATTGTTTATTTGTTGAATTATTTTTTGGATATATGTATATTCTGTGTCCTATATTATGTTTTCGTATATGAGAATACATTTATTTTACATTCATGCAAGGAGTCTCCAATGCGGTTTTGCGTTTATGATCAACAGATTGACTTATTAGTGTGACGAGGGTCGGGGCTGGAGCGCCACAACACGAGATGTAAAAATACTGTATTTATAAGAGCCCTAATATAGGGCTTCTGAGTTGGTCAGTGAATCAGGAGGCTGTGAGAGTGCTTACGACATGCACGGGAAGAACCTATCATTTGGAGAAAGCGTGAGATTATTAATTGGGAACTAAAAAAATTAAACAAAAGAAAACTGGATACACAAAATAAACAGAACTCTACCGTCTGTGGCCTACAGTATGCCCTTACCGAGGATTTATAGGAGAGAGTTTCGTGGGTTTTTTTGTACTTTATACTTAACCTGTGAGTGCACGCTTAGATAGCGTGTCGCTTTCTTGTATTCTTTTGTATTTGTCTTGACCCTGATCGCTTACCGGTGCTACCTAAATGATCGCACGAAGTGCAGCGGTATCAGGACCCTTAAATAGACACGCCTCCTGGTGCAGCGCATTCAGGCTGATTGCCTTGCAGTGGCGTTGCCTAGTAACCGCGTGTCTAGACGATCGTGCCTCTGCCTGTTCACAACTCCGCGGAGTGGCAGCCCGTTTTGAACAGGACAAGAGAGTATTTTTGCGCGGTTCTGCCCTAGTGATGGAAAGTTTGGATCATTTTACTGACTGGTTCTTTGAATCTCGTTCATCAATCTGAACGAATCTTCTTTTTTTGAGTCATTTACTTCATTTTGTTCTTTTGCTCAGAAATGAAATAAAGTGTTACATTTTCAATAAACAGACCCCCAACACGTTTTGGCTATAGTGCCAGTAATGAAAATACAATTCAATTCAATTACAATGCAGCTAAAGACATATTATAATAAACAAAATGAGTGGCTTACCTAATCGACCGTTCTTTTGTCACGTGACTCTTCTACACGCTATGCAGCGCATTACATAGGAAACAGACTTGAGCGGTTCTTCTCATGAGTCTTCTAGTCTGAGTCATTCGTTGTTTTGAATCTATTGCACTGCATAGCATCACATATTATTGCATTGGTATCACATCTTTACAATATTATTCTTTATAATTTTATAACTATATTATATTGTATAAAATTTCTATATTGTCTCCTTAATCTTATTCTTATATATAATTTTTATTTTGTCAGTCTGGAGTTTGTTGCACTGCATTTCACTACTGTTGTACTTGTACAACCATGTATGCGACGAATACAATTCTTGACTCTTGAATCTATGGGAGTCACGTGACAAAAGAACGAACAATTCGAAACAAAAGACTCGAGAAGTAATTACTCATTTCTGTTTCCTATATGGAACACACAGAGGATTTGCGATGCTTTGCACATGCTCGCTCAGTAGAAAATAAACGAATCACTCTCAGAGCCTACTCATTCTTCTGAGTCACGTCAAAGACTCGTTCAAAAAGGATTAATAGTTCATCAGTCGAGGCCAGAACTGTCTTCACAGTAGAGGTTGAATAATAAATCGTATAGAATGAAAAGCTAGTGCAATAAAGTGCATAGTCACTTGTTCCACACACCAATTAGTACCTGCGATCAGGGGTAAAGAGGGATTTGTGATTCATCCTTGTTTTAGCTTTTATCAAAGCTACAAATTTTGCCTATCTATGTGTTATTTAAGTGAATGTAATAACTTGGGCCTGATGATAATGGTGTTGTGTTGCAGGATGTTTGTGCTCCAGCAGGTTGTGAACAGTAACCTGGTGATGCTAGTGGTGCAGGCGGACTGTGACTGCTCACGCCAATACTCCCCCATCACACTCACTCCCAGAGAAGTCAAATATATCCTGCTCCAGCTCTTTAGAACCGAGTCTTACAGATTAACTAGCAATCTCAATTAATTCCATCACTATCTGAAATCCTTTATAAGGCTCAGATTCCATGATAAGTGTTTTAGGTAGGAAATGGTTTGATGTAAATCGATGCAGGACTATTGATCTGTTACATACAGTATAGTCATGTCGTTTTCTGCAGCAACTAAAGATTCTGTCAAGTCAATACGGATGAAAAAATCTCTAAGGAATGTTTCCAGCTCCTTTGTTTAATCTATGCCATGGAGAATTAAGACAGTCCGCAAGACAAAAGTGGATCCAGCAAGGTGTACCTAATGTAGTGGCCAGTGAGTGCATGTTTGTGCAAACATTGATAATGTGTATAAATGACTGAAGCATTTCTCGTTGCTGCCACTATGAGCAGGTAGTCAAACAGATATTATGTGGAAATAAAACAGGTTTATGAAATTCAATAAAAGACGTTTTTTTTTAAAAAAATTTTACAATTGAATATGACACATATTATAAACAATGATATGCAAGACGTTTTTCCTTTAACTCCCGTGAACATAACGCAACAGTAAAATGCAACAGGATGAAATCTCAGAAGATCCGCAGACGTCCCGAGTCGTGTCACTCATACCATCCTCATGTAAGCTGAACTGTGTGTAATTAGTACAAATGTAGTGATTGTAGTGTAGTGATTGTTATTTAAGTAATAACGAGTAAACAGTGTTTATTGATCTATTTTCTTTTATACGCAAGTGAGTCAAAAATGAGCCGCACTCTGGTTATATTAAGGTTTCTGTTGGCTACACTGGCTTATCAGCAATTTCCGTTCAAGGCTGTGCAGGTGTGACTGTGTTACATCAGTTCATTTGTGTGAGCAAAATTTGATGCCCCACTTGAGGATATGCATGAAATACGAGCAGTGATTTGTGTGGAAAATATTTGGAGCGATACTCTAAGGAAGATGAACGTTTCTTAAAGAGAATCATTACTGGTGACGAGACACAGATTCATCACTACAAGCCTGACAGTAAACCGCAGAGTATGGGACCGAAACATCCTCGATTGCAGAGAATGAAAAAGTTCAAAAGTCGGCCATCAGCTGAAAAATGCTAACAGTTTTCTGGGATTCTCAAGGGCCAAGGAACATTATCAGGAAAAAGCTTCAACAATCGACAGTGAGCGTTGCAGTGAAATGCTTATTGAAGAGATGAAGCCTAAACTTTGGATTAAATGCTTGCATGTCTGCACACTATAGTCCTGATCTCGCCCCATCAAAATTTCACCAGTTTGGTCCCCTGAAAGCAGCTCTACGAGTACAAATTCACTTCTGATGAGCATTCGTGGCTCACAGCTCAGCCTAAAACATTTTTAATGAGGGAATACAAAAGCTTGCTGGCAGATGGACAAAGTGTATTGAAAAGCGAGGAGATTATGTAGAAAAATCTATATTTTTAAAAATAAAAAGATTATTAATTTTTAAAAAATGTATTTCAAAAAAATTCTACAGCATGAGTGCGGATAATGTTTGACTCACTCTCGTATGCACACATGGTACACAAAGGTATGATGATGTTCATGTGACTGTCATTCTGTTAGTTAGTCCTTTATTTGCTGCTATAACAGCCGCTCATCTTTAGGGCTTTCCACTAGATTTTGGAGCTGGGTTTGGGTTTGAGATATCTTGTTTCAACAGCATACAGTACAAGGACAAGTTGCATGTTCCTATTTCATGCCATAAATTTGATATAGAGGTGATGGTCATGTGTTCACATACTTTTGGCCATACAGTGTTTTTAATGATTTTAATTGTTGCCATTAACCCTGCAATGGTAAATCACTCGCCCTATAATCCGGAGATTGCGAGTTTGATTCCGGAGGTCTAGAGAGAGCTGATTGGTCGAGCTCTTTCAGACAGGAGGAATGAGAGGTACTCAGTGCTCCCACATTAATCACGGCTCTGCAGCCAATCAGGGGCATCTGTGAGCTCACACAAGCAGGAGGAGCGGATAGTAGTGATGGGTCGTTCATGAACGGTTCGTTCTTTTTGAAAAAGTCTTTAACGTGACTCCGAAAAACGAGTAGATTCATTCATTTTCTACTGGGCGTGCATGCACAAATCATTGAAAAACCTCCGCAGGTTATGTACAGGAAAGAGAATTGAACGTTTCTCCTCAATGACTCTCTTAGTTCGAGTCGTTCGTTCTTTTGTCACGTGACTCCCATCTATATGCAGTGCAATAGATTCGAAAGAACGAATGACTCAGACTAGCAGATATGAGAGGTGAGCTGCTCATTCTGTTTATAATAATATGTCCTTAGCTGCATTGTAATACTTTATTACTTGAACTATAGCCAAAATTTGTATATGTAGACGTGTTGGGGGTCTGTTTATTGAAAATTTAACATCTTATTTTATTTCTGATCAAAAGAACGAAATGAACTATATGACCCAAAACAAAAAAGATTGGTTAACAATATTCAAAGAATCGAGCCATTAAAATAATTCAGACTTCCCATCACTAGCGGATAGCGCTGTCCTCCGAGTGTGTTACTCCGCCCCCGATGGCACGTGAACGAGCAAACACGTGATAGTCTTCTCTATGGCGTTATATTCCTGCCACAATTCTGAGCGTGCGGTTCGACATTTTGAGGACAGACAAAGCACTCTATGCGCGTGCAATGTCTCGCACAACTTTGTCTAGCGTTACAAAACTGCCACAAAACCAGCCAATCACAGACTTCCACACACAACTTCTGATTGGCTGTTCCTTCTCTATCAGCTGCCACTATCAACCGCATAATGGAAGCGTTGTAAATTATGGTTTGTAAGTAATGAGACCGAGTTGACCGATCTGAATTGTAGTCAATGCAGTCTAACTACAATGGGCTATATGGATAATTAGATAAGTAAATAAAAACACACAATAGACAAACGAAACTAGTATATACTAATACGTCATTGAATAAAAAATAAATACTACAATAGTTATACATAGTTATACAACTTTATTTACAATGCTTCCCTTATATAATTTCCTTTCAATTGTATTTCATTATATATAATAATATAATTTGAATTTCTTTTAATTTTTTTTTTCTTATAAAAAATATATATATAGGATAAGCAATAACATTTACTGCTTTGTTTTTCTTATTACAAGGAAAATGCAAAAGACTGTGGTGGAGCGTGTGAGATTTCTATATCAGTGGCTCTCTTCTTCATATCTCTGGTCACATCACTGACTCTTCGCTGAAGATCATACAAAAACATCTGTCGTCCACTGGCGCTCTCCGTCTCTCCACCTGCAAAGAAACCGTCAAGTATTATAGAGTGGATATAGAGATTTATGGATTTAACCACGACGTTTTAAATAAACCTGTTTCTTCTGCAACAGTAGGATGTTAAAAGACATGAACGATTATAGTGTCTGAGAAGAGAAGAACCTGCGCTGGCAGACTCTGGTTTTGATTTTGATGCACTAATTAATTATATTTTTTAAAAGAATGAATTGTATAGGTTTTTTTTATAGTGTTTGTCAAGAATTATGTAAAGTGAAAATTTATGAACAGTATGCCCATGTTAATGCTGTATTATCCTAAAAGTCATCGTTATTATTCTTTTTTTTTTAAAGTCTTATAAATCTGATGTAATACCACAGCCCGAAAAGTAAGCATTGGAAATGCTGTATGTAATGTAATCAACTTTCATATAGATTTTATTAATAAATATTTTTATTTCAGACATGATTTTGACCATGTTAACAGTATACGATATCCTTCTAGTTTCTTCAGCAAGACAAGGGTGCAAAAATAATTTCAAAGCCGTTCAGGTATTCATATAAGAGCTGAAAATTAATTCTGTTTATGATCATGCTTAAAGCACGGCAAAAAAAATAATTTTTTCTTTATATTGGTAAATATTAAATAAATTATATTATTTTCAAGCGTTCATGTTATTTGCCCAAATTATTCAACTTTTTCACTGCATGTGTTGCCATCTTTCTTATAAAATATGTATGAGAGGATATTGAGGCAGTACGGTGGTGTAGTGGCCAGCACTGTGGCCTCGAACCTCCAGGGACGAGGGTTCGATTCCCACCTTGGGGCTGTGTGTGTAAGTTTGCATGTTCTCCACAGGGTCCTTCCAAAGTCTCACTTGCATCCCCAAATTGTCTGGAGTGTGTGTAGTTGGAGATCCTGGGAGGCTAGTGTTTGAGATGTGAAGTAGGCAGTCCGATTATAGCTCCAGTGTTCTCTCTATAAAGAACATTTTCGCCCCTGATGCTATCCATGCACTATTATAAGCATTAAAAAGTTTTTTTTTAATTAGTAATTGTAACATATCTATTAATTTAGTTTTTCTTCAGATAACCAAAAATTACAAACAAGTCAAACCAGGACTTTTAACAATTTCTCATGAATGAAGGTGTAGAACTGATTGACATTTATAGAAGACTTAAAGCACAATAACCAGTCATCGCCAACTTGAAGACAAGACGCATGTGTCTGTGAGAACTGTAATCCCTACAATCATTCGCCAATACGGGGGATAAGTGCATCAGTGTAGCAGGGGATTATATAGAGGAATAAAGGGAGTGTTTACTCTCATAACCGTGATCTGTTATTCTGAACAATCAAATTAACAGTTTGATTTGAACACTTCTCGGATTATCCAAATGACATAACGGTGAAATGATCAAAACACAAATTTTTATAATCCATTTTTCGAATGAATTAGTAAGAAATAAAATTTACTACTAACTAAAGCACACTTTGGCTAGGTTTATGTTTATATCATGGATTTAAAAAGATTAACTTGGACACAAAAATGCTGGACATCAATTTCAAGAAGGGAGTGTGTTTATTTCTGATTCTTAAAAAAAAACTGATTAAAGCTAATGTCATTTCATGCATGTAATGAAAAAAAAATCCACTTCAAAATCCACTGTTGCATTTTGAACAAGTGAACAGATGTTATAGTAATTATCTCTGTTGAAAGTTAGCCTCACTGACATCTCTGAGGTAATCTGATTTACCACGAGGGTGAGTCAAAAATTATCTGCACTCTCTGGCTGTAGAATTTATTTTAATTAACTTTTAGAAAAGACAAACACATAAGTTTTGGCACAATCTCCTTGATTTTTAATACTCTGTCCACCTTTCATAGTGCCTCTTTAAAAATGTTTCAGGCTGGAGATTGTAGCCTTGAACAGAAAGCACTGATAAAACAGTGCGGATAATTTTTGACTCACCCTCGTATATTTAAATAGGTCACTGTGATAGAATGGCTGGCCTCTTGGAGAAGTCTCAGCTGTGAAAAGGCACTTGTATTTAAAAAGTAAAATAATAATAATAAAAAAACTTTAGAAAAAAAAGCAACATCATTACAAGCCAGTTATCTTGAGACTAGTTCAGGATTAATCTTTGTCATAAAGAACTTTGTGCAGCGACATTACGGATTATATCAATGCAAAAGCACAGTGTTAATAACTTACACTTAAAGCTCAATTTACTGTAGGCATGAGGTAAAGAATAAATATCAAAATTTACAAAGGAGGAAAAAAAAATGCTGTTTGGTCAATTCTTTTTTCTTCTTCTTTTTTTCTTCCAAAACACATAATTGATATAAATATCATATAAACATCTTTGGATCAGGATTTGTGACCTGAGTGACCTTGTAACCTCAACCATGAACCTCATTATCTTCTCAGTCATACTGTAATGTGTTGTAGCTATAACTGTCCTCATATTAGTGACTAACAGGGACCGCGGACAGCTTGTGAGCAAAAGCATGTGACAATGTTACTGCAAGGTTGTGATGATGAAAATGGTGGTACTGATGGTGCAGGCTGATCTACGTACAGTACGTATAAGCTCATTAAATGCACTAAGCTTGCGTTAAACACTCCGAGTGTTGACTTTTAGGGACTGATCCCTATCCCTGAGGGAGTGTTACAAATGCTTATAAAGGGTTAAGTATAAGGTTTTGTATCAGTAACGCTATCGTTAGTTAAACAAACTCATGCACGGTTACTAAAGGTGACCCGTCTGTCTCACTTGCATTGCAGTGCTGCAGTTTTTGCTTTAAAACTATAAATTTCCTCTGTGGTATGAGAGATACCTCACTTTCACTCAGCTTTTTTTTGTTAGCTCTAAAACCACACACACCCACAAAATACCCTCACCCATTCCAGAGATCAAGCAAAGCATTCTTAAACTACCGAGTGTTATTGCTAAGGGTTCATCTGATCAATTTCACATTTGACAAGTGCTAATAATCGCTAAAGTGTTTCCATGATAACAGTGAGAGAGGGGGCACACACACAAACACAGTGTCCATTTCTACGACCTAACCAGCTTGAAGCCCTGGCCGGTGTCGAGCATGGCAGGAGGAAACCAAGTCAGTTTGAGTCTGCGCAGAAAACGTAGGCATACGCTGCAAATCCAGAATAAGTTCAGGGAGATGCTCCAGTGTGCCAGCTGCACTACGGGATACGTCCAGCGCGGGAAGTACAGCCTCCAGTGCTTGGCGACGTCGCTTCCCGTAGGCAGGTGAAGCTTGTAGTCCCCCCAGTGTCTGGAGATGCCGTAGGTTGCCATGACGACCCGTCCTTGTTCGGACCAGCGCACGGCGCTGTCGGGGTTGCAGTTGAACTCCACCCAGTCTGCGATGAAATCTCCGATCTGAGGCAGGTTTTGGAGCTCGACGTCCATCGAGGTCACAAGTGTAGCCCCCTGTACCGCTACGTAAACCTCCTCGACTTTGCACACCTCCTTCACCCATGGCAGAGAGTTGTCCGTGTCCAGTACGACGATGAGACGAGAGCAGTAACCGTCGTTCTTCTCCTTCCACATCTGCACAAGCTCGGACAGGTGCACGACTTCTCCACCTGAGAGAGGAAAAAAAACAAGACATGATTTGTACAGATTTCATCTCCAACATCACTGCATATCGATACAGATGACACTCAATAAAACACTCAGCACTGTCTAACCTAAGAGAGCCCACTCTCCGGTGCGGTGCGTGTGGCCGCTGTAGAACAGAATGTATGTGTCGTAGCGCGGCCCGTCCGCCGTGTGCGCTTCCAGGAAGGACCGGAGCTTGGAACGCAAAGTGTCCCGTGTCACGCCGCTGCTGGAGTAATCACAGCCGTGAGAGTCCATCATGTGTTGGGAGAAGAAGCGCTGCACGTTGTTCAGCATGCCCATGGTGCGCAGATTCAGCTCCTGCACCTCATCCGGGGGCAGCAGGGTGGGCTGTCCATCCACACTGTGAAGAACAGAAGGATACAAGCGCTAATGTCTCCACAGTCACTGCTATGCAGGTGTGAACGTGTTACATCAGTTCATTTGTAGCTGCAGTGCGAGCAAAAAAATGGATACTTTACTTGTGATTTGCATGAAAGAAGAGCATCGTGCAGTGATTTGGGTTTTTTTGGCCTGAGGGTGTACCTGGTTCTGAAACAACTCACAGAACTCAAAAGCGCAAAAACAAACTTACACGTCTGCCCACACTGTTCGTGTTAAATCATCCTCCCTACAGTCCTGATCTCACGCCATTAGAATTTCACCTGTTTGGGCCCCTGAAAGCAGCTCTACGAGGACGAAGATTCACTTCTGATGAAGAAGTGAAGATGGCGGTGCATTCGTGGCTTGCAGCGCGGCCTAAAACATTTTTTAATGAGTAAATACAAAAGCTGTCTTGATGCTTGAAAAGAAAGGAGATTATGACGAAAAATTATGTACAGTATATTTTTTTCTAAAAGTTGATTCAAATAAATTCTACAGCCAGATCTTTTTTCATCTCAAAAGTTTGGATTGTACATATAAACACATATTATATCATAAGAAATTGCGCGCGCCTGCCTTTTTCTCTAAACACGTGAGGGAATTAGTCCCGAACCCGCTCATTACACACGCTTAAATCAGTCTCAAAACACCGCGTGCGCTAAATAGGCGACAATCGCGTGCGTCAGAATCCCCGCGGGTCCGTGTGAGAAGACGCGCGCGCCCGTTGCTCGCGCAATCATTTTTGAGTTTTTCAGACATTTGACAAGATAAAACATCTGTTTCTTTATAATCTTACAGGTGAACTATTTAACACATCTTCATCCCGTGTGGTAGGAGTGAATTATTTGCTAGGATTGTTTAGAAAGAATAGTTATGGGGGAGGAACGATACGAGCTTCTCAGTTAAATGTTAAACAAATAAAATCTGGTAAAAATGTCATATCAAATCGGAATATTTACAAAACCGCGATATTATAGTTTCAGGAGGTGACTGGTAAGTCCCATCACTTATATACAGCCAGACAAAACATTTATACGCAATTAACTACATGTATTGCTATACTTTGT
>QMIH01000049.1:1470847-1499143 GCA_003987875.1 Clarias batrachus
ATGATTATAATATTAATATAATATCAATATAATACACATTATACAATTTGTCTTTTCCTAAAGTGTGCATACATTTCTTGGCTGACTCGGTGTGTGTGTGTGTGTGTGTGTGAGATACAGATACACAGACGGTATATATAAATACAACAGTGTAAATTTTATCTTTGGAGCCGCTCTCTTAATATTTTTTCCCACCCAAACTGTATCTTGGCATTAAGATTCAGTATCCAAACCCTAGTAGAAAAGCTGTAAAACTATTCATGAGTAAAGTAAAATTTTAAATCAGTTGAAATTTAATTTTTCTTTTTTTGGTCAGTTTTTGATTCAGGATGGATTCACACCTTTTAAATTACTTAGGTAAATTTCCAAATGTCAAAGGGTAAAAAATGAGGAATTCCTTAAAAATATATTATATGTTCTGCAGGAAACAAACTGCTTTCATTCTTTTGCAAATATGATCGTGTTTTGTGAGCGTAACCTCTTTTTCTTTATTTATAGTGCAATACCGCCACCTACTGAATGTACTCCACAGTGGAGTGGGGACTTGAATACTGTAAGAAATAGAGCTGCATCTGCACGAATCATTAAATCAAATTAGATATCACAAAGCACGAAAAACTGAACTGAATCTAATCAACAGTCCACTTTCAATTCATAACTGGTAAGCAACACATCAAAGAAAAATAGACATGTGCACTCATGAAAATTTTAAACGAACACACTATTCATCAACATAAACATTATATACATTACATCATATAACATTATATGGTTTATACTCATTATGCCACTTGTTCTGATAAACACTCATCTATCCACAGAGGGGTCAAAAGCTATTCACAGTAAAAAGAGAGTACATCCAGAACTTTACAACATTCCAGTTTTTTCTTCCATAATGTACCTGCAGAAGTTGGTAGGGATGACCACCGCATAACCTACACACGTTCCCCCGAGGCAGTTACCCAGCTCATAAAAAAGCCCGTAAGCCAGAGACTCGAGAGGCAGAACCAGCAAGAACACACCGATGAACAGGCTGTTTGAAGGCTGGAAAAGGAAAATATCACACTAAATGTTAATGTGAACATGTTAAACTACTATTTCTGGCTACTTCTGAATTGTTCAGCATTTTTTAACCATTTACCAGCTTTATAAATATTCTGTAATTAGCTATCTAGTAGCAGCAAATCAAGGCTTCTGGACTTAAAATATTAATAGTAACACACTGTAATAAAAAAAAGCAGATATCTTTTTCTAACAAATTTCATAATATATTTTATAACAACAACCACAAACTATGGAAAAAATATTGTTAAAAAATATAATTTGCTCAGGCTTCTTTTTCTTTCCTGTTTACTGTATAATTTCTGTTAAATAATTAGTTTTTTAAAAAATGACTACATTTTGAATAGTCATTTGAAGGCAATACTGTTGTTTGCTGCCATTTTTTATGTATTGTGTATTACAGAAATGTTTCATGCATTACAATATGTGTCTTCTCACCACGCGGCTGCACGACTAGCCGCTCAGTCAAATATACAATACAAGAAAAGACCCACCTGCCATGAAAGAGCCCCGAGAACAATAGTGGACACAAGGCTGAAGAGCACCAAGCGCTTTGAGACGAGGCAGAAGTGGCGCATGCCTTTGGAGGTCATCACCCTTTCCAGTGCACCAGGACTGGCCCTCTGAGCCAAACACACTCTCTGGCAGTCGCTCAGCTTGTTGTGGAATCCCCAGAGGGTAACCAGGAAGACCACATGGCAGATGATCCAGAAAGCACTGGAGGCAGAAAAACCTGGGATCACCACATACCACCGGTCCAGATCGCTGATCTTGAAAGCAGCCAGAACCAGAAACGTGATTTCAACAGCAAGCAGAGGCAGGAGACTGAGACGCCTCGGCAGACCTCCTCTCCTCAGAAGCGGGGACCAGCGCTCGGTCACAGAGAGCCCACCGAAGTACATATCCAAGACTGGCTCGCACACAAGGCGGATGAAGAAGCACACCAGCGCGAAGAGGTTCGTGGGAACATTAAGAGAGTTGAAGAAGAAGAGCGCCGTGACCACAGAGAAGCAGACGAGGTTAGGAAGAGCCAGGAAGGACTTCATTCGCAGGTCCACGAGCAGCGCGGCAGCAGCCAGGACTAGGGCGATGAGGCTCATGGAGGCATGGACCACCTGCATGGTGCTGGCCGCGGCAAAACCTATCAGCTCCAGTGTCTCCGCAGAGGTCAAGAGTGCTGGCCTTTGTCTGCTGCATCCGCAGATTCTTTCCACCAAAGCCCAGAGTGCTCTTATGGCCATGCTGGCTATCAGCATGTAACTGCTGATCTGCTCCTTTAAGTCATTTACAGAAGGGTTGTTGAGAAACCCAAGCAAACCCAGCAGGAACCCCAGCCAGAGGTGGAAAAGCACGAAACTGAGCCTCTCTATGCCGAAGTAGTAGTACAGAATGCTGGCTATACCCAGGACAAAAAGGGCCAGGATGAAGATGACCAGAAGGACTGTTTCTGATGTGCTCTCCCAGCGTGTATACAGACCCAGGCATATCGCCACGAGGAGGTTAAGATTAGACAGATAGCCCAGGTAGCGGATGAGCGACCACACACTCACCCCGGTGCGAAGCTCCTCCAGTCGGCTCATAGCGGCGTAAAGCGTGTGGCTGAAGCAGTAACGGAGAAGCCTGCACATCGCTGGAGGTCCACACACTCCAACACACTCAGTCAGGTTTTAACCTTCATCCTCACACAGATCTGTAAATCTCTGACTCAGCGAAAGACTGCAAACTTCTGCTTCTTACTCATTGGCGCTTAGCTAACTCAGTTAGCTTCCAGAAGTGCAACATTTTGTGGACGAGATTCTTACAAACCTGTTTGGACACAACTTCGGAACACAATAACATTAAAAAAAATAAGAAAAAAGTTGATGTTTCCACCCAAAATAACAAAGACAATGCTAACCGGCTATTTATTTACCAGTAATTACTACAAGTAAAAAATAATAAAGTGAGAATAACTACAAACAACGGAGTATACTTGGGAATATGTTTGTCAGCAACAAGTTCAGAAACTTTTCAGACTTTTGTAATAACAATGAAATAATACATTCTCTAAGTTACTTTACACACTTTAGCTAAGCACTTTGAAAAGTTTCCTCGACGTCCGCCATTTTTTCCGGGTTACTTAAAAAACAACGGAAAGCCTGTTGGGACATACAGAAAAAGCGTTTGGTTTATACGCGTGTTCTACGCTTGAGAACGCGTTTGTGTATTTGTTTATCTGAAGTACCCCCTGTTGGCGGGAAAAGAGTTTGTGGAAATAGTTAAAAGGTTAAAGCTTTAGTCAGTGATATTGTTTTTTTCAGGTTGAAGCCCATGTACATGCCTGCCTGCTACAAAGATGAACCCCTCAATTAAAATAATAATAATAATAATTTCACAAAGTTTTGTTTGGTGTGACATTACATGGTATTGGTTTCCTCAGGATTGGTGGCTAAAAAATAGGAAAATGTACAAAATGTACCTAGCTCACAGAAAATTTTTAATCTACTGTTATTTCATCTTATAACAATCAATAGGAAAGAGAGGGTATAGAAAAGTTTATGTTTACGCCTTGTTTACACCAAGTTGTACTTCCTTCATCATCAGACAAATACACTCCCAGTCTGATAATCGGAGAGTGAATCACAGATAAGAAACTGAAAAAATAGATCAGATAAATAGTTTTGTCTTAAAGCGACTCCATTAAAATTCAGTTATACGACTTCAGCGCTGTTATTTCAGCCAAAGTGAAAATAATGAACTAATCCCTGTTACGTTTAACTTTTCTAATTAATATCTATTGGTACAGATGTTTGCTTACATTGAGTAGCTTATTAGTAGCTTGTTTTAAAGCAGATTATTAAATCCAACACATTTCAGTGATTTCACGTATAGTACAGGTTAAACTTCAGGCAGATATCTAAGAACTGCAAACGTTTCATTGAATTCTGTCCAGCCAGTTTTGTGTGACACTGTGACAAACATTCAGACAGAAAGCTTTCTGTGACTGGTTTCAGGTCCTCCAATGTATGAAACGTAAACATATCAGTCAGAGAGCGAGTTCTGACCAGTGTACAAAGAAAACATTTCTTTCATTTATATAGAGTAGAATGCACTGTAGTCATACACTCTAGTAGATGTTTTCAATATGCTTATGTCAAAATATTTTTTTTCCACCCAGTTTCTCCTCGAGATCTTGTACTGATGATGGGAGAATCGGAAAGTCTCGTCCTGCACATCCCAAAGATTCTCAACAGGGTTATAGTCAGGACTCTGTGTTTGGCCAATGCATGTGTAAAAATGATATCTCATGCTTCCTGAAGCACTCTGTCATTTTTGGCATTGTCACTCACTCACTCACCGTCTATACTGGGTTGCAGGGGCCTGGAGCCCATCCCAGGAGACTTAGACTTGTGCTCATTCACAGACTACGGGTAATTTGGGAACTCTAATCATCTGCATGTCTTTGGACTGTGTGAGGAAACTAGAGTACCCAGAGGGAATCCACCAAAGCACAGGGAGAACATGTAAACTCTGCGCATACAGACCTCGAGGTGGGAATTGGACCGTGGAGATGCGAGGCCCCAGTGCTAACCACTAAGCCACCATGGTGTCCGGGCATTGTCATCATTGAATATGCCAATACCATCATGAAAGAAAAAAAAATCCATTGATGGAAAAACCTGGTCATTCAGTATATTGAGGTCATCAGCTGACAATTTGTTTTGGGCAAATAACGTTCCTGAACCTAGCCCTGACCAAAAGAAGCAACTCCCCACTGCCACAGGGAATGAGGTGTACTTATTTAGTAACAATATTTAGGTAAGTGGTGGGTGTCAAAGAAACATCCGCATGAATAGCAGGACCTAAAGTTTCCCATCAGAATATTGGCCAAACATCACACTGCCTCAACTGACTTGCCTTCTTCCCACAGTTCGGGGCCATCTCTTCCTCAGGAAAGCTGCACACACTTACCAGGCTCGTCCATATGATATAAAAGAAAACATGATCCATCAAACCAGGTCACCTTCTTCCATTGCTCTGTGGTTCAGTTCTCTTGTAAGCGCTTTTGGCAGTGGACATGGGTCAGCATGGACCGGGCTGCAGCTACGCAGCTCCATACGCAAACAAACTAAAATGCACTTTGTGTTCAGACACCTTTCTATCAGAACCAGCATTAATTTTCAGCAATTTGAGTTATAGTAGCCCTTCTAATGGATCAGACTAAATGGGCCAGCCTCTGCTCCCCCTCATGCATCAATAAGTCTTGGCCACTCATGATCCTGTGGACGATTCACCAGTTTTCTTTTCTTGGAAAAGGAAGGGAACATCCTAGAAGAGCTACATTTATGTGTAGTCTAATATAATTAAATTAAATTCTATTTATATAGCGCCTTTAACATTCGTCTTTTTTGCAAAACAGCTTTACACAATTTAAAGGAAATTATGGAAATTTGTATGAAATGTGAAAAATGTGTATAAATCAAAATGATGGAATTGGTGGCATTGTAAAGAGATAATCAGTGTTATTTACTTCACCTGTCAGGGATCATATACAATATATAAATAAGAGAGAGATTAATAAATTAATAAGACTTAATAAACACATACAACCTAAATCATATTTATGTATCTTTTATTAACATTTTGTATGTGCAACCAACACACTCATTTAGAAAGGAGCAGGTTGCAACAACAAAAAAACAAACAAATACACACCGATAGTCCAAAACTCCAATGCTAAAGAGAAACCGTGCATATAGGACCAAGTAAGGACAATGTACCACCAAAGATATTTTTTTTTGTAAATATCTGATAATCTGATGAACAAAGTACATGCTTAACAGAAAGCCTATGCGACTACACTAACGCAATTAAAGTGACAATATTAAGTGGTGATGATCATCACCGTTTGGCTTCTGCCTGATTCCAGGAATTGTCCGTCTTGATGCACCAAACCACATTTTCTCTTTATTCTAGTCTTCGTAATTGTAAAAATACAGTTCATGATAAAAAGGCACCAGTTTTTCTATTCTGTATTAAAAGACAGAACCAGTGTTCCAGGGTGGTCCTCCACCACAGACACACTTACTGAAAAAAAAAGAAAAGAAAAAAAAAACCCTCAAGAAGAATCAAAGCTTTTCTAGCACCCTCAAAAGTGACTTGTGTTTTTCAAAAGCTTGTCAGACTGCACTTATACATACAGCCACTCAAATAAAGCTTTAAGACTCACTCACTTTGGATAGATTAATAAGAGCTGTTTTTGAAAAAAAAAAAAAAGTTGTTAAGTACTCTTGTGTGCGTTTTCAATTGTAAAGAATCTCTGCCAGGATAAGAATTTTTTTTTTTTTTGCGATAAAGCACATTATTGTCATTGTGGTGAATAATCAGGAGCTCTTATTAAAAGGTCTTCAAAGAGAGTGTTCTTAAACAAGTGCAACTGCTGCAGTGAGAGGAAAACTGCCGATTTCACAGTGAAATACAAAGAGCACATTAAGCACTTGGTACAAATACATGATATGAGAAAAACCTCACTGAGGTTAATCATCCAAAAACACTTTCAAAGATTTAAAGCTTTCTTCAATCATGTTTTCTTTGTTTTTAAGTTGGTAATGCTCAGTGTATGTATGAAAGAGCTAAACATGTACAGTCAATATAACAGCGCAAAGATAGTTGAAAATTTTAAGTGTTGAGCTTAAAAACTCAAAGAAGCAATCTACAGTATTCAATATTCGGAAAAGCTATGGCAAATGTTTCTTTTTGTGCACTGAATCAAAGGCAAACATCTACTGGTTATATGTTGTTGTTTTTTTTCTCCTGTTATCGTGCACAGCTAAAATACATTCTGTGCTCTTTCGCGAACAACCATACAAACAAACAACCTGTAAAAAAACAACCACCTCCAAACCTACCTCACAGTCTTCTCAAATTGTTCTTATGACTACGACTACTTTGTACAAAACCGTACCGTGTAGATCAAACTTTTTAGGAAAGACGCATACAGTCTCAGTGTCGCGCAAGTAAACACACAAAAATGCTACAAATATCACGTCAAAGATGCTTGGGTAAAACCCAACAAGGAGTGCATTCTACAGCAGCTAAACGATCGTGAAGAGATTAAATGATGCTGCGCAATAACTAGTCAATCTACCGTATTCTTAGCCAGTGTGACAGTGTGCAAGTCTACGATACAAAAAAGTTATTTGTTGCTTTAAAAGCGTTTCTTGAAAAAAATTATCTCCAAATCGCACCATTCAATTAAAAGAGAGAAATAAAAAGCACTGGATAACAGCGGGCAAATCCTGAGCGCGCTCACCAGATCAACCCGTTTCAGTCTCACCACTGTGTGGATTATGTTTAAACGTGTAAAAAGCTTTCTTTTACTCATTAAAAAGCTCCACACCCCAAAAAGTGTAAACATCCTTTCTCTCTTAATTTAATGTACGTGTCTCTTACGTGCCACTTAAGCACCAGCGACATTAAACATAATTTTGGTCATGAGCACAAATGAAGAGCGTTAGGCAATCATCTAAATCAGAAACTCCGATTGGCCTGGGGTCACAGAGCAACATGGGAGAGATGGACCTGTCCCGCTTTCCATGGCACATGACATATTCGTCTGTATAAACTGTGCAAACTGCATCGTTTCACGTAAAAAGAAGCAGGAGGAAAAAAAAAAAAAGAGTTGGGAGCTTGCTTTTAAAAAGCATCAAAGATAAGAAAGATTTATTACTTTGCCAACACGACTGTGAGGCACAACGCTGGGCAAAAACTGGGTTTCAGCTGTACAGCAAAATGGGGTCCTCCAGTTCATGGAACGGCGCCGAGCCGCTCTGACTCTCGCCCGAGTCGGAGTCGTAGGACGCCTCGGGGAGCTCAACGAAACTCTGCGCCAGCTGCTCGTCCTCAGAGTCGGAGCGTAGTGGCTGGCACGAGTCTCTAAACGCATCATCTTCGTCGAGCGTGCCGAAATCCTGTGGGATGTACAGCATCTCGGGGTAGTTGTGACTCACCAGGTCACTGCTGGTGGTGACTGAGACCTTGCGGAAGGCCAGCATGTGCATGTGGGAGAATTTGACGTATTTGTAGCGCTTGAAACCTAGTGACTCGATGGCCACGCGCCAGCTGCGCATCATGAGCGCGTGCCGACCCTGATGCGACGAGTCGGGTGTGATGATCAGGAGAAGGCCGTGCAGTGCGAGTAGCTCATGGGCTTTCTTGCAGCAGAGCCAGCGTTGGTAAGGAGAGGGAAAGTAAGACAGCAGTAAAGAGAACACCACCACGTGAAAGAGCTGCCCGGGCAGTGTCTCGATAGGATCGTGCAGCTGGCGCAAGAACGCGTCGAGCGCGTCGCTCGCTAACTGCAAGGGCTGCTGGAGCTGCAGGTTCAGGAAGTCACACTTGTACACGCTCTAGAGTCGTAAAGAAGAGCAGAAGACACAATAAATGACTGTTCAAGGTAGTTTATGAAGTTACAGAAGTCATCCAAAATAAAAGGCAATTTTATTTTCAATAACAATCAATAACAGACAATCAATAACAGATAACAGATTTAGGTGAGATAAAAAAATATTAGGCGTACACACCTCGACCGCAGGCACTATGTCAATTCCTACTGTGAGGAACTCATCAAACCTCAAGAAAGGATTGAAGCAACTGCCCACGTCAAGTAGATGCAGCTTGTCGTTTCGAAAGTTGAAACTAAAAAAAATTATAATAACAATAACTGTTATAAAAACTGTTATTTTAATTACCTAAATCAAGAAAACATTAAACCATTTTGACATTTTGTTTACAGGTCTGGTAATTTCAGCTAGCTAACTGGTTACTTAAATATGAAACTCTGGAGAAAAGTAATCTTGCTGTGGCCAGTTGTCGTACTGTACATTACTGTGCAACATAGGGAACTCTTTGTCTTGCTTTCTTTACCATAAACAGCTTTATCTCATTGCTGAAGGGCCAAAAACAGCGCTCTGTCACTATAGCAAAGTTTGAACTTTATGCGGGCACCAGTTTACTCATTTTCAGTTTTGCGACTCGGCACAAACCTTTATGCCAACAGAGAAATGCAAAATTAGCTTTAAGTATTAAAGTATTTATTAAAGTATTAATAAGTATTTTCCACCTTGTTAACAAACCAAAATAAAATCATAAATATTATATTCATTGTAATACAAGCAAGAAATGGTTGAATATATTTTACACACATACACGGTGTATGTAATTTCCATACATTTTACTGAAATTTAAGGGTTTGAACTCAATGTTCATGCCTCTGTGACAGAAAAACATAAGGATTAATTTTATTGATTGATAAAGCCCAAAATGTTACATATCCTTTATGTTTGAAAAAGGGTTTTATAAACTATAGTCAGTAGAGATTTAATGATTTGAAGCTTGAATCATTCTTCCTGTTACAAAACTGTATTTAGAAATCTGGTTACTGAACCAGCCTGTACTGAGACGTGTCACAGACCTGGGCTGAGAGACGTCTGGACTTAAAGGTGTCTGCCCTGTGTCAGCTGCAGCATGTTTCACAGCCTTTGCATCCTTCTCCAGCATCTTCTTCATTCCACCATCCATAAAGTACTCCTGACAAACACTAAGAAGAAAAAACACATGCTCCATAATCACTTTTGCAGAGAGCTTCATCACCACCATCACCCAACATTTACTCTCAGTTTTCAGTGAATGAAACCGCTATGGGTGTATGCATCTTACAAGAGACAATCAGGTCTGTGTGTGGACATTTGTCCCATGTCTGAACTTGTTTAAGGGCGTTTTCACATTAGGGTCCAGGGATTGTTTCCAAACACAATTGACCGCAAAGTCTGGCTCAGTTTGATCAGTTAGAACACAATCATTCAGTGCTCAGGAACCATGCCCTTTTGAAGAGTTGGTCTCAAGATCAATTTGCTGTACTTTTTTTTTTTTCAATTATATACAATATTTTAAGAACAAACAGTTCACAGTCCAATACAGTGGAAAACAGCTCTGAGACAAAAATGGCGTCTGGGATTCCCCTCACGATTTAAAGGCGCAGAGACAACACTTACATTTTACATTTGTGAGGGATTCATTTCCTTAGGTGCAGTTAAAGTTTTTGGTCACATGATGGCAGTGTTGAGAAAGAGGACAGATTTAGCCAAGTGGATTGGTAAGCTTTACATTGCATATTAGTGTCAAATGTGTACAAGACTCACATTGTTGAACTTAAGAACAAAATCTGACTTACGAATATGATCCTGGAATTGAACTCGTTCATAAATTGGGGACTAACTGTAATATTAAGCATAGCGTGAAAGTTAACTTCATTGTTCTCTTCTTCTCTTGTTTAATAACACCTCACAAACCAAATGGGTAAATACTGCCACCTGCTGTACCACAGAGTTTAAATACGAAAGCGTACCCAAGAGCGGACGGCAAACCCAATGTGAATGTGGGGAAGTGGGGAGGGGTTGAGTACAAATCAATCGTGCCTAATGTGAAAACGCCTTAAAATAACATCTGGTGTTTGTCATACCTGCGGCACCACTCGATGCGTCCCTCTCCATCACATTTCTTGGCCCAGTGGTTATCGGCGAGACTCTTCATGGCAACAGCATATTCGTTCAGAGTCTGCTCATCCTCGCAGTGCTCACGCCAGATCTTATCAAAATCACCCACTGCAGAGAAAGAGACAGAGTGTGTAAAATACTCCATGATAACAAGACAACGATGCAGGATCAGCACATCATTTGCTAAAAAAAAAGTCCTGGGTTAAGTAATGAAATGACATCTTTTTTTTTTCTTTTTTTTAATCTATTCCAAGTTATTTACTCCAGAAGTTTTTAATCCCTTTTGTGTGCAGCTGTGAAACCTTCAAAATTTCCCAATGTGCTTTATTTCGATCTCTTGTTTCTAAATCTTTCTACAACAAACTCTGTTTCTCCACAAAGGCTGTACTGAAAATATAATCCATGTACTGTATTACACTGCAGAAATTTGAATAACACATTGCATAATGAAAATGAAATTTTCCTTCAACTTTGACTACCAACTAGGCCGTTTAAGTAGCCAGTTAATCCTGTGAGACCATAAAACTGACATTTTTCAGACTTGTTTATCACACTATTTACATGTCATAATGTAACACTGTCCTCAATATGGAACATAAAACTGCTTTTTGCAGTACATAAAACGTTTTGCAAAATTAAAAATAATCCAGAAGACCAAATTAGAAAGAGGCGGCTTCACATGGCACAAAATATTTTTGGAGGGAAGGCTAGTGTTTTTGTTTATATAGGAGCAAAACTCTTGTTGCTACAAAACCTGCCCTGTATACAGTAGAAAGTCAACATCCATGAAATCACTGAACACCTCAGAAGATATGCCAGTTTCATATAATATGAACTGTGTGCGCTTACACTACAATAACGGTAATATGCATTAAATTACAATAACACTCCATTACAGCATGTAACTAGATGAAAACAAACAAGTCACAACAAAATATAGCAAAGTTTTACCTACTCTTGCAACTGAAGCGTGATTGTTCTCAAACCTGAGAAGAGCCGGTACCACACGCTTTACGATCATTTAATAGATCTCACTATTACTATCAATAACTACGCAACAAAAATATCTTGGCTCAACAAACTTTCATTCTCAAAAATCCAAGGAAAGTTTGTGAGCATTAAAAAAAAAAAAAACTGTGAGGCACCTCATGACCGAGTGGAAAACACAAGTCTTATCTGATTTTAAGAAAATTTGATAAAAAAATAATTAAAAAAAAAAAACAGGAGCAAAGGGACAAACTGTGCTACCCTTTTCGGTTAAAATATCATTTCAGAATGCTCAGCAGACTTCATCATGCTTTCCTGATTACCCATCGTGGGTCTGAATGGACTACTGTGTGCAGAGTTAAAGAGCTCAGCTCTTAAGCAAGAAGATTTGGAAAAGTGCCATAACGCCATGGGCTGCTGAAATACAGGGTAGAAAAGCAAAATAAGTCAGGGAGTGGAAATTTGTTTTTTAGCAGCGTTTGCATTTTTTTTTTTTTTTTTAAACAAGGACTTCCTAGTAACTGGTCAAATCAGGTTTAAGTACATGTTCAGTTTATTTTTCTATATTGTATAAAAGCTGAAAACTAAAATATTGCCTACAATATAAAAATACTGATTAAGTACTGAATCAGAATGTATTTATTTATCCATTCCCTACCTGCCATATGCACTTTGTTCTATACTAGACACCATCTGTTCATTACATGGTGACCTTGAAATAATTAATTACAGCACCTTCATTATCATTGTCTAGTGTGCACAATTCTGCCCTCCAGCTTTAAACTGCACTTTATGCACACTGATCTAGTACACTAATGTAACCAAGTATCTTAGCTATTCAATGCTATTTATTCCAAATATACAGCTCAATATAAATAACTTGATCTAATCTGACCAGGGGTTATAAACGTTTATTAACTTGTTTAAGGTAGTTGATAATTCAGCATGCATCTCATTCCATGACTCGTTCCAACCTTAGACTAGTCAATGCAGACAATGTAACTTAGACGAGTCAATCCACATATTGGAATAATTTGGCCAGTAAGTACAAGTACAGAAATTCTACACAGAGATGTGTAGATGTAATCAACCAACAACCCGCAAGAGCTGTGGGATTTAATCAACTGAACTGGAATCACCTGCTGGACTGGACTGTTTATTAAATACTTTTACAAGTTTTTGAGACTTTAACTTGTTTGAGACAAATCAGACAACGAAATTAGTGGTATTAAATCAAATTCAAATTCGCAATCCTGAAACATCTAATCAAATCAAATGCCAAGCATTCCAGTTACACACAGAACCTACACCATGCAGCACAGAATTAGACCTAGGACTAGAAAGAGGAGCAAATATGTGCAGGCCAAACTGGTACTAGCTACAGTTGAAAGAAAAATCCAAACCAGTCACAAAGCCATTTTACTACAGACAGAGGGACCTGGCACTGACTCGTGTGTAAGGTCACTACACCAAAATCAGAATACTTTCATGGGTCTAGCTAAGGGGTGGCCAGTGCCACCCTAGTATGAAACAAAGGCAAACCCGTTGTTGTTATTTTTTATTATTATAATTAGTAGTAGTACTATCATCAAAAGTGTAACTTTAGTCATGTCATTTGGTTTGCATATCTGGCTGTTGAGCAACAACAGTTCATTTATTGCTGAGCTTACTAAGCAAATCTCATGCCTCAGATAATCCAGTTTGGATTAAAAAACCATTTTATATTACAACTCATTAAAACATTTAGTCTTTTAAAAGCTATAGATGATAGAGCATTTAATGATTGTTTCAATTATTAAAAATGTATGTTGGTTTCTTATTAGTTACAGTAAATGCACTTTATAGGTTTTAGCCTAATGTTGTCTTTTTTGCAGTTTGCTAAACTATATATGTTGTTGAGCCTTTCAGTTGGTCCCGAGTGTTGCATCAGGCGTAAAACTTATGCCAAGTTGTGCGAGTATCGAGTGATCCGCTGTGGTGACCCCTCCCATTTTATCCAGCCTTGGGACCAGACTGCATCCAGTGGCTGGGGTTTGAACAAGGGCCTTCAAGACATGGCAATCAAGAAACCACCAATGCCTCTTGCTAGACTATATATAGGTGTAGCAATACACAGTCATTTTCTATGAATGTTGTTTGATAATTTGCTCCACCCTAAAGACTGCCACCCCAATACATGTTCATTTATACCCATCCTGGCCACCCTACTGTAAGCGGTCTGGTCACTCCCCCCTGCAGGACAAAGCTTTATATCCTGTATAACTTCCCCTGATAACTCCACTTTGGGGGAGAATAAATCATGGGGCATTACCAAACTAACGAATTATTTACCCACATTATATTACCCATTATTATATTAGATTACCCACTCCAGCGGGACGTGTCATGACTCGTTCCTTCACAGTACTGACGGGTGAATTTCTTGGATTTGAGGTGAATGTGCAGTTTTGAAACTCAGCTTCAGTACTATATAAAGTTCTTACTTCATGCACTTCTTTCTCCCCCCGAAATGTTCAAATGTTTTAAATGCATTCGAAATGCGACACATCTGTGTAACAGGTAGTAAAAACGGGAAGCAGTTCTGCTGAGCCAGTTTTATTATTAGTCTGGCTGAGGTAATAAACGCAACCTTAACGTCAGACGCTAGCAAGCTAGCTAACACATTTGATAACAAGTTTAGAAACATGACGACTCAATGGCAACACAAAATCCACTCCATCAGATTATACCACTTAACCGATTTTCTAAATTGTTTTCCTGAGAATGTTAGAATAAAATAATAATGCCAGATACGTGCTAACTCTGCTAGCTTAACGCTAGCCGGACTGGTTAGGCGCTTCACCTTCAATATATTTCCTCCGTAGTTTTCGGTGGACGCGTTTCACCACACCGGACAGCTTCTCCTGCTCGTCCCGCTCACACAGCGCGTCTGTCCGTACGCCGGGTTCAGACTCGGGCACTGCAGAGACGCTGGACTGGTGCTCCATGACACTGACGCCGTGGGGTCGCTGCTGCTGTTACTGTTGCCGGTCGCGCGCCACCGGGCCTCGTGACGCACGAAGCGCGCGACATTCACGCGCGTCCATGTCTACTGAGCGGGCGCGCGCCGCGCATTCTCCAGTAGTCTACAGTAGCTAGCTATATTCTACAACATACGCCTCATTGTCCTAAATACCTCACTTTCTATTCATATTAAATCTCGTTTTAAATCTCTACAGCAGACTTTATAATACAATCAACCCAATTTTAGAGTAAAATGGTGTCATGTTTGGAATTCCATCCATCCATCCATCTACAGTAGCAACCTCTGTGGGGGTCAGTGGTGACCATTGTATTCATTACCATTTTTAGGATCTCTGGTCAACCTTTACACACATTCACAAACTACAGGAACGCCAGTTAACCTAATCTGCATGTATTGGACTGTCGGAGGAAACTGGAGTTGCCGGAGGAAAGAACATGGGAGAACATGCAAACTCCATGCACACAGACCCCAAGGCAGAAACAAACCCTCAGCCTTGGAGGTGCAAGACAACAGTGCTATGTTTGGAATCCAAACATCCTCATCATCATCATCATCATCATCATCAACCATACCGATTTATCCTGTATACAGGGTCACGGCAGGGGGGCCTGAAGCCTATCGCAGGTGACTTAAGGCACATGGCGGGGAACACGCTGGATGAGGTGCCAATTCCTTACAGTGTACATACACATACATACAATCACACACTCATTCACACACTGCAGGCAATTTGGGTATGCCAATTAGCCTAATCTGCATGTTTTTGGACTGTGGGAGGAAACCAGAGCACCTGGAGGAAAACCACCAAGAACGGGGAGAACATGCAAACTCACAAGATGACAGTGCTATGTTTGGACTGCAGACAGTGTTAATCTAAACCTCTCTTCTGCAGCTGTGCTCAAGTTCAGAAATGTCCTCCTGGGCACCATTAGCTGTCTTCATCCAGGTTCATTCTGTGATTTCATTATGAGTTGTATCTTTCATTACTTCTGTGAATGTGGACTCTTTCAAAACTACATTTTTTTATTAAGTGTTACTGTTTTTCACTTTATGTTTATTAAGTTCAAATCACATGTGTATATTAGCACACAGATACACTTTTGCACTAGCATGGCAAAATCCCTCTCTACAGTACATTTTAATAAAATGTCAGCACTGAGAGAGGTTTTGTGCTGCACTATTACTGGAGAGCTTATTATTAACTTAGATATTGCAGGATCAAGAGTCATCCTCAGCAGGTTTAAAACACACACCCAGGAACACTGGAAAATATTTTCAACAACATACACTGGCTGGCCAAGAAAAAAAAGTTGCACTTTTTTCATCGGAACTCCTTTAGCTTTGACTACAGCTTGTAAGTTGACTTGTTTTCACGACTTTATACAACATTACAACATTTTTTCCATCAAGATTTTCACTCATTTTAGCTGATATCTTTTATATTGATGATAACAGAGTTGAACCGCTCTGTAAAGTCTCCTCCAGCACATTGAAAAACTTCTCTATAGTGTTAAGAAAAAAGGCTTTGGTTGCCAATTCATGTGTGATTCCTCATGCTCCAAGAGTCACTCACAGATTTAGCCAGATGAATCTCGGCATTGTTGTCCTGGAATATGCCTGTGGCATCAGGGAAGAAAACTCCATTGATGTGATACACCGTTCATTCAGTACATTCACGTCATCAGCTAACATTATATTGCCACATAACGTTGCTGAGTCTAGAGCTGACCAACTGAAGCAACGCCAGATCATAACCCCGCTTCCAGAGGCTTGTACAGTGGGTCCTATGTATGATGGGTGTATCGCTTTGTGTGTTACCCTTCTTACCCTGGCAACCCATTGCTCTGGAATAGAGTAAATCTGAACTCATCAGACTGCATGACCTTTTTCCATTGCTCCGCAGTGCAATCTCCCTAGCAAATTGAAGTCTTTTTTTCTGATTAATCTCACTAACAAGTGATTTTATGGCCATACAGCTCTTTCACTATCAAACATAGCTGTGGTTTCTTCTGTAAACCTATTTACACTGCAATTTATCAGACGTTTAAGTGATTTCCGATTTATTATTTTTTGTTTTCCCATCACATTCCTACTGTGTTGGATAATTCTTAACCCAATTCCAGTAATTTCAGTACATTTTTTCAACAGATATTCACATATTATCCTAAATACATCAGTGTTTATACTGAAACATTAATATGGAATTACTATGTTTATTCCAACTGCTCTGAGATCAGCTCTAACAATCACATAACGTAAATGTCAGCACAGATAGCACATATATATCTAGCTAACATGCACAAATTACACTTCAATGACGATGCATGCCATGCAGCCCATATTATATATCATGAACATAACATAAGCATGACATAAGCATAATGTTGATTTGGATCATTGTTAATGAATGTTCATCAATGTTATTTTTGTTACATCACATTGCCATTAAATTCTCAAATCTGCCTGTTGATTAATTTTCCGTACTAGCAGTTTTGACAACATCGCCAACTTCCAAGTAAATCTCAGGTTTATATCAAAGCACATGTAATACGGCATCATTTCTAAAGTAACAACCCATTCACAGGCACTTTTAGGGAAGATTCACATCATAGTCTATGGTTACTAATAAATATATTTAAAAATGGTCATTTAACAAGCAACGCTCGGTATGTAATCAACATGGTCATGCATTCCTATGCGGAAGGAGTCTACAGTGTTAGTTTTTTCAAAGGTCACTTGGGTTTCCACCAAGACAGAGTCCACAGGACAGAGAATTTTGAGAACCTTGCCAGGTTCTCTGCTACATGACTGCATTAGTTTTGTCTTTGACAAGAAAAATCAAGATATGTGTTCAGTTGTTCATTGTGTTCAGTTTTGTATTTCCAGCTTAACATGGTATGAAAGATGCATAAAGGGAACTTGACCTGAGGAGTGCTATCTTACAACACAAATGGGGTTAATTTATATATAATATTTAAAGATGGCTGTAAGTAACACTATCAAAAACATAGTTCCCATTTAGCACCCAAGCTGCATATACAAATCTGTTTTACATTCTCATGTTGTACTGAAAGAGACCTGTATGCATCTGTATACACGAACAAACAAATACAACTAAAATACAGGTAATGGCCCATAATTAGGAAATTCAATTTGCAAACCAATAAAAGTCTTGCTGGGTCAAGCACCTTTCAAAGGCTCTCTCTGTACTTGAAAGTAGAGCCAATAGAGGGCAAGAAGGTAGAGTCCAAAGCATGCAACAAAGTCCCAAACATAGGCAGTAATTAAAAAAACAACAAACAATAGGGTGTACACAATAATTCTTTGCATATTATCAGAAGATAAGAACTCTCTCCACGATAAATAATTCGGTTCACTGACCCCCTCCCCTTTGTCCGATAGAGCTAGAGGGTCTCTCTCTATATCCATCATTTCCTCGTTTGTCACATCCTCATCCATATATTCTGAAATTGAAGGCATGGGAGATGGTATTGTCAATGTTCTGCTTATGGAGTGCCTCCTTCCCATATATATTCCATCTTTAAGTCCTAACTGCTGCGTGTTCTTCAGTCTGAGGACACACAGTTCCATTTCATCATCGCTTACAGATTCTGTGGAGGCACTGTCATCCATGTTCTCAGTCTGCTTCTCTAGTACAGTATCAACCTCACCAAGACCAACTTCTGCCACGTTTTTTGTGTCTATTTGGCAGCTCACATCTTCCCCTCCATCAGCAACTTTCAAGCTGCTTTCTGCCTCTTTATCTCCATCACTATTTGGTGTAAGAGCTTGCTGAGATGATTTGGTTCCACTGAAAATTTCTTCCCCACCAATTAAGTGGCTTTCACTTACTGGTTGCTCAGATGTCTGTTCCAAACCTGAGTTTTGCTGTTCCTGTCCATCATGTAGATGAACATCTCTAATGAAAGAGTTTATATTAGGGATGCTTTGTAGTGTAGCCTCTGATGTGACTCCACTGACCGTCTCCCGCTCCTCAATTTCTGCTTCAAGAACTTCTATCTTCTCCCATTCCCCAGTGCTCCTTGTTGGCTCCCCATCATTTTCCTTTTCATTCCTTTTTCCCTCTCCTTCGTCATCCTCGTTGTAGTCTGACTCACAATTACATTTGTTCTCGTAACCTAATTCTACTTTTTCATCATTTTCTTGTTCTTCTTTTTCTATGTGATCTGCTTGTTTGTCCTCTTGCTGTTCTTCTTTCTTTTCTAATTGTTGCTTTACTTCTCTTATATCTTTTGCTTCCTCTGATTGCTTTTCTGTCATATCTGTAAATTGCTGTTCTTCATTTGTAGCAGGATTGTTTACTTGGACATTTTCTTGAACCTCTTCCTCTTTTTGTGAGACAGCTTCCGGATTGCCAGGACTGCTACTAATATTAAACATAGCTGTATCTTTATCTAAAAGTTCATCAAAATAAGCAGCACAATTTAAACATAAAATATCGTGTTCTTCATTTTTATTGATTTGGCTGGCGTCTATATGGTTTGGTGAGATCTCATCTAAAGCTACACCTTCTGAGCCCATTTCTGTCTGAATAGTTTCAGTGTCCATTCCCATTTCTTCCCTTTCACCACCATCATATCCTTCACTTGGATTTGATTCTTTTTCAACTTGAACACGATGAGAACTATGACTGTTTATCAGATTTGCGTCCTCCGTAGTTTGGAACTCGGGAACGGTCGTCTCTTCACTAAAGAAAATGGTGACTTCAGTTTGAGGTTTGATGTTCACTTGCGTCAGATCCTGAGAGAGAGACGAAGCGTCACTTTGGATAATTTTAGGTGTGACATTTGATAAAATGTCAGAATGGACCGGAACAGAGTCAGGCATGGGAAGGCGGCTTTCCCCCAGGCACTCGATATGAGTATTCAAGGTTTGCTCTGATGTTTGGTCTTCCTGGTTCTGCATTCTATTATCGCTAATTTGAGTTTCAAAAGATGTCTGGGTGACTGATCTGCTCTCAGAGTGTGTATTTTCAATCATTATAGCTGATAAGGGCTTGGCAGATGTTAGGCCTTCTTCTGACTGTGTGGGTAAAATTGCACTGTCTCTACATATCAGCTCTTGCTGTAAAGTGTTTAATGAATCTTCACTACAGGGACGTTTGTTTTCTTGTGAAAATTCGGAATCGTGCAAACATTCGTTCTGTACAATAATAATTTCTGCCTGATCAATTATAGATTCTTCCCTGAAAATTGAGGGCAGGTGTTCTATTGAATGTTGTCTCTCTATAGGTTGTGCAGTTTTTGATTCCAAACTTTCATCATCCACCAGATCGTCATTGATATCTGGCAAATCAATTTCTACACCAAGTTTAGTTTTCACACTGGGAAAAGATACATCATTTTCAGTAGTGCACCTTGTGTTATTTAAGGATTCTGGCCAGTCGTCATGATAATCAGGACAATTGTTCACATGTGTTTCTGATTTATCTGGTATTTCTGGATTTGACCTTGTCTCTACTCTTGCGTACGTGACCGCTCTCAGACTCCCATGGTCTAGATTCCCAACTGACTTGTCAGCTTTGGATGTGCTGTTCTTAACCCCTCTTCTGTCATTTTCCATTCTTTCAAAGACTTGATGGTAAAGTGGAGCAACTATAGTCTCAAACGTGTATTGAGGACCGAACGACTCCAAGCCTTGGTTATTCTTCAAAAGTGTGTTGTCCACATGATTTGTTTTGACTACACTGCTGTTTACGTCTGGAGTGCATCCCATCCTTTCCTTAGCACATTTTTCAAAGCATTCCCATGCCTTTTCAACACTTTTATCATTAGACTGGTCTGAAGTTTGGTACTTAAGTAAAACACTTTGGCTGGCATCTGTCTCTTTATCTTGGCTGCTCTCTAACAGCTGTGAGTCTAACTCAGATTTATGACTGTTTAAAGAGTCCAAGGGGGGTCGTCCTGTGTGGGATTTGGAAATGATTAGTTCAGGGTTTGTTACTGGAATTTTGTCTTTTTCCTGTGTTTGAGTTTGTGTAGCATGAACCTGATTTCTGTGAACATCCATGGAACCTTCAGTAGAGTTCTGTTCTTCGGTTGTTCTCGGCGTAGCCGGCAAAGAGGTGACATTAGTTTGTGGCGTTGACAGGTTTAAAGGTGCCTCATCTATTGCTGGAACAGAGAGATCCACTTCATCAGTGTCTTTGTCAGTCTGTTGGAATTCATTTTCATCTCTCTGGGCAAAGTGCTGCTGTACGTTTGCCATCCGTGTGGCTTTTCTTTTGCTTCTCTTGTTACAGAGCCTGCTGTTTTCCTCCTGCCAATATAGAAGGGATATTAGCTTTTAAAAACAGCTTTGGAGTCATTCTAAAGCAGGAGCAAACTGGATGCAAACCCAGCAA
Source organism: Clarias batrachus (assembly GCA_003987875.1). Taxonomy (NCBI): domain Eukaryota; kingdom Metazoa; phylum Chordata; class Actinopteri; order Siluriformes; family Clariidae; genus Clarias; species Clarias batrachus. The sequence continues at coordinate 1,491,819 of QMIH01000049.1, forward strand.
ACTGTACTGTACTGAACCATATTATACTGAACAGCAGATTACTTTCAGAAAGAAAATGTTTCAGCTCTGCTGTGACCACTAGACCAAGTCTTTTTCTGCCAAGTGTAACTTAACTCTATATTAAAATTTTATTTGTCACATACACAGTCATACACAGTACAATAAGCAGTGAAATGCTTATACGACCGCTTGTGACATTAAAATCTAAATGATCAATAAGAAATTAATTAGGGAATGAAATAAGAATAAAAATAAAATATAGATTACATATAGACTCTGCAACATGACTACACATGCGTTTATGTACATTCGTTGTTCTAGTCAATAGTCATACTGTTAAATCTGTTAAGATCTCATAAATCCATTAGTTTCTTTCAATTATCCTTCTGACTGCATTAATATGATGAGGTACATTCATTGTTAATCATTCAATTTATTTAATATTAATATTGTTAATATTTCAATGCATGGTAATAATATTATTGTTAATTATTGTTAATATTTCAATGTATGGTAATAATATTATTGTTAATTATTGTTAATATTTCAATGTATTAATATCTCATTGATGCACCATTATGTACACTTATTCAAAGCATCCACTTGTACATACACAGATCAATCATAATATTAAAGCCATTTAAAGATTAAAACCACCTAGGTTTTGGATTCCCATTGTGCTGCCCAGGCAGCTCTGGCCCCTCAGGGCATGGCTCCAAGGGATATCTGGGACTGTGCTGTGGTGTCTGGTACCAGGAAGTGAGCAGCACCAGGTACCAGGAAGTTGGATAGGGCTTGTTCATCTGGTACATTCCATGGGTGCTCGATCGGATAGGGATCTGCAGAATTCATTCTTGACCTTTCTTTCATGCCCAGCACTGGCTGTTTCATCAGTTTGTGCTGCATTGGTTTTTCTGTGGGATCGAGTCGGGTGTGCTGGCCTTTGGTCCCCGTGGGCGTAGATGGGCCTTGGGTGCCTATGATCCTGTCACCCGTTTACTGCTATATAATTGATAATCAATGTTATTCAATTCACTTTAGCACTGTAATATTCTTCCATACCATTCCATTTTGTTCAAATCTTTTTTTGTATAATTTGTGAACTGGCTGCCATGACAATAAATAAATAAATAAATAAATAAATAAATAAATAAATAAATACATAAATAAATAAATAAATAAATTTCTAAGATTAGAAAAAAGTTGCATAAGAACCAATAAACATAAAATGACAACAACAATACCTTGCCATCATTTAGAAACTGGACATTTCTCGAGTTCAGTCGTGCTAGGGTTCTGTGGCTTTATTAATCATCATGTATGTAATTATTTAGCCGATGGAAACTCATTGTATGAGGGCTGGAGACATTAGGTCATTAAGTAAAGAGTTTTTTTTTTTTTTAAGAAATAAATAAATCATTTTATTTAGCCTGTATGTTCTGACTAACAACGTGAATAAATGTTTGTTTTTTCTTCACTCTTTTAACAAAAAAATGATTGCACAATAAAATGTCTCTTCATTCTCCCTGTGTCACATTTAAAAGCGTCCATCATGTTAATCTGAGACAGATGTCCAGTATGGAGAGCAGTGTGACTTTGGTTGTATCTGTGGTTCTCATGTGTCTCTTCAGGCCCATGGTACAGTTAATGCTTGCGAGGGCTTAACCTCAGCAGTCACATGATATTCTCTCGGAAAAAGGTCAGCCCATGTGACTGTGTGACAACACTCCAGTTTCTCATGGACTAGCTTTTGTAAAAGGCTGTTACATTTAATGTTTATTTTTGGTTGTTAATGTACTGTACACAAATGGTGTTCAATGATTGTTGCTTTATGAAGGTGTTATTAACCAGAGCTAAGAAGCGCTTATGGATCTATTATTTGTTAATAGCCATAGAACACTGCTGAGCATGCTGAGGCCAGTTGTATTAATATACAGTATATGTATATACACATATACAAGGGTAAATATATCTGAACATACCTTCAGTTTTATGTGTTCCTCCTGTATTTCAGTAAGGGCAACTATTCCACAATTAAGAATTATTTCTAAGAAGAAGAAGAATAGGAGATATAACACCATAATATACTGTAGTATCTGCGTCAAACAATGTAAATGTCCAGGAAACATTTGAAGGAAACTATTACCTGGAACTTCCTCTGTATTTGAGGTAGTGCTGGTTATAGAGGAATGCCTGAAAAATAAATAAGTAAAGAATACTTTTAATAAATTCACACAGCAGATTAGTGCAGTAGTACATATTACTATTAATAATAATGTTCTGGGATTAAACCTATAAAAGACATACTTGCAATACATCACAACAAATCCGTGTTCATATTTCATATTTATATTCATATTAAATCCTATAACTTTATTACACAGTCTCGTACTGTACGTATGACATTAACTGTAAATTGTTGTAACTAGATTTCTGACCTGCTCACCTGCTCGTTTTCAGACAGCTTTTTGGTTTAAGTTTGTCATTTTCGTCTTGCTCTTTGGCTTTTTCATGACAAAACAAAACAAAGTTCTGTCCATGGTTGTTAGTCCAGAAAACTCCAGAAGGTGTTTCATATCGAATACAAAAGTCCACTCTGGCTCCTTGCTCCCCAAAAGGAGGCACCAGCGTTAGCTTGAATGAGAAACAGTCCGTAACCCCGGCGCTTGACTCAGGCACGTACTCTGCCAGCAGGTCAAAATGGCTGCTCCAACAGTCCAAAGAAGTACGGATGTAGACCAGCTTATCAAAACACAAGTTCATAACACGAACAGTCCCTTTCAATGTGGTTGTGCCAGGGAGAAGCTCCAGACTCTCCAGAACCACCTTCTCCTCGTTGACCCTATAGATCAGTTCCTCCAGTGTCAGTGGAAGAGCAAAGAAAAGTTTTAGAAAGTACTCCTTCACAACCTTAAGATCAACCTCCAATGGGTCTACCAGATCACACATGGACCAGGTATCAAACTTCTTTACAGAGACCAGATTTAAGCCAAAAGCATCTGCAAAGGACACTCTCCGAGAGCTGGAAGGTGGAGGCTGTAAATCACCATCATCATCATCGGAAGAGAACGATGAGCTTCGGCTCCTTGGAATAGGTGAAGATTTGGGTTTGATGCCCCCGGTGCCCAGGTCTTCATCGTCGCTGTCCCAGGGGCAGGACTCTGGCAGGGCCAGCAGGTTGGAGCTGCCTATGTTGAGCCCCTGCAGCTCTCCTACCACCGGCTCCATCAGACTGAATGGACCGTCTGTGGCAGAATGAGAGTTCCTTAACATGCTGCCAACAGCTGATAAGCAACATGCTGGGACTGACCAGATGGACTCAAGTTACTTTGACATTGCAGCATGAAGCCAACACTATAAATAGAGCTTAAAAAGACCTCAGCTATGAGGCTAAGGCTCAGGGGGAATGTTGTAAATACAACCTCCCAAATATATTGTTGACAGAGATACCACCGCTGACATTTTTTTGAAAGACTCTGTTTCTAATTATAATGATCCTGATGCTTTTTCATACGCCTTGTTCTGAGTAAATCATTTTTCTTTATTTTAACGAAATCGTCCATTTTCAGTGGTAGGAAAAGTAACAAAACTATTTAAGAAATTCAAACAAATTCTTTACTTAAGTGAAAGGGAAATGTATAGGTATACCTATACATAGGTTGGAAATGTATAGGCTAGTTAAGGTGAAATTCGGTATTGACCAGTACTAGAAAAATAATCATGTATATAATTGAGGCAGGAAGAACAGAACGCAAAAGCCAACAACACAAAAACTAGTCATGAATACAAGAGGATTATGACAAATGTAGGCTACTGTCAAAAGTTTTTACCTAATGACATTAAGGATAATGTCATGTATTTATACTTTTCGCATAATGTGAGCTCTGTGAAGATAAAGAATTTTGCCTAAAAAACATAATTTAAGCCTAAAATATTACCAATATTTGCCATTAGCTAGACTTGCTAAAGCTGAATTTAGAGAGTCTAGCAATGCATTAGCGAAGAATTCAGGTTTAGTTAAATATTGCTGATTATATATATATATAAACATTTTGAAGTACATTTGTTAACATTTCCAAGCCATATTCAATATTTAATTTAATCACATTATTTAATTTAATAATATTTAAAAAATATTTAATAACATGACTCAGCAATATTTAATTTCTAATTTATATATATATATGAGAGAGAGAGAGAGATACCTTAAACACTTTCTGCTTCAATAATCTTCAATGTCTATGTAAATGAGGTCCTACTAAGAGATCGGTCCTTCCAGAGATCAGCAAAGCTGAGCAACAAGACTATCTTCTTATATCTTATATGAGGTCATGAAGGAGAAAACTCACACTGCAGTACACCTACTCAAGTACATTCCACTCCTGGCATTGACATTCATGTTGTTTTCTTATTAAGTCGTAGATAATGGTTTAAAACCTCATTTAGTGATTTTTAAAAAAAACCTTGTCATGGTCAGTACTTGGACTGAAATGAGTCTGATGTTACACAGGGCTTTCATCACCTTCTGACAGTGTATAAAAATATTCAGTCTCGAAGGCCACCGAGTCACTGCCCATTTATAGAAACACTGAGATTGTCCAGGTCATGTGCATTACTTTAATGTCATTCTACAGACAGGAATACATCAGTAACCTACAGTATTAAACCAGCACACATAATATGTAACTAATAGAATTTTAAGCTTTATTAACATACAACAAAATTGCAATAAAGCAGTCTGGTTTATACAGTAGTTCCACTATAACTGAGTAATATAATAACAAGCAGTGGTGGCACAGGTGGTTGAGGCTCTGGATTGCTGCTCGGAGGGTCAGTGGTTCAAGTCACCAACAGGGCGCCATTTTTGGGTCCTTGGGGAAGACCTTTAACCCTATGCCGATACAACCGAGCCACTCCTTGCAGTGCTGGTCACAAGCCCAGTTTGAAAGTGAGAGGGTTGCAAAAAGGAAGAGTAAAACTTCTGGCAGATCTTATAGATCAAATTATCACATTTTGTTATGTGTAAAAGTGATGAATGGAATTGATCTGCTAATCAGAAGGAATTCTTTTGCATAAACATGTAATTATGATACAATGTTGGAAACAAAAACAGTACACTCTTGTCAGCCATAATGAAACACACATATAGCTGAAACATTGAAATTAGTTCCAGTGAGACTGGGCTCCAGTTTAGATCCACTGTAGTACTGTATCCGCTGTCCCACTCTACAGCTTAATACCTGCAAAACATATTTCACATCAGAGAATGATAACAGAAATGCAAGATACAGTACAGATACAGCCTTGTGCCACCCTTCATTTCCTCATATTTTGCTTCCACATAGCCAGATGTATTTTAATATAGTCTTCATCAATATTTCTCGCTCCAGCTTCCTAAAGGACTTTTTGGCTCTCATTTTTAATCCAGTAACTGTACCTGAGTTGCAGATAAATGTTTTTTGGGTGTTAACCCACACAGCAACCTATAAATCATTCCAGCATAAAAAAACATTTAACTTAAGACATAACCCAGTGAGAAACAGGTGCAGATGATGATGATGATGATGATGATGATGATGCTGAATGCTGAGTGGTTGGAACAGACGAGAGGGGAAATGAGGTCGCTGCTGTGGTTTATGTGGTTTAACTTTAGGCATTTTACCTCCTGTCACAGTTGTTTCCATTTCTTTAATTTAATTAGCATCTTTTAATTTAATTGCTTATGAAGAAATAAGGGTGGGCTTAAGACTTTTTCACAGTACTGAACATTGTATAATGTGTATGTGATGGGATTGTTTTTCTGTTGTACTGTAGATATTTTATATGATCTAACGCAGTGGAAAAAACATTTGTGGGTAATATAAGATACAGTATAATTGGTTCTAAAATTTACGCACAAAAAAATCTATTATTTAAATAATTGACTATTTTATTTAATTATTTATTCCTACCTGTAATAGTTTGGCTTAAAGGGGCCGTTCTTGTTCACCCCTATATACTTGGCCTGCTCATCTGTGAGCTCAGTTAGGTGTGTATCAAAGTTCTGGAGGTGCAGAAGTGCTGTATACTCATCTGGAAGTGCAGCGCATATTACTGAGATATTTAGCTTTTTTTTTTAAAAAACATAAGAAAGGATATGACTATTAATTGTACTGTACATCTTACCCATTTTCTTAGGAAACGAGTAAATATCTTGTTTGTAATGTCCATCAGGTGCATTAAACAGCTCGATCAATGCCAAGACCTAAAGAGAAGCAGAGATTTGATGATTGTTCAATTGTACAATTCTTATATAATTCCTTCAACATAAGGATCATGACACTTAAAGAACAAGATTCTTAACCTGCGCGCACACACCTGAGTTGTTTCTGTTATGGACAAGACAAAAACAGGCACAGCAGAGGAGCTCAGGTTAACTGGTCGACCCTTGAATCAGATACATTATACACACGTACAGTAAGGGTCTGTATATAGTCACACCAGCAATCATTATCTAGTAAAGCAGAGGTTTATTAGTAGTCGTAATGTTTATTTGTTGACAGCGTATTCTCACCTCTGCCAGTAGCACTATGATTTTGCCGTCTGGCCAGACGATGTGATCCACATGTGTCCTTACATGATGCCAAGTCAGCTCTGGTGTCATCAGACTGGCCTGAGAACAGAGCTCATATTCAGGCAATCAAGCAGCTCAACTAACATCAGCTCCATAAGAAGCAGGACGCAATTTGTCACTGATTCAAGGCTCATAACAACCAAAAATCACTATTTGAATGTGATGTCACTGAACGTGATGTCACTGAATATAATGTCACTCAATATAAGACCAAACAGAAAGTTATTAATCATTTTTCGGCATAAGTTTAAGACATTATCACAGCTGACCCATTTGAGGTATCAAAAATCCCTCCGCAATTTTGCATCCTCAATGTCTTTAGATCACATCGGCCCAGTTTAGTAGCGGTTGTATAATTTCCCTAGGAGGAGTATATCAAAATCCATCGGGTGCGTTTTTGCGAACGACCCAAAATAACCGGCCTCCTGTTGAGTTTAGCCCAGGACATGCAGTGCAAATGTTGTTTGGCTCAATGAGCTCTAAATGTGTACAGAGTTTCGTGTGCCTATGTGAAAGTGTGTATGAGCTATCCAGCTAAATCCCATGTGGGGGCCCCTGGGTGTGAGTGTGCGTGTGTGTGTGTGTGTGTATGTGTGTGTGTGTGTGTGTGTGTGTGTGTGTGTGTGTGTGTGTGTGTGTGTGTGAAGGTTAGTGTGTGTGAGAGTGAGGGAGAGAGGTGTGTGACGTGTAGATGTGTCAGTCTGTGTGTGAC
>QMIH01000049.1:1504151-1547685 GCA_003987875.1 Clarias batrachus
GGCTGATTGCCTGACGGCGGCGTTGCCTAGCAACCGAGTGTATAAATGGCCGTGCTTTTGCCTGTTCAGAACTCCGCGTGGTAACAACTTGCGGATCTGCCTGTTCTGAACAGTTTAAGCACGGCTCTGCCTCTCGCGCGACCCGCGTCGTTACACTTAACCCAGAATTTCACTAACACTAGCATGCCATCAAGGCAGAAAGTTTTCTCTGTATGCTGAAAGCATGATCAGAGTGCCTGCTTGCTTCATGTCTGAAACACTGGCCTCCCAGGAACTCCTTTGATGGCCCATGTGGAAACTGCTTGGAGCGAGGTCAAGACTGTACGGTGGATGTGGCAATGACTCTCGGGCGAGTTCCTGTATTGTGCAAGTGTTGTTGGTGAATGACTGTGTATACAGTTCCGACAGACAGATGTGTCTCTTGTGCACGTTGGTGTGAAGTTATCCATTGATTTTCAAGAATAATGCATTCTATTTGTCAAATGTTCACTTCAGGGGTATTTTGGGATTGACATTCATGGACATACAGGATTCTTTTAAATGTTTGTACCATTCAAATTCAAAAGGGTCTCGCCATCGTACTGTGGTTGAAGTCTTCTGTAAATATCAGTTTTCACACCTTAGTTCATAAGAAATTTAATCACAAGTCCCAGTTTTCACCTGAACGCCCCATACAATACTAATAAATCATATATACAATCAACGATATCAATATATATATATTATACATATATTACCAGGCATGTAGTGCACAAACAGGGTTGATTTCTGTCACATATACTATTGCTTTCATCCCTTTCAGTGCAGTACAGCAGCCTTTTCCCACCTATAAAAACACACCCATTCAACACACAAACACATACATGACATTGATTATATAAGAAGAAATGCTCATTTTAATTAAGGATATGGAATATATCAATGCTGTGAGTACTTTACCTCTCCGTATCCACAGATGACCACATGCTTCCCACCTACAGTAAGAGCAGTAGTCTTCTTTAAACTGTGCAGAAATGCACAGAAAATATTTGATCAGTTAAAATGTTGTGCATATACTGTATGATGTGTGTGAATCATACATGGAATTGGAATAGAACAAAGCTTTCTGCCCTATTTTCTCACTACAAGATTCAGCTGAATAATACAATCTATACAGAGCAGGAACTCACCAGAACCGACAACGTTTAACACTCGAATCTTACCCATGCAGTAGCGATTCCTTGCAGCAATAAAATTTGTCAAACTTTTGCTTCATCACCGAGTCATTGGTGTTTATTGCAGGGCAACAAAGCTTCCCGGTCTTATACATTTTAGATAATCTGAAGGAAAATTTAAAAAAAACATGGATTGAGAACTAAATCACAGCAAAGCTCTTCAGATCACTGAAATACGCATGTTTGTGGAAGATACAGTACCTGCGAACACCAGAAACACTTTCTTCAACAATCCCCTTCATGCTCCGGAAAAGCTGTGGGTATCTCTTATAGATCCAGTATGTCATGTCTCCTCCATCATCAAGAATCTTTTCAAAAATATATTATTATAATAACAAGCCTTCCTGAGAGCAACTTGCAAAATCCAACCACTGTCAAAGAATATACTGATTTAAAAGGTTTTGCATTTAAGTAGCATTTATTACTTGCAGAAATTCACTAGTACATTTTTATATGATGTGTGTGTGTGTTTTGTTTTTCAATAACAGAATGCATTTGGTGATCAAACCTGGACGATTTTTCCATTAAAGGAATGAAGCAGACAATTTGATAAAAAATTTCTAATCTGATGGTATCCAAGCACTAGTGAAACACTGGGATGAGTGCATTAGTGTCGGAGGGGTTTATATAGAGGAATAAAGGGAGTTTTTACTGTCATAACTGTTTATGTTATTGGAGCAGTGGTGGCTCAGGCAGATGGGACTCAGGGTTGCTGATCAGAGGGTTGGGGGTTCAAGCTCTGTCACTGCTGGGTCGACTGTTTTTAAGTCTTTGGGCAAGATCCTTAACTCTATGCCTCATACAACAAAGCCTCTGCACAGACTGGTTAGAAAATGGGATGGTTGCAACAAGGAAGGGCATCTGGCATAAAGCCTGTGCCAAATCATTCAGATCAAATAATATGATGTGGCGACTGCTAAGAAAAAATGTACAAACCCAAAAAAAAGTGCATGTCATGCGCACTCACCGCGACCGGCACTATGACTCGGATGTAGTACGGTCGCGATTCAGGAAGCATAAAAGGAAGCAAAATGGCGCCGCACATCGCTCAGTCATTGAGTCTTCCAAGCTTTATCACCTGGGGAGACACCGTCCTCCGGACGGCCTACTACAAGGGACTGGCTTCCCATATAAAGGATGAACTCACCGGAAGAAAGCTTCCCGCTACTTTGGCGGGGCTGATCCATCTCGCCTCGCTCTCTCGTCCGAAGCCAGCCCCCCGGACACTGCTGCCTGCCATTTCATCATCATCACTGACCACGCCACGACCTTCTATTCTTCGCCTACAATCCAGTTTCTGAAGCATGCCCCTTTTCCACCGCCACCACCACCGGACCTGTCGGATCTCCACCTCCCGCCGTGGTTGACACCAGACCTGGGGAACCCATGCAATTAGGACGTGCCTCCTTGACCACTGCTGAAAGAGAACGACGTTTCAGAGGAGGGCTGTGTGCATATTGTGGATCAGCATCGCACCACAGAGCCATCTGCCCTCTTCGCCCAGGAAATGCCCTGCCACCTCTCTGCCACCACCACCAACGTTTCCCGTCTCACGGTGCAAGTACACCTCCAGTTTGGCCACAAACGGGTCAGAAGTACGGCGTTCACTGATTCCAGTGCCGCTGGCAACTTCATTGACTCCTCCTATGCCAAAGAACTGGAAGTGGAACTCGAGGCGTTATCCCAGCCTGTTCGAATTACATCTGTCATCTGCCCCTTTCATCCAGTCCTATCACCTTCCAGACTCAACCAATCACTTTAATCATTGACCAACACCGAGAACAGATCCAGTTTTACCTCACCACCATTTCATTCCCCCCCCCTCATCCTCGGGCACCCTTGGCTACTGCAACACGGCCCGCTTATCTCATGGACACAAAACCGGATCCTTCAATAGGGGCCGACCTGCACCGAACTTTGCCTACAGGCTTCGGCTGGGACATACTCTAGGGAGTCCGAGGCCCCCAAAGTCGACAACATCCCCGTCACCTACCGGGACCTGGCTGAAGTGTTCTGCAAGAGATGTGCCACTCACCTTGCTCCTCATCGCTCCTACAACCTGGCGATTGACCTTCAGCCAGGTTCTGTTCCCCACCCCCCAGACACCTCTACTCGCTCTCCACTACCGAGATGCAGGCGATGGAAAAGTATGTCGTCGACGCCCTCTGCAATGGCACCATCCGGCCCTCCTCCTCGCCTGCTGCCGTGAGGTTCTTCTTTGTGAAGAAAAAAGGCGGCAACTTATGCCCGTGTGTCGACTATCGGGGGCTCAACAATATCACCATTAAAAATTGCCCGGGACGACCTCTCTGGCGGCAGCATTTTCACGAAGTTGGACCTATGGAGCGCCTACAACTTGGTGCGCATTAGAGAGGGCGATGAGTGGAAGACTGCCTTCATCACCCCAACAGGACATTATGAAAGCCTGGTCATACCTTTCGGACTCTGCAACGCCCCCACAGCCTTTCAGCAGTTCATTAACAATGTCCTCCGTGATATGTTAGGCCAGTGGGTTTTTGTCTATCTAGACAATATTCTCATATATCCCATACTGTTGACGAACATGTCCAACATGTCAGGATGGTCCTCAAGAGATTGCTCGCCCATCAACTGTACTGTAAGTTGGAGAAGTGCGCTTTCACGAGCGCTCCCCCATGTTCCTGGGTTTTGTCATCTCACCCCAGGGTGTGGCCATGGACCCACAGAAACTGGAAGTTGTGCGTCATTGGCCCCTACCCAAGACCCTCAAACTACTTCAACGGTTCCTCAGGTTTGCAAATTTATACCGTCGCTTTATCCGGGACTACAGTACGGTTGATGCACATTTAACCGCCCTGACACGGCCATCATCTCACCCTTTCATCCTCAACTCTGCCGCCATCTCCGCCTGCCAGGAACTGTGTCATTGCTTCACCACCGCACCAATCCTCCTCCATCCAGATGCAAGCAAACCATTCGTTGTGGAGGTGGACGCTTCGGATGTGGGCGCCGGGGCCGTTCTCTCTTAACGAGGTCTAGACCAGAATCTACATCCCTATAGCTTCTTCTCCAGGAAATTTGACCCCACTCAGCAGCAATATGGGGTAGGGGACCGAGTTGCTGGCCACAAAGTGGGCCCTGGAGGAAAGGTGACACCAGAGAGCCGTTTATCATCTGGACCGATCATTAAAACCTGATCACCATGCGGAACCTAAAACAGCTCAATCCAAGCCAGGCATGGTGGTCTCATTTCTTCGAGCACTACAATTTCCATCCGTCGAGGAGGCCCCCTGGGCGGACCCCACGCCTGTCCTCCCACCGTCCAAGATGATCGCACCTCTCCACTCGGATTTGGAAACAAGGGTTCGTCAGGCACAGGCTGCGGAGATCGAACCAGCAGGAGCGCTGCCTGGACGACTCTATGTGCACTGTGACATCAGAACGGAGGTCCTTCAATGGGGCCATTCATCCCTCTTCTCCGGACACCCCGGCACCAAACGCACCCTCCAATTCGTACGGCGTACCTTCTGGTGGCCGGCCATGGCCAAGGACGTTAAGGAATTCGTCCAGGCGTGCACAGTGTGTGCCAGGGCAAAAGACACCAACCAGTCAATGCCGGGGGAACTTCAACCACTCCCAGTTCCCCGTCGACCCTGGACACATATTGCCGTCGAACGATTCTCCAAAGCCGTGCACTTGGTGGCCCATGCCAGACTCCCGTCAGATAAAACCACAGCCGAGCTGATATTAGAGCATGTAGTTCGCTTGCATTGGTTCCCAAAAGACATCATCTCGGACAGAGGGCCCCAGTTCACTGCTCGGTTCTGGAAGGCCTTCTGCCATCTGATCAACTCCACCTGTAGTCTCTCCTCCAGATACCACCCTCAGATTAATGGTCAGACGGAATGGACCAACCAACAACTGGAGCGTTATCTGAGATGCTTCGTCACCGATTGACGTCATTGATTGGGCCCACTACCTCATCTGTGCTGAACTCTACCACAGTCTCCACGTTTCGTCCACCACTGAGTTGAGTCAATTTGAGGTATGCCACGGTTTCCAGCCTTCGATGTTCGACCACCAAGAACCGGAGGTTGATGTACTGTTGGCCCAACAATTGGTCCGTAGGTGTCGGCGGCTGGGGAACCAAGCAAGAGCAGCTATCCATCGTGCTAACACCCGCTACGCCACTCAACATCACCGTCGACACCCTCCGGGACGATTGTACAACGTAGGTGACAAGGTCTGGCTATCAACAAAAAATCTGTACCTCCACACAGAATCCCGTAAACTTTCACCCAGATTCATCGGCCCTTACCGTGTCACCCTCTGGATCAACCCTGTCACCTACCGGCTCCAGCTGCCTGCGGCGCTCCGAACCCATCTGGTATTCCACACCTCTCAGCTCAAACCCTTCATAACATCACCTATGGTTTTTGGGGCATTTCCCTGACTGACTGAGTGTGTGTTGTTAGAACGCGGGTTTAATTGTGTAAACTCTTGCTCTCTGCGTGAGAGAGTTCTAATAATAAGTCGCGTGGTTATCCTGCCTGCTCACGCTACTTCCGCGTTTGGGTTTACCATCCACGCTACATGGGCTAACTGCTAGCTTTCTGATTCGCGTCCAGTTGCCATGTGACAGTGTACTGTTATTCTGCACAATCAAAAATTGCAGTTTGGTTTGAATGTTCCTAGTAGTATATGTAATATGTGTATATGATATTGTTGCTTGAATTTATATTAATTGTCAATTTGTAGTATTTTTAAAAAATTATTATTATTATTATTATTATTATTATTATATGTCTGATTATTAGAGTAACCTTATTTTATTTAAAAAATATTAGAAATAATTATTAGAAAGAAAACATTGAATCATCAGCACATTAAAAAATAATATATATTGTATTTTCCCCTTGAAAATAATAATAATAATAATAATACTTTACCATGTTAGGCTCCCAGGCTTGCGCATTAATGCAACTATCTATGCACCAGAAGTATTCATCCTCAGACTCCCTTTTCCATGCAAACACAGGGATCCCTGCATACATATGATGAGAGTGTATTGTTCACACCTGCATTATTATAACTTGCATTATTATAACTTATTATTGTTATAAGTAACATTTCAAAGTTGTATCAACTAAGCACTCTTATGAATCTGATTAAATACCAGCTGTAGACTGTGTAAAATTCTCAATGAGATAAAAAGAAAGCAATAAAAACGTTGTATATATTTCCATGTTAGAGATATTGAAAAAGTTTAAAAACAGTCAAAGTCAGGTCTACAGACCATACAAATGCGATTGTTACGCCAAAAAGTGAATCATCTGTGCTCTGAAAGTACACAGTGTAAGCATCCTACACACTGCATATCTCTTAGATGTGGCTGAATGTTCAGTTCCAAATCAGAGTCAGGAACAGCGTGTACCGTTTCACCACTATGCACCTGCTTCCTGTGTCTAAATTAAGCAAGGAACCAGTGACATTACACCACTAACTCAAATGTTATCTTAATACTTAGTAATTTAACGCATACTAATGCACTGATCTCTGAATTTACACCCAGTTACTATTACTAAGCTGCCTTAACCCACATCTGCCATTGCTGTGCCTCTCAGATCCCTGGGATTGTAATAAAATACCCTCAAAACTAAAATAATGTATCACTGATCTGTGTCCTGACTCCTGCTTCGTTTTAAAACTCCATAAACTTGCTGATTCACAATGCAAACTTCAGAAATCATAATTCTGTTACTTTGTGGTTTGGTCTTAACCTACCAAAAGCTACATCAATGGTCTGTTCATACTGTACTGTAAATGTAAAGAAAACTTCCCTCTTCATCCACTAACATTTGCAGAGGACCATGTGTCATACTGACCTGATTTGGGGTGCAGGCGATGTTCTTTATGACTTGGACATGTTTGTTAAAAATTGGTAAAGCTAAAGACCTAAAGCACAAGCAGAGATGTGAAGGAACACCTTCAAAGTACACAATTAACAATTAAGACGTATTTGAGAAGGTACAGCATGGAGTGCGATGTTCCGCAATGGGGAGGATGGCTAATTCGTTCTACATCTATTGATCTAAAATAATTTAAGGCACATGCTACTTTGTTTAATTTGATTTACTTTAATTAAATAAATTGATCTTATATCCTAAATGTGCTTCATTAATATGCAAACATCTGTGAATTATCTGTATCAGGTGCCAAGGTTCATTTTACTAACCTTTTTCAGCTCATCCTATGCAGCATACAGTACACTATATACATTATTTAATTAGAGCATTTTATCAGTTAAGTCTGTATTAATCTGGAATTTGGAGTTTGCATGTTCTCCCCTATGGATGGTGGGTTTCCTCCGGGTACTCCGGTTTCCTCCCACAGTTCAAAGATATGCAAATTAGGTTAATTGGCATTCCCAAAAATTGCCCGTGTGTGTGAATGAGTGTGTGCCTTGTGATGAATTAGCACCCTGTCCAAGGGGTACCCCGCCTTCTCCTGGGATAGGCTCCAGGCCCCCCCTGACCTTGAATACAGGATTAAGCGGTATACATGATGAATGAGTGAGTGAGTGAGAAATTAGAGAAAATACGTAATTTAAACCTTGCAGATGTAAGGTGTCATGGAGTTCTATTGACCATTCAGTACCAATAATTCAACAAGAATATAAGAGATTACGAGAACACCAATTAAGGATGTGGAACTATGAATTTAGATTAATGTCAACGGCTTTCTTGAAAACATTTTGCAATATAAATATTTGCTTGTTGTAGGCATTTAAATTGTGAAATTGTGAAATCATATCTTAGGCCATGTCCACATGTAGCTGGGTATAAAAAAAAAAAATTCTACTTCTACTTTTTTTTAGTTAACGTAGTACATATGAAGTGCTTACCGGCTTCTGCTAGAGCTGCAGCTATGTTATTTTGGACAGAGTAGATATTACAAGAAGCCCATCGGCACTCGGCACCCAGAGCAGACAGCGTCTCTATCAGGACCTGAAGAATGACTGCATATTAACACTGAGAACATTTTCTCTGGAAGAAAATCTATAATAGATTCAAGATAGAAAATGTTTCCTTCTAGCTACAGTACAGTATGTCATGCATTTTTTTGTTCTCAATATACATGCTTCCCTTGGGCAACATCATTAGAAGACATGGGATTAGTTTCCATTGTTATGCTGATGATACCCAATTATATATCTCAACTAAACCAGACCAAATACCTAAGTTGTCTAGACTAACTGAGTGTGTCCAGGACATAAAAGATTGGATGACCAATAACTTTCTTTTACTAAATTCAGATAAGACAGAGATATTACTTATTGGCCCAAAAACCAGTACACAACAGCTCTCACAATTCAGCCTGCATTTAGAAGACTGGACTACTGTAATGCATTACTGGGTGGCTGTCCTGCAATAAACAAGCTTCAGTTAGTCCAAAATGCAGCCGCCAGGGTTCTCGCTAGATCCAGAAAATATGATCATATAACCCCAATATTATCATCCCTGCACTGGCTACCTGTTCAGTTTAGAAATAATTACAAAATAGCATTACTTCCTGTACATACAAGGCTTTAAATGGTTTAGCTCCCACATACCTAACCGGTTTTCTGATACGCTACAATCACCATGTTTCTTAAGATCACAAAACTCCAGACTTCTCATAGTTCCAAGAATATCAAAATGTACAAAAGGAGGTAGGTCTTTTTTATATCAAGGTCCAAAGCTTTGGAATAGCCTTCTAGACAGTGTTCGGGGCTCAGACACAGTTTCCCAGTTTAAAAGTAGACTCAAGACACATCTTTTTAATCTGGCATACACGTAACTCATCCATACACGTAACTCATACACGTAACTCATCCTCATCCTCCAGTACATCTCTCCTGAATGGCAACTACGCTAATTCTCTCCATATGTTCTGTATTCTTCTACCCATCCCGAGGGATCTGGAGATTGTTCCAGCTTCAGTAGACAGAGGCCAACCCTGCGAGGTTCCTGAGGCATCCAGAGAAGGACCTGCTTCAGCTGGATTCTGCTTCATGATGGTTTGGAGCTACACATGCTGCTCTTGAGCTCCCAGTGATCCAGACCCCAATAGGCTCTGCAAAACCCTCTGCACCTGCTTGACTCATCCCTATAACTTCTGTTATATTGAACTTTTAGCTTCATAACACACACGATGTTAGATAATTTCTATCCGTTATCACCCAAATGAGGATGGGTTCCCTGTTGAGTCCGGTTCCTCTCAAGGTTTCTTCCTGCTACCATCTCAGGGAGTTTTTCCTTGCCACTGTCGCCGTCAGCCTTGGCTTGCTCATCAGAGATATTTCATTCACTCATTCATCTCATTATTATCTAGACACATTTTTCTCATACACATTTCCATAAATTTTCTTTTTAAAAACATTTTTTTTTTTCATTCTTGTTAAGCTGCTTTGAGACAGTGAACATTGTTAAAAGCGCTATATAAATAAAATTTAATTGAATTTTGATTTGGTGAGTTCAGAGTTTCATATTGTCTCTATTGAACAGTGTAGGGAGCAGGGAATTTGGGATAAATACATGAGCGAAAACACTTACAGCCATGTGTGATGTGATATGGACGCAGCCCACTATTTTAGCCCCTGCTAGTGGCTTTTTGGCCTGACCTGCCTTTCTCAGCATCATCAGCGCTGGCATGTCTACAGAATAAAGCATATAAATTTGTATTACTTATCAGGACATTCACATAAACATGCCATAGACATACACTCTAAAAATAGCTGGGATAAAAATTTTAAAAAATCGGGGACAATTCGGTAAGAAGGTGGATTGTTCGGTTAACCTGGTGAGGTAGATTTAGTTGACTGAGGATGCTTTGAAAAAACCAATGGCTACAAATCATAGTACATAGGGAGTCCCGACTGTAGATGATCAAGTTTCAAGTATAATTACAGTATATTAGCACATCCATAGGAACATGAACAGGAAAGTACAGTATCACTGTTCCTTATGCAAAAGACACCTTGTGTGATCAAACTATGTTTAAAATGTTCTTGTTTCATTCCAGAAGATGAATACGGATCTCAGACATTTAGAGTGTCTATGTAAAAATGTTACACAATACCTTGCTCTGCTATTTCGATTTCCTTGCGACCATACGAAGCCCGATTGATGTCTTTGACACAGAAGTCTTTGCTTCCTTTAGAGTTTTTCTGCTCTATGTCTCGAGGAGAAGTCTCATCTTCAGAGCTTGCTTCAGGTCAGTAAGAAACGAGAGAGAATTAACAAGAGAATCTGAAGATAACAAGATTATAATAAATCATGATAGTTAACAATGAAATTTTGCTTACTGCGTAGTAGAAGAGAACTGACCTAGACCTTAGATCATGGTGTTCTGTAGCACTTGTATGAAACGCAAATTTTAAATTTGTTGAAATGTTTGTACCTGAGTTCCAGCCATCAGCAGAGTTCAGTGAGGTGGATGCTGAACAGTCGCCCGTTTTGCCCATGTGACTCTCGTTAAACTGCTGAGGATGCTGGTGAAGAATGAAAACAGGGATATGCTGAGAAACAACACTACAACGTTATCTTTACTGCTATTACTATTACTACCACTACAGTACTACTATTACTAGTCCACTACAATTATTACTATTACTACTATAACTAGTCAGTATCCTTATCGTTACTGCTACTCCTACTACAACTCACTAACTAATGTCCTATTCACATACTGACTAATCGAACGGAATACGGTAGGTCATTTGCAGGTGACTTTGCAGACCACCTCCACAATTATTACTAATATTACACAGAAGGTTCCCTGATAATACAAATCCAGTGCGAATAGGACGTACTGTAATACAACTATTACTAGTACTACTAGAGCATAATATTACTAGTCTTCTACAATGGTTACTATTATAACTAGTCTACTACTATTACTACTATTATCATGACTGCTCCTCCTACTATAACAACTATTACTAATATTAATATTACTAATTCTACCACTATTAAAACTATGATACTGCTACTACTCAACATAGGTTTTATATTTCTTAT
The DNA here is from genome assembly GCA_003987875.1 of Clarias batrachus. Taxonomy (NCBI): domain Eukaryota; kingdom Metazoa; phylum Chordata; class Actinopteri; order Siluriformes; family Clariidae; genus Clarias; species Clarias batrachus. The sequence continues at coordinate 1,515,406 of QMIH01000049.1, forward strand.
GATCTGATTATGATGATTAAGTTAATTTAATATTTTTGGTTTAATTTAGAAAATGAACCAAATCACTAAGTTTTTATTTAGTTTTATTAAGAAAGTGTTTATGTATACAGCATATATACATTATATATGTTTGATGGGTTTCCTGTGGGTACTCTGGGTTCCTCAAACAGGCCAAAGACGTGCATATTAGGCTAATGGCTGTTCCCAAAATGCCTATAGTGTATGAATGATGTGCGGCGTCCCAGCATGGTCGTAAAATGGGAATTAATATAATGGTTATCACCACTGGCCTCCACGGTACCTAGTTAAACTACATTATATACAGTAGTTAGAGTTGGACTACCATATATAAGACGCATAAAAGTCACTTTCTATTAAAAAGTGATATTTTAATATGCTCTTCTAATTACTTGAGATGATGTTTGGGGGGGGGGGGGCGGCCAAGGGTATTTCTTTCTTTTTATTTAGCCTTAAACTTCTGATTAGTATAAAATTAAATCCAAGTAGTAATTTATACTTTGTTCAATTATCTTTAGTTTAGATTTCGATTTAAAATTTTAGAACTTTATGTGTCTTATCTGCAGGGTAGGTTTCATCAAAAGTAATTTATTTCTTAATATTTTATTTTTCATATAATATAAATGTACCTCATATTGTTCTGATATTTCAAGATGAAATAAAAAATACAGTATGTATATGTACCTTTCCCATTTAAAATCATTTTGACCTTTCACCCTCATAAGGAAGTGTTAATAATTATGAATATCCTTCATATCTGAGCTAAGCTTAACTTTTAAAACATATTTTATATGTGTCTCATGTGTAGACATCATGAGTGTCCCAACCTCTTCTGTCTCTCTTTTTTTTTTTTTTTTGCATGTAACATACAGTATCATCAGGAAAGACCTGCATTTTTCATCCTGAATTGATTGTAAACTGTCGTGTATGCACTTACAACAGCACACACACTCTCCTGCAACATGTAACTACAGTATGTGCAGTTCACAAACCAGACTAACATGAAATATGATCCTGCTTTAAAGGAAGTATTTCAAACCGGCAATGCAGTTACACACACAACCGCTCTCTCAGCATATTTTAGTCTACGATATAGTTGAGGACATTTTCCAAATCAACAGTGCAACACAGTGGAACTTCTCTAGTCCTGGTAAATAATAAATAAGTCTACACTGGCATCGAGAAAGTTTCATTTTGGATAAGTTTGTGTCCTTGTATCCTTGTTCTTCTTCTAAGGTCAATCAAAACGAAGCCCTTAAGGGAATGCGACTTATTAAAAGCACCCCAGTGTTGCCTTCTGATCGACCTGCTTGAAAACATGTGATTTTAAAAATTCCTCACGTCAATAGCAAAAGGTAGTGAGGCACATTTACTTTGCATTTCTACATAGTTCCAACAAAGAGATCTCATCAAGGGGAAAATATGAATAGGCGGTGAGTCATTAATGCCAAGGACATTGAGATTTTGTTTTTCGGGTGTTTGCATATGAATGTCCTCAAAGTAACACATGGTGGCCCTCACCATCATTTAGGAATCCATTTAAAAATGGCCTTCCACCATGCAGTTTGGTTTGTCAGTAAAGTGTCTGGTCCAGTTGACACAACTATTTAGATAAAATGAGCTTTTATCCCTAGAAAAACACAACAAACATTCCTGCTCATATATATATATATATATATATATATTTTTTTTTTTTTCACAATATGCCTGTCCGTGTCCTCACCATGCATTTCCTGAATCAGGTGTACTTTATAGGGATGGAAATGGTGACTGCTTACGATTCATTCAATCGAGTTCTTTAAAAATCTTACTGCGAACGTTAATGTTGTACAACATTTACACCTTAACATCATGAATTATATACCATTAAACTGGTGTCAGGATCATAGGAACCCAACCTCACCCATCACCCGTTCTGTTCTATCCTACAGAAAAGCCAATGCAGCACAGGACATGATAGAAAGGCATCAGAACACCCAGTGCACCACAGCCTGCCATGCTTCGCAGACAAAGAGCCCAAGGTTGTTGATCCAGCCTCCAAACTCCAACGATCTCAATCTGACCCAGCATCCATGGGATGTGTTGGACAAACAATTCCAATCCACAGAAGGTCCCACCCTGCAACTCTCAGCACCCCAGAAGTGTTGTGGAGTCATGCCCTCAGGCGACAGACCTGGGGAACTTATAATGTGTTTACGGTATAAAGATGTTATCACTCGCAAGCATCATTGATGCTATCATGTGACCGTCAGAAAAGAGGTATACAGTATAATACATTTTTGTATGTATGGAAACTGATGGCCCACCCTGTATATATTTAAATGCTTAATTGAGATTATATCCCAATTTCGATTGCTAATGAATAGTTGCACATCATCAGCGTACTCAGCATCTTTTACAAATCTCTTTTTCCAATCTTTCCATTTAAATATGGTGCACAAGATGATTTTCATTTTCTAAATTCAGCTGTTGCAACCAATTAGAACACGTACCCGACTAGCCCTGACCCATGGGCCATAGTTTGACAACTGAGAAATGCTTCCTACAACAAATCATCCTAAAGTAATTCATAAACCAGTGTCCAATTTATCCTATGACCAACTCTTACCCTGTCTGTATCCGGCTCCTCGCCGACAGTCCTGTTACTCAGCGGTGATGGTTCCTCATTTCTCTGCAAGCTTGCTGAGCGACGGGCCTTCGCTGCCTCCAGCATCTGCAACAACTGAGCGATTACTGAATCCACTGAAGCGGAACCTAAATTTGCAGTCTCCTGACTAACCAAGGACTCTATATTCACATCACCATTCTTTATTTCGTTATCTGGTGTGTTTAGGGCTGATGGTCCAGCCTGGGAGCTGTCCTCAGACATGACTGTCAAGCTCTTGGCCGATGCCAAATGAACACTGGTGTACAGTCTTCTTATTTTCTAGGACATTTGGAATGTACATAAACACTACCTTCATGACAAATACATTGGACAAACACAGAGCGTGCGGGTAAGTAAAGGGTAAAGAGTGAATTTATCACTGACTGATGTCTGTGCAGTGCATTGACAGTAAATAAGAACACTTGAGCGGTGTGTGTTGAGATAATAAAGATAATGTTTAAACTTCCTGGTTTATTTAGCTCACATACACTATAAGGGAAATGTACAGTATATACATTTATGGAACCACTTTGATCTCCATCCTGAGCTCCACATGTTCTCCCAAAGTCCATGTGGGTTTCTTCAGGGTTCTTCAGTTTCCTCCCACCTCCCCCTAAAAAACTTAAGATAGATAGTGTAAGTACTGTAAGTAGTGTAAGAAGATAGTGTAAGTACTGTACTGTATATGTAGATGTATGGACCAGTGTTCCATAAAGTATATACACCCTTCACTCCACTTCTAGCATTCCAGCAATCTGCTTCAAGCACTTACTGAAGATGAACTGGTGACTGGTCAAGAGATAAATGGATTCTACTGTTAAATAAATCCAAACCACATCCAGCTGCAGGACTGTCTAGCAACATGAGAGCCTCCATCACCTCATGCTCGGCTGTTTGGAGATGTTTGGTTTACATAAAAACGCACCTGTGTTGTTGGCTACACAAAGGCTATAACCTTTCCTGGGCTTAAGAGCAGTAGCCTACTTGTGCTTTTGTATAGTTGAGTCAAAAATATTGCTGATAGTGTTGACATATAAACATGAATTTTTTATTTGTGTTATAACTGCAATATTATGTTATGATTATGTTTAAGCAAATCACATTTGTCCATGTTGTGCCTATAACGGCGCAAATGTTACTAAGAGTTACAAAATTTCAGTAATATGAAAGTCTATGTACTGTATACACACAGTATTTATATAATATGTAAAAGGATAGACTGTGCCCACTACAGAATTAAGGAGAATGGAAAAGTGCCTATGAGAGGAATGCTTCATAGGCACTAGTGCCTAGGCAGAGGAATGCTTGGTAGCTAAGTTTCACTTAGCTACCAAGCAGAGACATGAAAACCTTGAAAACATTCACATGCACGGACTCCAAAAACAAAATCCCAATGTCCTTGGTACTAATGACTCACTGCCTATTCTTTTGTTTGCTTATACACTAGATGTGCAAGACAATGCCGCTATCTGTTTCTGCAGAGTGAGCTACTGTAAATTTCCCTATCTACGTCTGTATTGGGATTTGCTCCACAGGTGTGTGTGACCTCATTCTAGTTTCATATACTGTAGTTTTATCTACACAGGGTGCTCAAGTCATCTGAGACTTTTGATTGTGCACAATAAAAAACAGTTATAACATACAAAAAAAACCTACATCTATTCCTCTACAGTATATATAACATATGATGCATATGATGGTTGATCCATATTTCTCTACATAATCAAAGCCATTTTCTCATATTTGAGACGTGAACTTGGCAGTCCAATGACGGCTCCGGCATACTGACAAAACGTAGCTTGATGGTATCCAAGCACTTTGGAAACACTGGGATGAGTGGATTAGTAGCAGGGGATTATATAGAGAAATAAAGGGAGTTTTTACTCTCATAACTGTGTTCGGTTATACTGCACAATTAAAGCCTTGAACGTCTTACGTTGACTTGAACGCCTCTCGTAAGACAAACATAAAAGATATACATAAAATTCTGCTATATTAACTTTATTTACACGTGTAATAATTATTTCACTTTCAATATAAATATATTGATGAATACCAAGATCCAGACTTGAGGCTGTGACTCAATCATGCGCAGATAAGATGCACAGTTTACAGTATACATTAATTATCTTAGCGGGAATTACACAACTCAGTGGCGTTTTAATGGAAGAAAAAAAAAGTGTTTGTATGAGAGTCATGCAAGCATGATTTTCTACCATAGATTCTAATACCACAATAGTGCTCTACTCCTGAGGCATTTCTGCTGGGATAAACTGTGTTTAATGAAACACATAACTATCACTCTATTACTCCCAGTTTACTGCTGCAGAAATAGAGCCTGCTATTCTTTTGTGCAGTGAAGGAGACACCGTACTTAAGACAGTAAACTTTTGCATCCAGTGGAAAAAAGCACTAATGTCCATGTGTACTGGAGGGATTTTAGTTCGTATTGCTGCCTCCGTTTTTGAGGAGTTTGTTCAGCACACTGTTCTGTTTTAAGGCCTTCAAGTTGGAGATGTCCTCTGAGAACACGGGGACGTCAGAGCTCTGGTCCGCTCCTTCACACTCGCTCTCGCTGTCCGACAGAGTGGTGAGGAGAGTGTCGTTCTCGTATGTCGGGAAGTAGTACCTACAAAAGAAGGGATGGACAGAAACTAAATCAGGATCATGGAAATGTTATAGCACAGTTTCTAGATATTTTCACAGGCAGACCATTCATGTTTGAGTGATAATGTGGCCTCGTTATACAATTATTATACTGTTGAGTTTTTTTTTTTTTTTTTAAATGCATCTGACATTAATTGTATTAATTATAGTTTTGTACGTTTTTACTTCTGTCACCTGTTTCACTTTTTGCTCTTGATGTTGATCTAGGCTTCTGTACCACCAACAACCTCAAATCTCACTAGTTTGTTTCTCTTGTAAGCACTGTTACCGTTAACTCGTGGGTGTGTACTGTAGAGCAGCACTAGAGAGCTAGAGTTCTGATGAGAAACGGTGGGAGCCAAAAATGTTACTCCTTTTCAACTAACTATTCAAACACAAAATTACAGTTTAAATTTAATTGAAGAAAAAAAAACTGCCATTTATAGTATGCACCAAAATATATAGTACTGGAATGAAAAGACGAAAATTACTTTGTCATCTGTGAGTTTATTTCTTCTGCAAGAAACTAAAATACGCACTATGCGTAATGTAAAAGTGTGTGTGCGGCGCCTCGCTGTAGTCAGTGTTCACGCAGATTCTCAAACATTGTCAGAACAACAAGGTTGCCGCAGACTCCTGCAAAAGGAGACAATTTGCTCGCATAATGTTGACACAGTACACTACAAGAATGAAGAAATTCCATAATAAGAGACAGCATAACTGCTACATAGTGCTGTCTTACTAAATCTCTCTCGGAATCATTCTGCCACCTTTTTCAAACTCAGTCCCGATTCATGACCACTTCCGTATAAGCGGAAATGAAATTCAACTATGAATACTTTTTCCATCGTCGAGAGACCTCATTTGCAACAACATCTGCACAATACAACTTTCTTCTCACTATTGGGAACACATGCGGCTGGAGCTTTTCCCCACCGAACAAACACATTCACGTTTAAGACTGACAAATGCAAAAGATTTTTTTCTTATTTAAGGATAGTGGTCACGTGAAGTCATTATTATTAGTTGTTTGACTCCTTTCGAAAACATAATGCTAACTGAAATCACCTTAACAACTCTGATCAAAAACTCACATATCCTTGAAAGTTTGGCAACATTATAAACACACAGGACGACACACCTGTGACTCACTGTAGTTGTAATTAGTGTCTGTGTATAAATAGTCAGTGAGTTTCTCAGCGCATGTCGTGATGCAGTGACTTGGCTGAATACTGCACCATTGGGGAACATAAAAGACCTGCCAATGGACCTGCGTAATAAGGTAGTCGAACTTTACACAGTAAATCAGGAAAAAGACATCTCACTTGAAAATGCCAGTCAGTACTGTTCAAACTCTGATAAATGTGTGGGAAATAAGAGGTTCTGTTGATACTAAGCCCATGGTCAGGTAGACAAAAGAAGGATTTCACCCACTACTGCGAGAAGAATTGTTCGGGATGCAAAAGAAAACCCACAAACAATTTAAAGAGAAAGATACACGCTGCTCCGGGGGGGAAAAAAAGAAAAAAAAAGTGGAGGAGCACAATAGGGCGGTACTTGAACACAAATGATCGCACAAGCCATGAACTGAATTGAATTCTACAGCACGAAAGCTGCGTATAGGACGCTTTTGGATGTTCTAACATGACAATTATCAGAATCACAAGGCCACGTTGACTCTCCAATATCTACAGCAGAAAAAGGTGAAGGTTCTGCGGCAGTCTCCTGACCTCAATATCACTTTAATCTCAACTGAAACATTGATTCCTCTCCATTTTGAATTTGTGAATATGTTTTGTAAATAGCTAAAAAATAAATGGATGGTGTCAGCTGTCACTTGACAATGTGTAAATTGTAAATAACATTGTTATTGTAGTAAGTTCTGGGATTCAGCTATCATCCGTAATCAGTGTTGACATTAAGCTCTTGACTCAATTCAATTTTATTTGTATGGTGCTTTTAACAAATGGTCAATCACAAAGGAGCTTTCCATGGTGATAGACAGTACGACCATAAATCACTCCCATGTGATATGTGTCCTAGAAGACGGCAAGTTCAATTGTACATTTGTCGTGAAACTGCCTGTCTCAGTCGACTCCAAGGCCACCTTCATGGTAATCAAGTAGAAGTGTCAGTCATAACCAGGCAACATCTGTTTGGAATTACTAAAGAAATATAAAACATGCAGCTTGTTATGGTATACAATACACTTGTATCTGGGATTTTTTTTTATTTCTGTGAAGATGCTTTGTGACAATGTGTGTTGTTAAATTCCCTATATAAATAAAAATGAATTGAATTAAAACCAGAACATGTACAGAAACAAGGAACTCCTCTGTCCAGAAGATTTAATGTACAGTATCATGACACTGGAGACTCCTTCCATGAACGTCTTCGTTATAAAGGGAACTCCAACTTGTATAAGGTTTAACATTTTTCTTTTTATGTCGCTTTAGACTACATACAGGGTTGAGTATGCAAGTCACTGCGAGTGAGCTGTTGCTACAGAAACCATAACGCATTAAAATGAGCGTGTCATTATGAACCCGTGATTTGAACTACTGTTGTAGGAAATGCATCTGCACCTTCTGACTTTAAATTTTCAGTAGAACTGTACTACTCATTATGGGAATGCTGTGGTTTTCTGTATAACTGATTATTAAACACAACATACTGTAATAAAGGATGTTCAGTGGATTTATGACTCACTGTGGTTGGTCCCAGTGTGTGCTGTCTGGAAGCTGCATCACATGACCAGCATCCTGCAGGTGCTGCAGCACTTCCTCTTTGGTTTCGAACTTCCTCTGGCAGCCATGGCAGCGGCACTGGTGGAGCTCACGCCGGATGTAGTTCACGAGTTTGACTTGCTGGTAGAACTTCAGGTCTGGACAAACAATAGTATGACAAAATTTGAGTTTTTTTTTTTTTTACCTTTCCTGTATCAAAGAACCACTTCATAGCTGAGACTGTACTTACTGAGATCTGTTTTTAATTTATGGAGATCAAATTGATGAGCTTCCTGAAACAGAAAAACAACATGCCGAAATAAATTTTAAATGAAATGCTAAATGCCACAAGAAATGTTGAATATGTAGTTACAAGAGTCAAAGCAAAGAAGCGTTAGATCAAATGATTAACTCGTTCTTTATATCATTTACGTCCTGGGAGCTTGTTCGTAACTCCGATTTGTTCTTAAGTCCGACAAATTGAGTCTTTGACAATGTCTATGCCTTTGTCATGAATAAACGATGAAAATAATACTAGTCCACTTGACTAAATCTGTCCCCTTTTCCCAACACTGCCATCATGTGGCCGAAAACCATGACTGCGCCTAAGGAAATGAATCTCACAGTGAAATGCAAGTGTTGTCAGTGCGCCTTTAAATTGCGACGAGAATCCCAGATGCTATTATGTCTCAGAGCTGTTTTCCACAGTATTAGACCATGAACTGAAAGTAGGATTATTTACCATCAGGGTAGATTTACACAACACGATTTTCTATCACCCTGCTTCCGAACTGATTCACTGAAACCGGTGAGGCCGACTCATTTCTCCCGCAGTCCCATACTCGCACACTTATAGTATACCGGACTTTAGACATTTTATACATTCACTTACACACTGAAAATATTCTATATATTCTATAATTGTAAATATTGGTATGTGGTGCACTGCAATGGATATTTTTTGTGCAGTACACGTGAACTACTTCCTTGACCGAACCGGAAGTAGAACCGCGGTCTTGTTCATATCTGAACTTGAATGTTCGCCTGCGACATCTTGTACAAGTATTACGAGTCATTTTTTTATTAATATGAAAAAATGCAATCATTGGCAAATTGTTGTAGTATACCAAGAAAAAAACACTTCAGGACATGAAGTAATGGACTGATTAGATGCGATGTTATTTCCTTAAAAACAGCACTTCTTCTGGGAATCTTAATAATAACCTGCATGTGGGTTGAGATCATGTCCATGGTTTCCTCCTGCCGCTCACAGAACAGACACACAGCAGACACCGGATGAGCCTGCCAATCGGACCAGTCACTGCACACAACACAGAAATCGCACAAATGTGTAGCAGCTGATCTTATGTTGTATGTGCAGGGAACTTAATCATGGGAAAGGTTTTTAACATAGGTACAGAAGACTGACGAAGGCTCTTACTCGTCTTCATCTTCCTGCAGCTCCCTGTCGTCCTCAGACTGCACTTCTTCCCAGGTTTTCCCCAGCTCCTGGAGGGGGGAAAAAATCCAGATTTCAGTTTGTTCTCTTAAAATTAGGGATCAGCAGAATCTGTTCGGAATGAACTTTAAAACATACGGCCAAAATATACACACAGTGTCCATAACTTTTTAAAATTAAAATCTTTCAATGATCTTCATTGTCATTCAGATGAAACTTTTAGAACGATTCAGATTTCACATGAAAAGACATAAACCTGAAAAGCGATATTTTACACTGCAAAATTGTTAAGATATTGCAACATGAATTTGATATGGTTACGGACACTACAGATTTTTTTGCTTTAATGCTTTAATTTAAGCAACAATATTTACAGGTCATATGCTTCTATAATCTTGCACCAATTTTAGAATCAATACACAAAGAAACATGAAAGATTTTCATTTTAAATTATTATTGTTTGAAGCGAAAATTTACCATTTTTAGGGCACATATAAAATCATATTTCCAAAAAGGCTGAAGTTAGCAACTTAAAATTAAAATAAACTTCAGAAGTAGCTTCTTTGGCCACGCACATGTTCTGTATTATATGAACATATGGATGGATGGTTCCGTCTACGTGCCGACCAGCACATCAGGCAACGAACACACACACAGCATTTGTATGGGAGTTCTTTACAGTTCTTTATGTGCATAACAAACAAAATGAAATCAGCAGCAATACTGCATTTTGGCCAATACCAAGTAATTGATGACGTAGAAGCGATCATAGTCGTGATTGTTGGCGTTGATGCGTCTGTGTTGCTTCTTTCTCATGTGATCCTTCAGGGTCGTTTTGTCTCGAAAGATTTTCTCACAGTACAGACACTGCATACTGTCAAAGTGAGAAAGAAGACGAAAACTTTAAAGAACAGAAACATGTCTTGTTTATTTCTACTGTACTGTATATAGGCATGCACTTTTTTTCTTTCTTTTTTTTTCTTTTCTCTGCAACTCCACCTAGTCACCAAAGGAGGGCACTCTAATCAAAGCATCATCCTTTCAGTCTTATTAGATCTTCGGTATCTGAGCAGTAATCTGTGGTGTGTGTGTGTGTGTGTGTGTGTGTGTGTGTGTGTGTGTGTGTGTGTGTGTGCAGCAGCTGCAGGGTTACTTGTCCAGTTTGTTCTCCAGCGTATCGAGGAACTGTGTGCAGTAGACGATGTTGTCTGGCAGGCCGATGCTGAAGGAGTGCTCTCTGGCCATGTGATTGAGCAGCACAGACCTAGGGAAGGATGAGGAGCACAATCAGGGCATGACGAGAGGAGAAACTTACACCGGCTCTGTTATAAATGAACAGTATGATCACACACAATTATGATTTCCAGATTATACAGATTCCTGCTTCAAACTATGCATTTAAAAGAGGTAACGGTTAATTAATATAACACTCAAAAGGAAAAGGTTTGTATTATAATATAAATTACAGTATATGGTTAGAGAAAGCCATCCAAAAAAAAATCGTCGTTTATCCAAAAAAAATTATAATAATTTTTTTTTTTTACCTGCTAGGCTTGTTCCTGGAAAAAGTAGGGCAAAACAAACAAACAAACAAAAAAAAACGAGCATATTGCTGATGCACCTGGAAATGAGGACATCCTCGATATGTTTATTTGTCAGAAGAAAAACAAACTGTGCATGTTATAGAGAGAGAGAGAGAGAGAGAGAGAGAGAGAGAGAGAGAGAGATAGAGAGCGAGATAGAAAGCGAGCAGCAGCTATTACCTGTTTCCTGTGAATTCTTCATTACAGAACATGCAGCTGCGCTGAAAGCTGGTATCGTCTCGTTCCTTCTGCTGCTGTTCAAGAACCTCCTCCTGCTCGACATACAGCAAATCCACCCCCCCCAGTAAATAAAACACAATAACTCTTCACAGAGCAAACAATCAGATTAAAAACAAAAAACAAGATTTAATCATAAATGTACATTTCAATTCTTGAGTACAGATATAGTATCATATAGAGCAATACATTATGTCGCATGCACAATATGAAAACCCATAAATGCATATGTAATGACTGTCACCGTATAAATCTACGTAATTAAGCACGAGCACGTGAAGTTCTCCATGTGTGTGTTGCAGTGAACATCAGAGAAAGGTCGCTGCAGTTCGTTCACCAGCGGCCTGCTACGATGCGGCACTGGTGATGGCGATGCAGGGTTGCCTAGCAACGGCGATCGCAGATTTTCCCAGAGATGTGTGTGTGTGCGAGATGATGATGTTGACTCATTATAACCCACAAAAACAATGCACGAGGGAGCTCGGACTGCCCGGGGTGCTGCTAATCACTTTTATATGATTTCAGAGAAATATCACGTTTATGCTGGTCGTAGCCGTGTGGTACACCGGAACTGTTGTTTTTTGTTGTAGTTTGCTTTCACTAGAATTGTTGTTGTATCTATCCATCCATCCAGTCAAGGTGACACCGCAAGAGATAGTTGATAGGCTCGCCTTATTGTTGCAGAGGAAACGTAACGTTGCTGAAACGTAACGTAACGGACCTGAACCCACAAAAACACACACACCTACAGTACAATGCAGGTAACAGCCTACAATGTATGTCTTAGGCCTATAGAGGAAACCCATAAAGCACAGGGAGAACATGTAATCAGCACACACACACACAAACCGGAGGTGAGAGTATGTATATTCATGGCTGTACATCTAAAATGCTTTTAAATGAATATACTCACTCACTCACCGTCTATACCGTTTCATTCTATATATAGGATCGTGTGTGTGTTTGTGTGTGTGTGGGGGGGGTGTTCGCCATTTGGGATCGCCAATTAACCTAACTTTAGACTGTTGAAAAAAAGTGCAGTACCAAGCAGGGTGAGAACCTGTAAACTCCATGCACACAGAGGCGGGAATCGAACCCGGACTCTGGAGGTGGGGCTGTCATGTCTCACTTTGGCAGTATGGTATAAAATTCATGTGAGGAGGGAAAACAATAAATATACACCCTACAACAATACAAAGTGATTTCCATTTCATTTGTCCCCAGTCTTGCAATAAAGTGAACAACAGTGTGATCTATAAGAAATGGTTTGTGTAATTTCTTTGGGCCAGTGGGTGAAAAGTGTTAATGAATGCACACCAATCGTTTCTGCTGGAGCTCCTCTCGAAGGATACGGTCCTCAGGCAGAATGTCACATAGGAGGAAGTAGAACTCCTGCAGCTCTAAGACACAAAGAGAGTCACAGAACTGGGTAAAGATGTGCTGGATAGAAACTTCTGACAGGTACGTGCAGCACAGGTCTGTTTCTTATTGAAGAGATGCTAATATGAAACCGCTTAGTGAATTTGCCTTCCAGAATTATTGGACCCATTTATCATAAACGGGAAATAATGCGTAAACAAAACCAGTACAAAATAACTGAATAGAATATATATTCTTTTGAACAACAACTCAATATGTTATTCTTGGACATAAACATAGATCATTTATGCTCATTTCCCAGGAACATATTTATTTATTTTTTATGTTTTACCTTTTACCATGCCCTGTTGGCTTGGGATATAAATATAGAGATGCACATGTGTAAAATCCAGGTCTCAAAGGAGAGTTACCACAAATCAGACAAATTAAAGAGGGGAAGAAAGAGGACTGAATATTTGTTAAGTCAGTGTTTAAATCTACACTTATCACCACTTTCATACCATCAAGCTTTTTGTATTTTCAACCTTTCTGAGGGAAAAAAATTCAATAAATAAATAAATACTCCGGCTTACCAGCAGGTCCATCAGAGTTGGTCTTGATGACGCTGCAAAAGTCTGTAATGGGCTGCTCTGTAAACCTTTTCTTCCAGTAAAGCATGTACCTGCAACAGAGAAGCACCGTTTTTCATTATTGCTCCGATTCTTAAAGCTCCCAGAGTCTTATTGGCTTCAGAATTACTTTATTCCTACATTCTCATACATATATATACGTACATACATTTCCATAACACAAGCAGTTACAAATGTACAGAATTAAATGAAAAGTTTTCAATCAAATTACAGTTTTTTTTTTTTGTTTTAAATAGTTACAAAAAATATGATCTAATGTGAAATGTGTTCAAGTTCATGGGCAGCTTTAGCGTCGGCGTTCAAGTCAAACCTGGGCTTGTGACAATATATCTCGTGAATGAAGGCATAAAAATTATTCACATTTACAGAAGACTTCAAGCACAGTATGGTGATGAGACTCCACAGTAAAATGGAGCAAAGAGTTTGCACTTCTCATAACTATGTTCAGTTATCAAAAGTCCTGGTTTGACTTGAATATGAATACAGTATGAACACGTGATGGAATGATCTAACTTAAGTCAGTAAGACTGTTAAGTCTTGAAGATCCACAGAACTACAAAGATTTGTTTCACATCTAACAAAGAAACAACAAAAAATGTCGAAAAGTTCAAAGGTGTGAATACTTATGCAAAATGGTAAATATACATACATATAAAAGAATTGTTTTGAGTCATAAATCAATCTGTCATTTCTTAGTTTTTCATGATTAGTCTAGAATGTGAAGAAATTTAAGCATGTCCATGCATTTGAAGGCAAATAAAAAGTTAGAAAACTGTCAGGTAGTAAAAAACGACCGCAGAGTTGTTCATACCCATACCCTCTGACACTTCGAAAGCTTTGTCAAGGACAGAATTTCATAATTGTTTACGGTCGTACTTTGGGAAGTCAGCCACAAGCTTGATGTCAGCGATGACCAGTTTGTGCTCCAGCAACAGGTGCTTCAGAAGCTGGTCTTTATTCGAAAGAGGAGCCGTGTGCGAGCACAGCACACAACACACCGGACAACCATCGTCCATGGAGGAGATGGTAACTGTAGGAGTCAGGTGCTCAGGAAAGCACAGCGGCTCAAGAATACAATCCTGTTCACCTAAAGGGAAGACACGAAAAGTCGAGTACATCAGCACAGGTTACGCACTATTACAGTCTTCAGATTTAAGATGATGTATTACAGTAAAAAAAAAAATCAGACAGGTATTTGGATAAATTAAGAAAATAAAATTTCACATTACTCCCAAGTATGAAAATTTTTTACTTTTTTTTTTCTCCGAAACTTTCCCGACCATTCAAACTGCCATAATTTGGACTCAAAATAATCATGAAGTTACAAATGACATACCATGACTTGCAAGCACACTTTTATACTTTTGTACACAAAAGACAAAAGATAAAGGAATCTTATCAAAACAGTTAAATCACATTTAAAAAGGGCAATATTCAAGTTAAAAAAAAGTTATGAAGGCTCATTACAGTCTATGATCCATTCACTGATCATTAATTTGCGCTTTTTTTGTCGTTGTCATTATTTAATTGGAAATACCATCACGCTAAACTTTTATTCTTCACACATATTACCACAGAATGTTTACTCTTTTAACTGAACTCTAATGAAAGCAAATATCATTAGATTCTGCATCTGCATCTTTTTAGTCAAACATTTCTATTAGGGATGCTGTGCTGCCTGTCAGTGTGTGAACAGATTAAAACATGCCACCTGTAGAAGTATAGAGCAATGGCAACATTGTATTATTTTAAAATATCCACTTTATAGCCCAGCGTGGTAGTGGTTAGAACCTTCAGGGCCGCGGGTTTAATTCCCATCTCGCGACCCTGTATACAGCATAAAGGGCTATAGAAGATGACTGAATGAATGAATGATTTTGGAGTCAGTATAACAATACATGACTTGCCAGACAAGAGAATCATAAAACATCACAGAATAATCCCCCCCAATTGTAGCTTTTATATTATTTTGTAGACAGAATCCTTACAGATGCCACAAGGGAAAATTTTGTGGTAGATATTAATTAGGACTCAGCAAAAAACTTTAAAATTAAATCTCGGGAGAATGTTTACAGCCTTATGTATCAAATAGTCATTCACATCAAAGAAACCTCTGTTGGAGATGTTTGAGGGGTGTTCAAGTCAAGTCAAACTGGGACTTGTGATGAAATTTATCGTGAATGAAGGTGTAAAATTAATGGTTTTGCGGTGGGAATGTTCTACACATTTTAAAGAAGGCTGTATGATTGAGAATGACGATCCCGGCCAAAGTGGCTTGAAGCCCACTGCAGTCATTTCTGTGAGAAGAATGTCTGATCCTTGAAAACGTTCAACCCCACCACTTGCACATTATAGGACCTTGGATGGGGGTTATTTCCACATCAACTGTACCTTGCTAAAAACAATTTCCAAGTGTTTGAGGTTATTAAAGGAGTTCCTAGGAGGCCACCATTCCAGATGTGAAGCTGGCAGTAAGGTCATGGGTCTGGTGGAATGGGAAAACTTTCTACCTGGATGGTATCCAAGCATTAGTGAAAGGCTGGGAAAAGTGTATTAGTGTAGCATGGAATTACACAGAGAAAAAAAGGGAGCTTTTACTCTCATAACTGTGTTGTTATTTTGTACAGGACCTATGGCCATTTCATTTAACAGGAAAAATGGATTTCTTTTTTTTGCAGCACAATGCACGACTTCATACTGCTACCCACCCCACCACTTGCACATTATGTTTGGGCCATTAAAGGAGTTCTTGGGAAGCCAGCGTTTCAGATGTGGAGAATGCAGTCTGATCATGGCTCCAGTGTACTGAAAAACTTTCTACCTTGATGGTATCCAAGCACTAGTGAAACACTGGGATAAGTTCATTTGTGTAGCGGGGGATTACTGTATATACAGTAGAGAAATAAAATGTTTTACCTCATAACTGTGTTCTGTTCTGCACAATCAAAAATGCCGGTTTTAATTGGCCCTCGTGGATGGATAGATTTATATGGGTTTATATACACACAGAGATAAATAAACAAACAGACACTAAGATAGATAGAGGCGTTGGGCAATGAAACTCAAGCGCCTGTTTTTAGACCACAATAATTAATTAGTATTGTGTAAACCCTCCTTTTGTGCCCAATACAGCATAAATTCGTCTCGGGAATGACAAATACAAGTCCTGCACAGGGGCCAGAGGGATTTTAAGCCATTCTTCTTGCAGAATAGTTGGTAGGTCACAACGTGATGCTGGTGGAGGAAAACGTTTCCTGACTCGCTCCTCCAAAACACCCCAAAGTGGCTCAATAATATTTAAATATCTGGTGACTGTGCAGGCCATTGGGAGATGTTCAACTTCACTTTCATGTTCATCAAACCACCCTGTCACCAGTCTGTGTTTGCTGTGTTTATTCGTGCATTATCATCCTGATACATGGCACCGACTCCAGGATACAGTGTTTGAACCACTGGGTGCACATGGTCCTCCAGAATGGTTCGGTAGTCCTTGGCAGTGACGCGCCCATCTAGCACAAGTACTGGGCCTAGGGCAGGGGTCTCAAACTCAGTTCCTGGAGGGCCGCAGCCCCACAGTGTTTTGTTCCAACCATAATTAAAAACACCTGATCCAACTAAACAAGTCATTAAGGCTTATTTGAAAACTACATGGTATGTATGTTGGAGCAGGGTTGGAACAAAACTCTGTAGGGCTGCGGCCCTCCAGGAACTGAGTTTGAGACCCCTGGCCTAGGGAATGCCATAAGATTGCAGTCCAAACAATCACTGATCCACCCCAATGCTTCACTCTGGGTGGTACGCTACTTTGGGGATTACCCACACAGTAACTCTCAGATGTGAGAAAGACAGTGAAGGTGGACTCATCAGAGAACAATACATGTTTTACATTGTCCACAGCCCAAGATTTTCACTGCTGGCAGGCAACATTGAAACCGACATTTGGCATTGGCACGAGTGACCAAAGGTTTGGCTATAGCAGCCTGGCCATGTACACACCATCGAGACACACGCCAACATTTTGTCCTCTTTTGAACTCTGATATGTCACCCATAATGTTGTGTGCATTGCAATATTTTTAGCAAAACTGTGCTATTGCTCTGCTCTTACTGGTGGAATGTACAATTAATGAAGTTTGGCCATCAGGCTGGTCAAATTTAGCCATGAAACCAACACTAAATTGGCCGGTGTTTCAGTTTCATCGTCCAACCCCTGCAGATAGACATATAGACAGATGGATATATAAATAGATAGATACAAAAATACTTGTTTTGACACTATTTCAATATAAATTCAGGAGTGTACAAATTCGGGACATTAATATGTCAGAAACAAGTAGCTCTTTCTTCACTTTCTTCCTAAACTAAACTAAAGTGAAGCAACATTAAAATGAACAATCCTACAAAACAGCAGAACATATAAATACATATAAACGGTTTTCTCAACTGTCACTAATAAACACACGCCAGCACGCGCTCCCTACCTGTTAGCTCTGTGCTCGCCTTGACAGCCGCCATCTTGAAGCGACCCAGTCACGTGACTCGCTCGCAGGCCCGCCCCTGCCCGAGCGCGTTCGGTTGAATGGGACTTGTAGTCGTCCGGCCTCCTCAGTGACTCGGTTTCCCGTGGTGCATTGCTGTGAGGAGACTGTAGTGTCGGAAGGATGCTGAGCTGAGCGTCTGCGCTCGGAACAATACACAGACATCCAGCGCGCGCCAGCAGTATGGAGCGTATGGCTTTTAATTCCACTGGTCTATAGCTGACATGCGCTTGTTGTGAAAGAAGAGACGATAAAAAAAAATGTGGATACCGACCGAGCACGAAAAATATGGCGTGGGTAAGATCGCATTTTCATTTTGTAATTGAAATAATATGACTGGTGCATTAGTGCAGGTGGGGGAAATATCATGGGCGCAGATCAGATCACATCAGATGAGATGAGATCAGATGAGATGTGGAGCAACATGCACATCAAATAACAGCGTGTTTATTATTTGACATTGATGAGGAGATTTTACATGATTGATTGTTTTTTTTTATTATTGATTCGATAGTGGTGTTAAATGCGTAAGGAATTACCTGAAAGGTGTTTAATTGAAAAGAGATTTGCAATTTTTTTCTTTGTTTTTTTTTTTTTCATCATAGGAAGCAGTAATGGGTTTTATTGCACGTTTTATTACAGGTTATATTAGAGAAAATGCATGATTTGTTGACCGAAAAATGGACATTTCAAATAAACATTGACACATTGAGACAGTTTATAATTATATCTTCATTCATTAAAATCTGGAATTTAAAAAATATGGAGATAATAAGGATTTATTTATGGCACATGTTATTTATTGAGAATGTGTATTCGAATTTAAAATGGTCTTATGAACGGTGATTGAAGTGAAAGATTTGAAGAAAGAATGAGCTACTCAGTTGTTCCACCTGTCTGGGGGAAAAAAAAACAATAATAAACTAAATGAATCCATATCTATATGCTTACAATTTTTTAAAAATTAATTATACCTATTAGATCTATATCTATCTGTCTATCTATCGGGTGTTCAGGTCAACCCGGGACTTTTGCTTGTGTAGAATAACAGATATAAAAATAAAAAAAAAACTACCTTTATTTCTCTCTTATCCCAGTGTTTCATTATATCTTGGATACCATTAATGTAGACTTTTTTACAGTACGTCTGCTTGCTTGTTGAAATGACTTGGAACGATATCAGGACTGTATGGGGATGTGGCAGTAATCCTCAGCCGAGTTTCTGCAATGTGCAAGTGGTGCGATGGGCAGTATGAGGTTATGCATTGTGAAGGAAATGGCCATAAAAGGAGTTCTGTGGAGGCCAGTGTTTCAGACATGAAGCAGGCAGCCCGTCCATGGCTCCGGTGTACTGAGAAAACTTCCTGTCTTGATGGTATCCAAGCATGAAATGCTGCGTGAGTGCATTAGTGTAGCAGAGGATGATATAAAAAAATAAAGTAAGTTTTTACTTGCGTCAAAAGTTCCTGTTTGACTTGAACACGCCTCATATCTATCTATCTATCTATCTATCTATCTATCTATCTATCTATCTATCTATCTATGTATAAATCCATGCATACATACTACATACATACTATGGCAAGTATTTGTAATCATGGAACCAATTCACAGCGAGAGTAAATGTGATAAATAAACACATTAAAAGGAGTTGCTGATGTGTTATTGGTCACTGACTCACTCATTTAGATAATGATTAAGGTTTTGTGGTTCCTGTATGAAATGACCGCAGTGCTTGTTGCCGTGCTGAATAAATGTCTGTCTGTTTACTGTCTGGTACAGAACACAATCTCACCTTCACTATCATTATGATATTATAGGCCTGTTCTGATTTTAGATTTTCTCTTATATCTTGTTATATCTTGTTTCCGGGAATATTAAACTGTCTGGCACAATCTCACAAAATCAGCAGTCTTAAAAACACAGCTAGGAAGGAACACAAACAGTTTTGTGTAGGCGTCTAGTGTGTTTTTGTTGTAATGAAGCTGACAGGTGGAGCAATACATCTTGTCAGATGGCTGTAGTCGGCCAGATCTGTCAAAATCCGATCAGGATCTCCTCGAGGCTAGCGCATAGTGGACAGAGTCGTCTCGCCGCTTGTAACAGGGAAAGACAGAGTACGTACTGTAGCGTGTCCTCAGCCAGAAGCTTGCCTGAATGCTGCATTTACAGTGACGTGCTATTATTGACCCGTTTCCTGCCACCTTAGCCCAGAGAGACCTGCGAGTCTGTGAGGAGCCATGTGCCCTGTTCTGGGATCTTTGAAGGACCCTGCGATTTCTGCAGCAAGTACATTGCATAAAGAATTGCTGTTAGATTCGATTTTAGATCATAAACAAAGTTCTATACTGGGTTTACTTCTGTACCAATATACTTGTATATAGCGAGTGTGTTATAAAGAAAAAGGTGTAGCCTTATTTATGTTTACTCTCATTCATCAAAAAAAACATTGCTTTATCGCAAAATATTGACATAATTACAAAATATCACATAAGAGTGCTACTGTGATGGAAATCTGCGAAGGCGTCACACCCGTACTGATATGCGGCGCAACAGCTCATTATTGAGTGCGATATTGCTTTTATAGAACAGTTCAACAAACACTGTTTATTGTCAAAAGAATATAATGTGTTTGTTTATTTAGCTAGTTATTTTGCTCCGCCAACACATATCCGTCCACACCTGGCGGAAAAAAAACTGACTGCAGCTTGTAGAGCTGGCGATTGACGGTTAGTGTAATTAGCAACCAGGAAAGTGTTTTTTTTTTTTTTATTGGTACAGGTTAACAATTAAACTGGTTCAGTTAAACCAGTTTAATTGTTACTGGTTCAGGACTGCCCAGGTGGTCGGCAGTTTCTTCTAAGTTTCTTTTTATATTTCCGCTTCAGAATTTCAGCTCTGTTAACTTCCGGGTTCCGAGTTATCACTTGATCACCACACTAAGAAGTGCCCTTGATCAGGGGTTTGAGAAAGATTTGGGATTCAGCCTTGTGTTAGAAGCTTGTTAGCTGTGTAGCTCGCATTGGGCGTAAAATAAAACAACACAGAGGCAATTCGGAATGATTTAGAAGCAAGTATTAAGTCAACAAAGCGTTGCTTAAAATGAAGACAGTGCATTACCAGATGTGTTTTCTTGTTTAAATGCGTTCGTGACTGGTGTTGAATGTGGGTTTTGGCAGGCAGTTGCTCTCTCCTCAGTACTGTGGACCGCACAGAGCTACAGTCACTCATGCTGCGACCGACTGTTTAGCGATTTTAGAAAACCTGTGACGTGGAGTGATACGTATAGTTGAACGTCCCAGTGCTTTTATCATCCATTATGACCATTCGTGAAATGTCTCAAACGTCCAATCAGATTACTTGGTCAGAACTGTTGTATAATAATAGTTGGTGAAAAATATATTATATGAGTCGAATAGACACTGTGACAAAAGAAGGGCAAATGAAACATTGTTGTCTTTCATATCGATTTCAGAATAATTATTTAATTAAATATTTTTCTTGAATGATGGTATTTAACAGTATGTCCTGTAAAATTGGTAGGCGATTTAATTCAATTGGAATTGTTCATCAGTCTCATGTGTGTCGAGGTGTATAGTATGATTATTTAATTTCATAAGCCAAAACAATGATTTACGAGATTTACAGTACAGTACAAGTCTCAGCAAAGCTGATTCTATTCATACAAGCTGCATATGTTAATTAATGCCAGTCACAGCACGGTCGGTTTGCATTTATTTAGTGACGCCCACAAAACTCCTAACAGGAAAAACTCAGATGGGCAAAAACGGAGAAAATGACACGGTGAAAGAGCAGCGTGTACAAAATTTTCAGTAATGCTGTTGAGCCACTGGAGCGTATCAGCTCATTAAAAAATAACCAAAAAAACAACATATATATCTCCTTGTATAAGGTTACAGTTTTCACACGGACCAGAGATCACTCTGGGGGGACCTCAAAAAACAGCTTGAGCGCATGCCGCAGACTCTCAGCACAGACAGCCTTGAAAGGCGAAGGAGAAGAGAATGAAAGAATGAAGCAGGACAAGAGAGAGAAAGAGGGAGAGACAGCAGCAACGAGTAATATTGTCCTCCCTGCCTCTGCATAAAGCACTGAATAAAATAGAAAGAAAAAAGCAAAGAGAACGCTTTATAGTGAGAAGCTGATGTAGGACTCGGAGCGCGTTCAAGCAGAACATGGAGAAGTGCTTTTATATTAGCGCACACAGCCACTGAAACCTTTATCATTCATGAAATATGGATGGAGTCCAGGAGAGATGTCTGCGCACACACAGATATACAGATACTGTAACACATACACACACACACACACACACACACACACACACACACACGCACACACAGAAGCATGCATACTGTAATCTTGGCTGCTCCTTCCTCTTGGTTGATATAAGGATTGATGTGCCATCTGTATTATACTGTAATTCCCCCATAGCACATGCCTCTATAGAGCAATCAGGACATTTTGCCATCAAGAGAGGTTTCCTTTTTCAGTCCAAAAAGTTTTTCTTTGCAGCTGGTAGAGCCATATGTTGTTAAAAAAAAGTGCAGCGGGAGCTAACTAATGATCAGCAGATATCGCAGCATTGTCATCATAGACCTCATATTTGTTTACACTTACTGAATTTTGCTGCACGTTCACATGACTTAGTCTGGATCGGCGTGATTTGGTTTGGGTAGATGTAGTCTGTAGTTCATTCAGCAAAGAAAAAAAGCAAAATTTTGAAGCTCTACAGCTCTGTCCTTTGGTGTTTTTTACCTTATGGTTGATTTTAACAGCTTTCTATCATATACTGTATAAGAAGTGGACAAACCCTGCATGACCCATGGGTTTTGGTCATCACCATCTTGGCATGAGCTGACTCCGCCTAAATCCTGGTTAATTCCTAAATGCTGTAATAACAGACTTATTTGTTACAGCACAGTAGAATTATTTTTTTGCATTTCCCAGAAAACAGAGCACAGGATCAGCCAGATTACAGCACCCCTGGAGCAGATAGGGTTAAGTGTCTTGCTCAAGGGTCCGAGAGTGCCAACTCAAATGCTGGGACTCAAACCCCCAAGCTTCTGATCAGTAAAGCAGTATCCCACAGCCATAACCAATTAAGCCACCAGTGCCCCATAAATATTGGGATTTGAACCTTGGACCTCTTGCACACAAAGCAAGAATCATAACCCAGACCAGCGAGCTGCTGCTAAATGGGCAAATAGGGCAAAGAAAATATGGCTGTTGGTTAGAACATGTCGACTGACCTCATTAATTGCAAACTAGCTAGCTTAGCTAAGCTGCTAAGGTGCCTTATGTTGAGATTAAGATTTATTTGCAATTATTTGTCACATGTACTTTACAGCACAGTATGGCGCATGGATGGCTCTTGCCTGCCATTTGGAAGGCCTGGGTCCAATTCCCAGCTACTGAATGTAGTGCCAGTCCCAAGCCCGGATAAAATAGCAGGAGGATTTTGTCAGGAAGGGTATCTATGCCAAGTTGTATTGGGATGCGATGGTCTGCTGTGGTGACCCCTCGATGGGAGCAGCTGAAAGTCCAACAACTTTACAGCAAAGTGAGATAATTTGATCACATATGCCAGTTAAGAAGCTGGAGCAGAGAGAGATAAGGGTCCTACTCAAGGGCTCAACAGTGGCAACTTGGTGGTGCTGGGGCTCGAACCCCTGACCTTCAAATCAGAAATCCACTAATCTATAGGCTTAACTGTTGGAGCCATCACTGCTCCATCACACATACATGTTAAAAATAATCAAACAAAATAAATGTTAAAAATAATCATACAAAAGTTGTATCCTAATGTTACTTTGCTCTTGATTGAAGTCCGTCATCCATTTCCTACACGTCGTCGAGGACTTACACAGCTGAGAAGTTTGCTAAAGCGATGCATAGAAGACAGCTAGCGGTTTGACATCTGCAATGCAGCTGTTACTGCTGCTGTCACGGCGCACCCCTAATTATGCGTAATTAAAACAAGTTTAATGTAATTCTAACTGATGAGTTACATAGAAAGTCACTCTGTATAGTTATCATGAATGGAAATTCTACTGTAGCAATGGAGACCAAAACTGTTTAGTGTGCCAGGCTGTTTATTTCTGTTGTAAAGTTGGAGATTATCCAACTCTTATCCCTCTCTTTTAACATATTGCCTGTACAAATTGAATCACGTTTAAAGACAGCCTAGTGGTCATTCAAGGAATTGCGGATTTTGGCACGTCCATGTTGGATCCATTTTTCTGAACCGGACGTTGACCTGTCCTCTCTAATGGAAAAAAATGCAGCAACTTTTTCCTGCACTCGGTCGAGTCTCAATTCAATTATTTCTGTCTGAAAACAAATTATGATTTCTGTTGGACCTGGACCAAATCTACTTTGCCTGTGGTCCTTCCACAGAATCAGCTTTTAATCCATTTGAGTTGAATTCTTGTGTATTTTCATTACAGTGAGAGAACAGCAACCACAACCTGAGTGTACTGTATGAGCATCGTGGTTTACTTTCAAGTCAACTTGCATGAGGTTCGACTGTAGTAAGTGCAAACTTACTGTAGCTGTAGAACCGCAGGAACACCAGGCTTTTCTGGATATTTATACAGACAGAAGACACTCAATCAAACACACCGTATCCTGGATCGGTTAAATATTGTGTTGTTAAGTGATGCGTGATTTAACACTTCATGTATCCAGCTTCTGTAATCGAACCTCATCTGACATCTTCCCTCAGGGGAACTAGTTGAACTCGGACCGTTCACTCATCGCCCACTTCAGTAGCGGCGTCCCTGAGGATAGTGTAGTCTTCATCTGCAAAGGAAGTGAGGCCTGTCGTAACATCCTGATCTCACACTCTTTGGCTTCTGGGAGTGTATTTATGACAGGAATGTGTTTGGCATATAGATAAGCCTCTTCTCTTTGTCACATGCTGACTCGGCCTGGGCTCTGCCCTGGTTCATGGGCAGGCGGACAGAAGGAGGGAGCAAGGGACGCCGAAAAAGGGAAAGCGAGCGGCGCAAACACACACAGGCACTGTTAGAGCGCAGAGCTGGGAAGCCTTAGTATACATCACGGCTGGCAGGGCTAATGTCACTGTATGAATACTAATAGATTTTTTTGTATTATTTTACATTTTTTTAAATAAAATCCACATTTGGATGCGGAAGAGCCCACATGCTTCTTGTAAGACATGTTTTCTAAAATATTTGACAACCCATGGTGTCACTTAATGCATAAAAAGAGCTCAGAATTAAAGTGTCTTTATGTCACACTTAAAAAAAACTGAGTTTGTGTCCTGCAAGTGATATTACATGTGCATTACATGATAGTAGTTACAGTAGTTTCCAACGAGTATTCTTTTAAATTGTCATTTTATTTCTATTGCAAATCTGAAGCTGACGAATTTATCCCAAGAAGGGTGTTCAAGTCAAACCGGGACTTCTCGTTTCATTAGTAGAAGAATAAAGCTGTAAAAACGGATTTGACATTGATATTTGCAAAAGGCTTTAAGCACAGTACTGTCATGATTTTTTTTTTTTTACTAATGTATAATATTATACAATTTCTCCCTCATGATTTCTTTTTAGAAAGTGACAATCATTTTTGTTTAAAACTTCTCTCTCTATAGATATAGCTATATTAACTAATTCTAAATACATGTACATTTAAATATAAACTCTGCCATCATTCAAATTTACATGACATATTTAAGCATTTTTAACGACAGCATTTGGCCTGTTGCTAAACATGCTTCATTTACATTATTATTATTATTATTAAAGGAATTATCCTGAATCATCACCTGTCTCTTTATTAAGCTGAGCTACAAGTCACTGATTGTTATTATGGTCAATATTGAAGTGCCATAAAAACATTAGGTGCATTTACATGGACCTTTGTATTCCACTGGTAATTTGAATAATGTCCCAATTGGAATAAAAATGCAGCATTTAAACTTAGGTCTGATCGTAATGAATTTTCAACGGGTCTTTGGGGGGGAGTTTGATGTATAAACTTTTCAAAATCCATTCAATAGGTAAATATTAGTCATATAATCACTTTATCTGATTGTTTCTCTCTTGGAATAAACATATTCTTTTTGGCCTATGTGGGGGCAACATTAGGTCACTTTCAAGGAGGATAGATTTGCTTTCATTCTTGGTAGTTAAACTCCATATGAATAGACCACTGGTGCTCTGGCTGAGGATTTACAATGATTTTCTTACATTTCTCATGTAGTATATAGTGGGAATGGGAATGTAGAATCAATGGGAATGGGACCTGGGAATCACCAGTCACCACCCGATACACTATCATCATGATACCTACAGTAGGTGCTGATTCGATTAATATTGCGGTGCTTTCAATTTTATAAATATCTATTTTTCCATAGTCCAGAACTACTTTGCACATGTCAAAAAAGGTATATTCTGATTTAATGCTGTAAGCATGTACAGTAAATGCACATCTCATCAGATCAGCATCAGTGTAAACGGTTACATTGGATTCTCAATCAGGTACTGTGTAAGAAATACTGCCCATGGTAACATAGCTACTGAATCCTGATTGAAGTGTAACACTACGCAGTGACAAGAACTCTTAAAAGTAGTATTGTTGTTTTAAATTAAATATTGCGTGTCATAAACTGAGAAAAGGTTGCGCAATACCCGGAGGCTTTCCAGTAGTACAGTGCTGAAAACTTGCAGACCAGAACATTTCAGAGTTAGAGCGTTATGTGTGGGTAAGATCTGAGCGCTGGCACAAAACAACAGTCGACGTTGCCAACCACTCGTATCATGAGGAAAAGGTGTGAATAGTGCGTTCTGCAGGATATCGGGTAGTCTGTTAGTCTGATATTTTATCTCTCACAATGCCTGCTTCGCTTCAGTGATACTCTTTCAGTTATAAAACAGCAGATAGCACTGAGGAGTTCTCGGGTGCAAAAATAACCGTGTACCAACCATCCAGGATTGTTCCTGTCGGAGTTCATTGGACGGAACTGATGCTTAGGCCGAGGACTGATTGCGTGCGATGTAAAACTAGCAAGAAATTCATAATGACATTGTGAATATAGAGTGGACAGCAAAAAGTCAAATCGATGCTAGAGGGTAGCTATTAAGCCAAATTCACTTTTTAGCCATTTTAAATGTTTTCCAGTGTGCACACAGAAACAAATCAGTTAGATTTTCCTACTTATGTGACCTCATATAACAGAAACCCTCCCCCGAGTTGCAGAGGTGGGTAGTAACGAGTTACATTTACTTAAGTATATTAAAAAAAAAAATTACATCTATGAGTAGTTTTACCTCACCATACTCCTTACTTTTACTTGAGTAGATTTGTGAAGAAGAAGCTACATTGCGCTCCACTCGACTCATTACTTTTCTAACCATTTATTCTACACTTTAGATATTCTTTGTATTTGCAATAGAAATACAGGGTCGATCTACCATGTGACTGTGTTCCACCAATCAGACGCAGCAACAATAATCACATGACTCCGTTTGACCAATCAGCCGCAATAATAATAACCACATGTAGTCACATGACCACAAAGAAGGGGGTGGGGGTGGGGGTGGGGGAGGGTCAGTGTTGTCTCCAGCAGTGATAGACAATGAAGCAAACATGTCGTGGGTAGTTTACCTGTTTTATTTAATGTTGCAATGTTAACAAATATAATTAGCAAATAAGCTAGAGGCTAAAAATATACGTTTCTTACATTTGTTCTGCTGGACACAGTTTATGGTAAAGTCAGACCTCTTGTACACATGTCCTAATATTATTTTCAAATCTGCTGAGTCATTTGCAGGGCGACTGAATATACAGTGTATCTTACACAGGAAATAGTTACACTGTTCAAACACACATATGTCACCTACAGTAGGGATTTATTTCAGAAGTTTGAAAAAGTGAGATTAGGAAATTTGTGAAAAGTGAATATTTTGTAAAGATATTTATTTTTATTCCGTTATTTTATTATTTGGAAATGTCGCAATTTGTACATTATTTTATCATTTTGTCTGACTGCAAACATAATTTCTTTAAAAAATTAATCGGACATTATGATGAAACAGTTACTCAGTAACTCATGAAAACAAGGCGTTATGTGACGTCTATGTCATCTGGAGCATTAAGAGAATCCTTTTGGGGACTTATGAGACCTGTGTTAACTTGTTACAGAAATAGTCAAATATGGGATCTTTAAGTGGCTTGTTTTGGCTTTGGTCAGAGGGATTAATAAGCCTTTGCTTGTCTCTTATCTCCCTGAGGAACAGCCTCTTATCGCTCAGAGTCTCAGCTGTTGTTCGTCAGCCTTTGACTTGTAGCAGATGTGGGATCTTGCTCTGCTTCACCGCTGTGTCTGCCATTCTGCCTATTTTTTTGCTTTAGGTCAGTAAACATAACCTTATTCTCTTATTCTGCCTGCTTTCTTTACGCTCCTACTAAGTTATTAGTAAACAGACGAATCATGGACTGACACAGAAGGCGAACACAATCAGGGAACGACTCACAGGGCGAAGGTGAGGACAGGATTAAAACACTCAGAAACACAGAGTGTTTCTTTGCTATAGGATTTTTTTTTCTTTCTACAAATGTGTCGATTTAATCAAACTCAAACCTGTCCAGTCCTACAGTAATGCCTCTTTGTAGTCGTGTCGTATCTTATTCCACTCATTGCACATTTACAATTCGCATGATCCTCCCATAATATAAAACTGATTCTATTTGAATATTTGGATATATTCTCAATATTTCCAAGCAGCTCTTCAAAGCAGTGGTCCGATATTACTTGAACCAGACCATGAGCATCCAAACTAATTCTGTCATTTCTCTTTCCTTAATTGATGATCCCCAGATGACGAATGCAGCAATCTTTCTGCTTAAGCAAGTAATCACCATTTCATTTTGTTCCTGAGCAAGAAAGAGAAAAAAGGCACACCACCTACAGACCATCTGGAACAGAACTATCAGAATGTTGATAGTTGATAGTACCATCAGAAAGTCACATCTCAGTGTGCACACACTCCTGTGTATGATTCATAATTTTTTTTTTATCAGTCGAATGAGGAAACAAAAATTGTGAGAAAAGATATCTCTGTGGTTAAAGTTCTGGGAATCCACTGACATACAGTGTGTCCAGATCCATATGTGACACACTGCAGGATAACAGTTATGTCCAGATCCATACATGACACACCAAAGCATAGCAGTTACGTCCAGCTCCATACATGAAATACTGTAGCATAACAGTTATGTCCCGTTCCATTTAACATATACATGACACATGGCAGCATAACAGTAATATTCAGCTCCATACATAGGACAACAAAATGATTATGTCCGTTTCCAAACATGACATCAGAATAAGAATATCAGTTATGTCCAGCTTCACACATGATATAACACAGCATTACTGTTTTGTCCAGCTCCATACATGACATACCGATGCTTAATAGTTATGTCCAGCTCTATACATGACATAACGCAACGCAACAGTTGTTCCAGCTCTATAAATATCGCATCATATCGCATCATAAGAGTTACAGTATGCCCAACTCCACACATGATATAAAGCAGCATAATGGATATGTCCAGCTCCATACAAGACATAATGTAGCATAACAGTTATGGCCAGTTTCACACATGATATAACGCAGSATAACAGTTATGTCCAGCTTCACACATGATATAACGCAGGATAACAGTTATGTCCAGTTTCACACATGATATAACGCAGCATAACAGTTATGTTCAGCTTCACACATGATATACCGCAGCATAACATGTCCAGTTCCACACATGATATAACAGTTGTATCCAGCTCTATACATGACATACTGCAGAATAATGGTTATGTTCAGCTCCATGCATGTCATACCGCAGCATAACAGTTACAGTATGCCCAACTCCATACATGCTATAACGCAGCATAAGGGTTACGTCCAGCTCCATACATGACATAATGTAGTATAACTGTTATGTCCAGCTTCATACATAAGAAACCACAGGATAACGGTTATGTCCAGCTCCATACATGCTATAACGCAGAATAACATGGGTGTGAAAGCATGTGCATGGTGCATTCCTGCCTCATGCCTAGTGTCCTTCTGTGACCCTGACTAGGATAGAGCAGCTATTGTACACTGTCAGCAGATTTACCATGGCACACAACTCCTATAATGAATTTCGCATCTGAAAAGAAATAAAAAACACCTTATGCTCGGTCATTAACTTTACAATGATGCAGAATAGCTACATTATTATTTAGCTGTCACTATGTAATAGAGTAAAACACGGTGAGTCAACACTGGCACTGCTACATGACTCATGACCTGGTCATTAGCACATAAACGTAACTTCTGTAGGCTGAATGAAAATACTGGTTTTGTGTCCGTTTGGGTATTTCTAAAAGATCTTGACCAGCCAGGCCAAATTTATGACCCAAAGCCTGGTTCCTGATCGGCAGTCGGGACTCTCTTTGTGTCTGGCTCAGCAAACTCAGCCTTCTCTACCTGCATATCCTCCTGGATCTCTTCCTACAGTTCTGCTCACATCTCTGAAAAGGAATAGGGGCAGCGTCAGCCTAGTATTTGATTCACGTCGTGGGCCGTGTTGCCTGGCAGATATCAGTGTGGGATATAGGTGTATCTCTGGAGAGCTCAAATTTCATCACTATACAGGATCTCCAGCAAAATGTTTTTCTTATGGTTCATTAAAAAAATGTATGCATGCAGAACCATGCTGCTGATCTTGCACCAATTTCAAGGTTAAATCTAGACAAAGGCACTAGCAATAAATGATATATGAATTCTTATATATAAAATTGATTGGAATAAAAAATACTTCCAAATTTCATAGAGCTGTAAATATATATCTACCACTTTGTCCAAAAAAAAAAACGTTAAAAAAAACAAAAACAAACAAGCATATATTAGCTTTTCAAGCCTCTATGTTTCTCATGCCAGAAACTCCAGACTGATGAGGCTTGACCTTGTCTAGACGTTTTGAACTTTTACCAGCTGTCAGAAGATCATGGTGCGTAATCACCTTGCTGTGGAAGGTGTTTGGAAAGGCCTCCTATTTGCTCGCTAAACAGCTGTGTTTTGGGCTTGTTTGTTGCTGTCAGACCGTTTAGGCTAATACTTACCATGAGAGATGCTGCTGTAGCTGACGGGTAAAGAGAATCACTTTTAATCATCACTTTTCAATTGATTTTCATATGAGAAAAGTCTCATCAATGAGTATCAAAGGAGGCGTGGCCTCTGTGTCTGTTTCATTGAAGGAGGTGTGGCCTCTGTGTTTCTTATTGAAGGACGTTTGGCCACTGTCTCTTATTGAAAGAGGTGTGCTTCTGTGTCTCTCATTGGAGGCCACGCCTCCTTTGAGGCTATGTAGTACACTTTATGTTACACTTTACAATTGTAGTAAATCTGACACTCATTGAAGAGGCTTTTCTCATATGAAAATCAATACGAGAAACCTGTCACGCTGAAGGAGGTGTGGCTCTGTCTCTCATTGAAGGAGGTGTGGTTTTTGTGTCTCTCATTGAAAGAAATGTGACCTCTGCCTCTCATTGATGAAGGTGTGACCTCTGTGTCTCATTGAAGGAGGTGCGGCCTCTGTGTCTCTCATTGGAGGTTTGACCTCTGTGTCTCTCATTGAAGGAGGTTTGACTTCTGCATCTCATTGATGAAGGTCAATAAAGGCTCTGTGTCCTTTATTGATGAAGGTGTGACCTCTGTGTCTCATTGAAGAAGGTGTGGCCTCTGTGTCTCGTTGAAGGAGGTGCGGCCTCTGTGTCTCTCATTGAAGGAGGTTTGACCTCTGTGTCTCTCATTGAAGGAGGTGTGGCCTCTGTGTCTCTCATTGAAGGAGGTTTGACTTCTGCATCTCATTGATGAAGGTCAATAAAGGCTCTGTGTCCTTTATTCATGAAGTTGTGACCTCTGTGTCTCATTGAAGAAGGTGTGGCCTCTGTGTCACTCATAACGGGAAGTTTGACCTCTGTGTCTCTCATTGAAGGAGGTGTGACCTCTGTGTTTCATTGAAGGAGGTGTGACCTCTGTGTTTCATTGAAGGAGGTGTGACCTCTGTGTCTCTCATTGAAGATGGTGTGGCCTCTGTGTCTTTAATTGAAGGAGGTGTGGCCTCTGTGTCTCATTGAAGGAGGTATAGCCTCTGTCTCCCATTGAAGGAGGTGTGGCCTCTGTGTCTCTCATTGAAGGAGGTGTGGCCTCTGTGTCTCATTGAAGGAGGTTTGACCTCTGTGTCTCTCATTGAAGGAGGTGTGGCCTCTGTGTCTCAGTGAAGGAGGTATGGCCTCTGTGTCTCTCATTGAAGGAGGTGTGGCCGTGTCTCATTGAAGGAGGTGTGGCCTCTGTGTCTCTCATTGAAGGAGGTGTG
>QMIH01000049.1:1548932-1562496 GCA_003987875.1 Clarias batrachus
CACACACACACACACACACACACACACACACACACACACACACACACACACACAAAATGTGCCCAGTTGCAGTCACACACAATCTCTCCATCTTTTTCATTCCTGTTGCCATGTTGCCTGGTGACACGCTCTTCATGCCGATCTCCGTGGAGAATAACTACACGAGCTCACACACTCGTCAGCGTTAAAGAACGCAGCTCGACACACACAGTTACTGACACGTGTACATCTGCACATCTGTCAAATCTAGGAAGCATAATGTATTGACACAGCTTGGAGTCTTATTTCTTTTTTTATGCAATAATTCCCTTCTGTGAAATGCGACATGTCAGCAGTGACAGGTGTGCAGAATTGCTCCGGTTTGCATGGGTCCATGCGTTTGTTTGTGTGTCAATGTGTGCGCGTGTGTGTTTTCAAAGGCTCACTGCAGAGCTGCAGAAAATCCGAGTCACTGGTGACAAAAACTTTATACACACTGGG
Source organism: Clarias batrachus (assembly GCA_003987875.1). Taxonomy (NCBI): domain Eukaryota; kingdom Metazoa; phylum Chordata; class Actinopteri; order Siluriformes; family Clariidae; genus Clarias; species Clarias batrachus. The sequence continues at coordinate 1,549,413 of QMIH01000049.1, forward strand.
AAGGGATTTTTATGAAGTTATGCAACTATACCGTATAAATCTTGCTATTTTACTATGTGAGTGAAATATCTGCGGAGAGAAGAAATTTTGTTAATTGTCAACAAAACAAAATGTAGTATAGTTATGTGATAAAGTGTACTGTACTTCCTGCTTGTCACTCATGTTGTTAGTAATTTTAGAAAGCTTAGCATTCAGACTTTCAAACCAAGGCTTTGATAACCTGACATAAATTATTTATTTATTTATTTACCCCAAAGTGATTTTCTCCCTAATTTTAGTCGTGTCCTCCCCGTCACTAGGGGGCTCCCACATTAAGGCTACTACTACCAGTCAGTCGGGAGGGGCGAAGACTATCACGTGGTTCCTCATGTAGTATCCTTTCGAACTGCTCGCTCATGCACCATTGGGGCGGTGTAACACACTCTGAGGACAGCGCTATCCGCTCCTTTCGCTTGCGAGAGCTCACAGACGCCCTTGATTGGCTGTAGAGTCGTGATTAATGTGGGAGCACCAAGTACCTCTCATCCCTCCCCTCTGAGAGAGCTTGGCCAATCAGCTCTCTCTGGACCTCCGGCTGCGAGAGGTTACAGCACCACCCGGGACCACCCGGGAATCGAACTGGCGATCTCCGGATGATAGGGTGAGCACTTTACCACTGCGCCACTCAGGTCGGTTAAAATAACAATGAACATGTAGAGTAACTCTATACAATGGACCTACTCAACATACTCTCCATCATATTGTTGGTCCCAACTCTCGAATTTGCTTTGAAAATTCGCTTTGCTGCAGTTGATGGTCTCGCTCAACACTGTTTGTTTTCTTCATCCAGCAATGCACATTGCTCTCATCAATGGTGTCATCTCTGTAAGCACCATAAACTGTAACAACTGGGATTTTCAAAAAGGCTTCAAGAGTTGGGATCAACAATGGGAACCAACAATGGTTCAACAAATGCATGGCCGTGTGCGGGAGTATATGTTGAGTAGCACCTTTGTTTAGAACAAGGGTGCCGTATTAAAATTTAATAAGTTTAATTATTAATAAGTTTAATAAAATAGACTCGCATATTTCTTTATATTTGTATGGAAAACAAACATCAATCTTTAATCCATCTTTATTAATTTTTCATTTGCATGATGCTGGGCTGTAAATGAATGTTAAAGGACATCTCCGTTGCTCTGTCATACTGGGCTCTCAGTTTATGTATTTTACACGCCCTTACCTTGGACTGCCGTGGACATGTTTGCTCTAACGACCCGAGTTTTATCTCATAGTGGCGCTTCACATCAGTGCTTTTTATTAGCGCCATTGTTTTCGGAACAGTTGAGACAAACGCAAGAAGAATTAACATTAATTAAACATATTGATCTGTTCGTTCATCTTCGAAGGATCCGTTTTCATAGTCTACTTTCCTTTTCATGTTGTGTTGCGCTTCCATGGTAAACCATCGCATTGATTGGCTCTGTTGAGTGACACATACAGTATAGCTGCACTCACCTTGAGGAAACCGCTAGATTACTGGTGTATTCATTCTTCTTCTTCATCAGAACAACATCAGGGTCCGATAGAACTATCACTCGGTCCGCATCCGGACCTGGTATAGAGGAAGTGCTACTGCACCAATGTCTGCAATTAGAAAGACTTGCGTCATTTGTGTTAGGGCTTAGAGTGGTCATGCTGGGTTCAAGTGCGGATGAGCGGTCGGAAAACGTTTCTCATGGTTGACTGTGTTGATATTTAGTTGAAACAAGTTTGTCAAATACCATTGGAACCTTATTATCGCGCTTGACACTGGCGTGGTTGCTGCTCTGAATTGGGAAGCGGTGTGTGTGTGTGTGTGTGTGTGGAGAAAGCCTTGCTCAAATGCAGAGAGCCGGCACGAGAACTCTGTCTGCAGAGTTCTGCGGAAGCGCGGAGAGCCGGCGAGAGAAGAGTGAACTCCGCACTGAAAGCTGGCGTGGGCAGAAGGGGCTCGAGCAGGTTAGTGGCTGATCAGCAAGGATCATACGTGGTCGTAGAGCGAGCGTGGTTCGAAGCCGGGGAGACGAGAGAGAGAGTCCGTGATCCAAACTCGTCGTTCCAGAGGTCGGTAACAGAAAGGTCTGAGAGAATGTGAAACTCCGTGGGTGAAGTCGATGAAACAAAGCGTGGTCGAGATCAAAAAGGCAAAAACACACTAATCTGGCGACGAGATGTTATCTGAGCGTGGCTTATATAGGGAGTAGAGGTGATTATTGATCAGCACAGGTGTGGAGAATGAGGGTGTGGAAAGGAAGGAGCGGAGTGGATCGTGGAACAGGAGTGCAAAGGTGATCATGGCAGAACTGTGGCTTGGCAGTTTATGTCAATATGGAGAAAGTACCAACTGTCCCAACATGAGCAGTTTGAGTGAGGTTGATCAATAAAAAAAGTAATTTAAAAAGGTCTTACTTTTAGTATAGCTCGTGTATTTACTTGCTTCCACTGCTTTCAGGTTTATTCCATTATTTCGCCATAATTCCAACTAATCAATACAAAGCAGTAAGTTGATAAAATACGGTTGTGCTCAGTGGTTTTCGAATGCTCATCATGAACATGAATGTCATGCCAAAGTGAAAAGTTATCCGTTCCACAACCAGCCCTGATGTGTCTTTAGTGCCATTGTCCCGTTACAGCACTCGATTGTGTCCAGGCTTCGACTGTCTCGCGGATGATTTGGTTTTTGCTGAAGGTATTACGTGGTAGTTCTTCTCCTTCTTCGTTATTTCATCACCTTTGTGCAATGCACCAATTCCACTAGCAGCAAAACAGCCCCAAGGCATGATCATACTGTAGCACCACAACTGTGCTCAACAGCTGGTACAGTGTTCTTGGGTTTGAATTCCTCCCCTTTACTTCTTCCAACATACAGTACCTCTGGTCAAAACTTTCACCCAGAAGTCTTATTCTTTATTTATGTGCTCAGCAGCAAACTTTAGTCGAGCTGGAAGGTGTCGATTTTGATCAGAAGGACTTTTTGCTGATAGCGCATGGACTTTCAGATCATTATGATAGGAATCTCACCTGACTGTAGACAGTGGTCCTGGTGGTCCAGCAGCTTACAGTTCATGGCAAGCCTGTGCCCTGTTGGTTCATGTGTTCTTTCTGATCGTCTAAACCAAGGTCCTCTCTGCTGAGGGTGACAGTCTGGGTTCTTTGTTCAAAGTCAAGTTCTTTTAGACCTTGTCAAATCGACTCCATCTTCCAGTAACTTATACAGCACTTGCATACAATTGTTTGACACGATCTTGGAGTCTGTTGTTAGAAACGGATCAAAGGGAGATTCCCAATTTCTGAAAGTCTACCATCCTCTTCCTTCGATTTGCTTAGAAGCTACCAAATTAGGGTATAAATATATTTTTGTTCTCGTTTATTTTTAATAATTTTACAGCACAGTGGTGTAGTGGTTGGCACTGTCGCCTCGCACCTCCAGGGTCCGGGTTCGATTCCCGCCTCGTGGTTTGTGTGCATGGAGTTTGCACGTTCCTCCCCATGTTTGGGGGGGTTTCCTCCAGGTACTCCAGTTTCCTCCCTCAGGCCAAAGACATGCAGATTAAACTAATTGGCGTTCCCAAATTGCCACGTAGTTTGTGAACAAGCTAAATGGCCTCCACAGTCACTACTTGGACAACACAGATTTCTAGATGCATGGATATATCATTTTGATCCTGTTCTGATTTCTGGAAACCCTAAATAAATGTATTAAAAATTTTAAATACATTTTGCCTTGTGCTCCAAGATCTTGGAGTTTTCATTTATTAAATATGTTTGTTCTGCCCCAGAAAAAGGCCCAGTTCAAAGAAGTCATTGCAAACCCGATATTGCCGTGACACTCATGAAAGGGAAATTATGCAGCATCCTTAATCTATGAACATTACACCCAGAGATTTCCGCAAGTGTAGCAGAAAACAATATAATTTCATATTACACGTAGGCTGTGACATACATTTATTCCCTTTTTTTTCTTCTTTTATTTGATTTATGACCTTCACAACAGGCTTGTGGTTTTCAAATAACGGGTGTAATATAGAGTGATGATATTTTGCTTTGAAGACAAACACGCACATGGACCGAGCTTTATAAATGAGCTCATTTGTCCTGCTGTGGCTCTCGTTTATCTTCTCACTGTCAGCATTCATCGGGGTTGCGTTTTCAGGGTTTCACAGAGCGACCCAGTTTAGCGTGATATGCGTGTGGGGTGCAGAGACCTCCCTCCAGCGCGCTCACTCTCCTCTAGTGCTTTTTTACGACCCTGCAATGAATAGGTCAGTGAAACCACTGACCTATTCATCTCAAAAAGCTTCACTGAGGCTCTCTCTGGCTTGAGTCATGGTTTCTGTTCTTGAGCTTTGCATTAAATATTTAATAAATAATGTGCAGCTTGGTCTTTTTGAGCTGGCACGTTAGAAGAAGTGAAAAGGCGGACCTTTGACAGCGTCGAGCTCGTAGTAAAGAAGCGCACCTTTGATGAACAGTGATCGCACTAGTGGTGTGTGCTCTGCACATGTGTCCTCGCACGTGGGAGTAGTGGAGGAGATGTGGTTTACGTAATGCATAGGTTAGCAACCTACACATCGGGCAATGAAATAGAGCATTTGTCATATACTTAAATAACAAACAAGGCTTAATGAACGCACTTTAAATCAGCATCCTGATTAAGGTTCTGTAAGGGGGATCTATTATGCAAAATTTACTTTTTATCATTTTAGGATATTCATACTATATATATTCAGCTTTTTGTACTTTTTTATTTTTGTGTTGGACAGCGTTTAAACAAGCCAATTAGATTTTTGCCCTAATGTGACATCATATAAGAAGATGCAGATTTTAATAATTGATTTTAAATTTACAGGTCATTGACTATTGCCCCATCAATAGTAAAGAGTGCGATATATTCTTCACAAATTCATTTAAAAGGTTTGCCAAAATAGTTTTTACATAAAAACAATACAATAATTACAGCTGTGCGATTGAGTCAATTATACAGTTTAACAGATCTTTAGTTGACCAAATCAATTAATTAATTGAATCGATGGGTCAAACCCATAATTAATACCAAATGTTATTTTACACATGGGTGGGCCGCCAAAGTATATTAGCCCACCATTTTTAAGAATCTATGGTAGTAAGGGACAGTTCCCCCTCACGCTACCGCTCCTGTAGTGTACCAGTTTATTCTGCTACTGCAGGAGTGGTGTATTGAGAGGCAGTTAAAGCAGCAGATGCCAGCTGCCGTAAAAAGAATAAGAACGGCAGGTTCAAATTCCCTAAAATCTGTTATTTAAGGCCTACATGCTCTGACAAACAGTGCTGTCTCTGTGCACCAAAGAGTGTTTAGTCCTTAATTTGAATTGACTTCGCCTTGCTCCTCGCATATGAGTAGATACTGTAAGAGGAGGGTTCGTACAGTACAGTAGGTTGGATCTCTGAAATATGAAATGAATAAATATATCAAATTGTGTTAAAGGTTATATGTAGTTGTTGTTTATTGTATGTGGTCCAGCACAAAAAAAAACTTTTGTGCTGGCCGGTATGGTCTGCTCGTTCCTCTGGCTGCCACCGCACGTATATTTCAGCCCTGTGGGAAACACTGTAGGCAATGGGAAAATCATTGTATGCATCATACTTCATAAATATCAGTAGAACACCTAAAAAGTGTGAAATAAAATGCAGCAATGCAGTAGGTAGTTTGGCTGACTCACAACTCCAGATCCAGAGCTCGGAAAACTGGTTTTGTAGTTTTGTCCGTGTTCTCCGGTTTCTTTCAAGCAAAAAATGTGAGTGGATGTGTTGGCCATGCTAAAATGGTGTGTGTGTGTGTGTGTGTGTGTGTGTGTGTGTGTGTGTGTGAGAGAGAGAGAGAGAGAGAGAGAGAGATGCCCAGTAATGTATCCTATTCAGGACATAGTTCTAGTGTTCAGTGCTCCTGGAATAATGTGTTTTACTGAAAATGAGAGAGTGAGAGCACGGTATTACAGCCTGTCCCTTTCTAATTCAAATCATCTTTTCTAGGCTTCTAGAACATTTTGTAGGATGTCATCATTTCGTTACATTTATTACCGAATGACAAACCGAAACCCGGTGCCAATATTGCACTGTTACCTATAGTATATAACCGGTATGTACTAGAACCGAATCAGAACACAGATTTCGGTGACTCACTTCCGTGCCGCTTAAATGCCCGAGCCATAAGAATCTTCATCACCTTCAAACTATTTAAAATTTTTCGGTTCAGATACTAAAAAGTATCAATTCAGGCACCATTTATCAATTTATCAATTTGTGGGCCCTAGGAAAGGCAGGAGAGGTGTCGCGTTTCGCCAGATAAGGCAAATACTGTATTGTGTTGAGTAAATTTGAAGCTGGTTTGTAGCATATCAAGAATACCCACCACTTTGTCATTATTGGTGTTAAATTATTGTAGTTTGGTTAGGTAGTATGGAAATTTGCAACTCATATTTACATATACATTAATTAATTAATCAATCAATTAATTAATTAATTTATTTATAATTTTTTCAGTAAAAAATATTTACTTATTTATTTATTTAAGCTGTTCAGGCTCTGTTTAGATACTGGTACCATTTCAAATAGTGATTTGGCACCGGTATCGTAGAAAACCCGAACGATACCCAACCCTATCGTTCGTCCATTCATTTGTTCGTTCATTTGGACCAGTCATGTAATGTAAACACTGGGCATGAAGCAAGAATACAACCAGGATTCACACGCCTTTAACACACATTCACACATTCATTCACACCTGCAGTTAAATGAAAGTAGAAAAAAACGAATCACCTCCTGGAATATTTTTAGGACATGCAGTGAGCCCTGAGGAAACTCGTACAGACACTGTACAGGGGACACTGTGCAAAAATCCACAAGGACAGTAACATGAACTCGAATCAAAGCCGGCGCCCTGGAGCCGTGAGATGGCAGTGCTATCCGCTTAAAGATGAATTTCACAATAAAACTGATGCCGTAAACTGTTTTCACACCTTTGTTGGCTGAGCGGGGATTTAGGGCATAGGAGGCTGGCCTTTGAATTGCAGGGAAAGGCTTAAAGCTGTTTTTATAACTCTGTATAACTCATTACAGTCATTGAAAATATAAACAGTTGGCTCGGTTTAGTAGAGTTACTCAGCTGGTGGTTTATGAGGGCAAATCCAGTTCATAGTCAGGGCAGAACAAAAGCAGACAGCTACACACAGGTTTTCAATCTGTCTGAAAACTAAAACATATAAGCATGATCGAAAAACCAGGAGACATTAAAAAGCAAGGTAAGACTTTACAATAGGAGCATTTCCATGAACCCTGCTATCCAACTAATAATCAGAATAGTATCCTCATACTGTCTAAACACCTCAATCAGAACAGTGTGACCCGATCCGGCCCGATCGGAATGAATTTTCAATCGGAATAAGGATTGCTGTTTACGCCTTCAATAATCTGTTTAATAGCCATGTAAACACTTGATCTGATCATTTGTGGGAATAAATCTACTCTTTTTGTGCTGTATGTTTGCCCCATGTGGGGGTAACATTAGATGATGTGAAAGGTTTCCAGGTATTAAGTTTTGCATCCATTTGTGATCAGTAAACAGATCAGTTCTTTCCCAGACGTTTTTGGTTCTGATTTACATCCATCGAGTCTCTGGCTGAGGAAGAGGATTTGATTGGTTCACATTTCACATGTAGTAAACGATCTAACCAATCATAAATAAGACGGAATTCTTGTAACCAGTGAAATAAAGCAAAAGGCCTAAGCCTAAACCTAAAAAAAAAAAAAAAACTTCTTCTTCTAGTTTCAGAATGATTTAAATTGGGAAAAAAATATTAGCTATGTTAACAAAAAAATATTTTCCTTGTTAACATAGCTAATATGGATGGGAATCATTCTGACTGGTACAATATTATCACAAGACCTATCTGCTGATTAAATTAAATTTGTGATTCTATATGTCCTGATGCGATAATACACTCACTCACTCATCATCTATACCGCTTAATCCTGTATTCAGGGGGGGCCTGGAGCCTATCCCAAGAGACTTTGGGCACGAGGCGGGGTACGCCCTGGACAGGGTGCCAATCCATCGCAGGGCACACACACGTACACATACACAAACTATGCCCAATTTCGGAATCCCAATTAACCTAACCTACATAGTCCGGGTTTGATTCCCAGCTAGGTTTGATTCCCGCTTCTGTGTGCATGGAGTTTGCATGTTCTCACTGTGCTTGGTGGGTTTCCTTCGGGTACTCCAGTTTCCTCCCACAGTCCAAAGACATGTAGGTTAGGTTAATTGGCATTCCCAAATTGGATGTAGTGTGTGAATGTGTATGTGCCCTGCGATAGATGTTTTGAGACTGGTGTAAGTGTGTGTAAAGAATATGTAAGTTTGAGATTAGTTGTACGGCGATAGCTCTAGTAGCTAATTAGGCTAAGCCCAACGAACGAAATGAATGGACTAACGAAGATGAACACAGAACACCTGGACAAACCAGTGACGGGGCAGGGCTGGATATATTACTACAATCCACATAAATTTCCAAACATTAGCACATTTGTGCTACGCTAGCTTTTCTATTGGTTCAGACAGGCTAGTCTTCACTCGCTACGTGTAATACTGTGTGTCGTCCGACTCTGACCCTTTCGCTAGTTTTCTGAATGTCCTTCTTTAGAGTACATTTGGTACTGTAGATACTGACCACTATTCACTACCTGCTGTTTTGGACATTCTCTGATCCGGTCATCTAGTCCTCACACCGTAGCGCTTCTTAAAGTCACTCAGGTCGTCACACATACCCATCTTTACCTGCTTCAACTGATTTGCATACAGTACACAATTAGTTTGGATCTTTTGAAGAACTGCAGCCGTTATTTTTTTATGCTTATTTGAGTCACTTTTTTGTTAAGAGTGAGTGCTGCTTATGACTGCGTGTGAGTTCTATCGTCATGCAGCAGAGTGCAGGGAACGGAGAAATCCTTAGCAACAGGGAGATGATGCAACTGCTGCTCAGGCTTGGGCTCCTTGCCATGCCAAATGGTAAATATTACACAAACTCTTCATAGACACACGCACAAAAAAGAGGCCATTGCACACGTTTCACTGATCCGAAGCTTTTGTGCTAAAAGTTTTATGATTTTTTTTCCCCAGCTCAGAATGGATTTGAGATTCAGGAATTAAAAGTATTCTGCGAATGCTTTTATGCATTTTTATATTTTTATTTTCTTTGCTTACCTAATTAATGCCGCCATAACCTTTTCTAGGAGACTGCCATACGTGAGATATCAGCATCAGGAAATATTAGCTTTCCAAATCAGACAGTGTGTCTGGACTTACAGTAGTGGAATGTGGTCTCGGGAGCATTAGAGCGAGTGTTTTGAAGCTTAGCACCTGCTGGCATGTCTGAGATGAGCTGTGGGCCATCAGGCGTCTGTGCCAGGCAGCGGTGTGTGTCTGCAGTATGATCAGCGGGACCGTGAAAAACCGTTTCGCACTAATCCACCACACCCCAGCGCGTCCGTCATCACTCGGCAGACCCTGTTTACAGGAATAGTTCCGAGAACTAAAATTGAATTTACACGATTAGCCCAAATCTTTCAGACAAGGCATGTTTGATGTTTGCCGTTTGCTCATGTTCGCACTGGAGCTACACTATGAGTAATGTCGCTAGCTAATAAATAATGGATGCCTGTTTCACCCAAATGTGGGGCTGGCTGGTTTATAAAACAGTCAAGCGTAATATTCAGACACATATAAAACTTTTTATGGAAGCAGCCATCTTAGACCACCATGAGGATCACGTTAATAATGAAGCTCTAAAATCTCTAAATAATGTTATGATCTCACCCTGAGTGTGAGGGTATGACCCAGATCGTCTGCTCACAAGGTTGATTTATCTATTAATAGCCGGACAAAGAAAGTGTAAAGATCGATCCATTCATTACATCATAAGGTTTCATTTAATGGCATAATCATTGTAATATGACGCTAAAATATAACATAAATCTGATCATAAAGCTGATAATAAAGCTGTTAACCACTTTTAAAGGCTCCTTTATTCGCAATTTTCACTTATTTTGTTACGTGCTTATACTCCACTGGGTATATTCTATTCATGGACATGCGATCTGAAAGTTCTACTGTAGTTCTAGTTTTCTTCCTTACGTCTTTTCAGGGAGTTTTTCCTCACCACCCTCGATAAAGCTATACATTTATACTTTTTAAAAAATATTGAAACTTTTTTTTAATATCCTGAAAATTTATTTATGCTTTGCCTGTATAGGCTCCCGGCCTTATGCGACCCTTTGATAAGTTCAGCCTTTATTTGTCACATATACTGTACATTACTGCACAATGAAATTCTTAATTTTTTATTCATATCCCAGCTTTTTATTAATAAGCTAAGTTCAGAGCGCAGGGTCAGCCGTTGTACGGTGCCCCTGGGTCAACATCCGTGCTCAGAGGCCCAAAACAGTGGCAACATGGAGGGTCTGGAGGTCAAAACCGTCGACCTTAAAGCACTGAGTCACCACTGTGCCAGGATAAGCGGGATTTAATTGACTTTTATTCGGTATAGTGCTCGATTAGTCTGAAACTCTCTCCACGAAATGTCTGACTTCTGACTTAAGAGAAAAACTAAGAAACTCTAGAGACAGCCTCCTCAACTCAGTTCAGCAAAAGTGACTTTGAATCAGCATGGCTCGTACAACACGACTGTACAGTATATAAGCTGTACTGTATATACAGTACTAGGATTTCTTTTCGGTTTAGAAACAAACAGACTTCTTCCCTTGTTAAATTTCAATCATTACAGTTAAGTGATTAGCTCGTTTCTAACAAAAGACAAACACACTGTAGATGTTACTATACTTGCTTTTTCTCCCTTTGAGCACAATCTCAGTACTTATACAGTATGTACCACTTCTGTAGGAGGTTGAGGTAGCCTCGTAATGCAGTGAAACCCACAAGCCCCGAGGAAAAGTGAGAACTAAATAAGTCAATTTTACGAAGCCAATGTCTTGACTGATCAAATACGTTATTTTTTGCTTTGTCAACCTGGCAGTAGATAAAATGTTTGGCTTTATTTACACTAGACTGATGATGACCACATACAGTAATTACTTAGTTTATTTGGTGAAAAATTGTTCTAATGAAATGGAAGAGAAAAAGTCTGCAGTATGGCAATTTTCTTCCTGTGCTTTTTGATATTTACAGACACACAACTGAAGACATGACACACTTAAACAGCCCTGTCTGTGCATTACAGGCGGGTCTAATTCACCTTCTAGTGTGTGGTTTCTGCAGAGTTAAAGCTGCAGGTTTGTTCCTTTGTTTCAGTATGCTTTGGAGCAAAAAAAAAAAAAACGCTGACAATCTGCGTGCACTGTGTAGCAGTTTTGCATTTTTTCCCTGTCATAAAAAGCTGACTTTACTATACAATAGACCTTCTGCTTGCTGGCAGGTGGTGACACGAGCCTTATGAATTTCTGCACCATTTCCTGGGATGTTACATATTTATGGATTATGTTATAGCTGCTCTTAAAGCTGACCTTACCTGCTGTGTAAGAAGAGAACAAGTGGTTATGACTTTATGATGATAATTGTGTATGTAAGGAGGATTTTGTGTATGTTTAAGCTCTGCTGCATGCACTATTTGAGAAGCATGTATCTGAATGTGCAAAAGTGATGGAGAAGTATGGAGTTGGTGATTTGGGATTCCTAGATAAAACTATACACTTTTAGTGTGCTCAAATGAATAGAAAACTAGTTTATGTTCTACTCTAATAGTTAGTTCATTGCAGTTACGTTAAATAGAATAACTGTTTGTGTAACTGTTTAGATACTGCAATCATTATCATCAAAGAACAGAATTCCACATGCAGATTACCTTAGAAACCTTACCCCTGGTTTCATAGTGTGTGTGTGTTGGTGTGTGTGAATGTTGACCAGAGGTCCTACCACGGTTGTACAAATGGAAATAAATACCCTGGTCACCACTGGCCTCCATGGTCCCTAGTTGGATAACAGAGGTTTCTAGATGAATGGATGGATCAAACAATGGATGGATTAAACATACCAGATGGATTAAGCAGAGTGTGAAGGTTTAATTAGCAGAGCAATAGCACAGTTTTTCTTAAAATATTGCAATGCATACAACATTATGGGTGACATATCAGATTTCAAAAGAGGACAAATTGTTGGTTGGTGTCTCGCTGGCGCATCTGTGACCAGGACAGCAAGCCTTTGTGATGTACAGTATCAAGAGCCACGGTATCTAGGGTAACGACAGCATACCACCATGAAGGACGAACCACATCCAACAGGAGTAACTGTGGGCGCAAGAGGAAGCTGTCTGAAAGGGATGTCCAGGTGCTGACCCCGATTGTATCCACAAAAACATAAAACTACAGCTGCCCAACTCACTGCAGAATGAAATGTGTACCTCAACTCTCCTGTTTCCACCGAAACTGAGCTCCACACGGTCCATGTACACGGCCGGGCTGCTATAGCCAAACCTTTGGTCTCTCATGCCAATGCCAAACGTCGGTTTCAATGGTGCCAGCAGTGAAAATCTTGGGCTGTGGACAATGTGAAACATGTATTGTTCTCTGATGAGTCCATATACACACACACACACAGACGCTCATTCGCCTTTTCACCCCCTCCCCGGCTTCTCAAACACACAGAAACTCTTTTCTGTCGCGATTCTTTTCAAAGGTAAGGTGCTGGTTTATTTGTTTTGTTTTTGTATTTTTTTTTACTTTACCACAGTGATTCCCTTAGTATGCGCTCACGCCAGGTCAGAGAGATTTCTTTTTTCCCTGTTAAAATGGTGTTTCCACTGTGTTTATGTGTGTGTCCGTTTATTGTGAAACTTAAAAAGTGATTCCGTTAGTATGCGCTCATGTCAGTCTCAGAGAGATTTCTTTTTTTCCGTTAAAACGGTGTTTCCGCTGTGTTTATGCGTTTGTTGTGAAACTTGTGAAAAGTGAGTCCGTTAATATGCGCTGATGCCAGTCTCAGAGAGATTTCTTTTTTTCTTGTTAAAACGGTGTTTCC
>QMIH01000050.1:0-30640 GCA_003987875.1 Clarias batrachus
CCAGTGCAACTCTCTCCCTCGCTGCACACACAGCTTCACTACACAGTGCAACAAGCACTCCAGCACCAAGCACATTACGTTTCCTGCATCAACTTCCCAGCCTGTTTCAAGTTCCCCTATCTAGTAACCGTCATAATAAAATTCCAGGACCACCTTCCCTGCACTTGGATCCTTCACAACCAGCGCTTTCCTGACACTCTAAAGATAGATTAAGCAAGTAAGCTTGCTTATATTAAGCAATATCACATGAAAGGGAGTGCTGTTGTGCTGGACATTATCATGACTGTGATGCTCCCATAGGCTAGAGGGTGCAGTTTGAAATTCTTAATGGTTCTTTGTAGCAAAGGAGGTGGTGGACAGTCCTAAAAAGTCTCAAAACTTTCTCTTTATATTTCCACTTATTCCTTTTACAAATACCACCTAAATTTTGTTGAATTCTAAGCAGCATTTAAAGGAAAGCTTGCAAAGCTAGTTACTGTAGCTTATTGTAGCCATAAACAGAACAACATGTTGTCCAATTGTGTTTTCTTGTTGAAAGTGCTTGGCAGGCAGCTGTTCTCTCCTCTTTCCGGTACTCTGGAACTGTTCTGGAACGTATCCACCTATTTTCACCCATGTTGGTGACCAACAGCTTAATGCTTGTTAGGACACCTGTGGCACAGAGTGATACATATAATTAAACATCCCACTGCTGTTATGCTCTGCTCTCACCACCCATGCACTGCCTCTCATCTAATTAGATTACTAACGGAACTAACAGTTGTCTAACACACTTTAAACCATGCAGTTATATAAAAATATTCCACACTGGGGTGATGTGATGCCGCACTATACGAGACAGAGTGTGATTTCCACTCCCTAAAGTGCATCACTTTCTTATAATTGCATTGTCTAAAATGTGTTATTCTGCTTAAGCTACAGTGATTTTCCAATGATTACAATTTTCATTAGTGAATGACACGTCATGCATTTTAATGGTTTATAATTAAGATTTTATGTAGTGGAACGCGTTAGGATACGTGTTACGTTACGAATGTAATAAAATCATTCCCTCACCAGCATCTCTCTTTCTCTTTTGCAAAAAATGTCAAAGCCTGTTCTGTGATACAAAAAAAAGAAAAAGAAAAAAATTGCATGCCTTCTGACCAATCAGATTTGAGAGCTCCACTCTAATTATTCTACTGGGACAGATAAGAGCTCATTTCTAGAAGACAGAAGAAATGCCACAGCTTGGTCATACAACATTCATGAATGTAGTGTAATTAGATTAACTAAACTGCCCTGCTGATTTGTCTCCACAGGGAAGATGCGTGCAGTGGAAATGCACTTTTAATCAGTTTGCGACACAGGTACAAGAAACAGAGGCATGGTTCAGGATATGATTACTTAATCGCTATGTTATTTTAACTGTCCGTGGCCCCCAGGAGGCGAACCTACTCTGTGTAACGACACGAGTCTGGCGACCCTGAGAAATGTACAAAACAAGCTCAATTACACTGAAGGGTGTCAAGGTAAAAGCTGGGCAGAGACTTTTCTGTGAACCATATTCACATGGACAGCTGTGCCACGGATTAATGATATAAAAAAACAAATATGAAACAAGAGGCTGAGGGAACCTTTTCATTAAAAGCATGTTATGATTTTTTGCTTCATGGAAATTGAAATGGCAAATAAAGGGGAAAAAACTTGGATTCAAGCAAATACTAATAATGGGCTTTAGTGTTACTAACCTGTAACACTATAAGGTGTTTCTAAAAGTGTTTTCTGGAATTTCTGTAGAAATATATAACATTTTAAGTGTACCCTGTAGAACTTTAAGATGCGTGTTTTACTCTTTCAGTTCTACAGATCTCAAAAAATCTCCAGAAGAACCATAAGAAACTCCTGCTTTAACACTGATATCATATATAGAACTTCTGAGAAGACACTTATGTTATTTACTTTGTTTATCAACAGTTTTTTTTTCAAATAAAATTAAATTAGTTGTTTGAAATTATTTTATTTCTACACAGCTAGAAACAATATCCACATGGTCCACAAGGGTTCTCATTGTCTTCAACAATAACTTAAATATCATTGCTCAGACGTTAATGCCTCTTTGTTCAAGCTTGTTTTTTCACTCCCATTCCTTTCCCTTCAAGCTGAGTTGAGACATTTTGCTCATCATAATCACAAAATTTTGTTGATAGTGGCTCAGAAGACGTTCACCTTGATAGAAGTGGAAATTGTGAAGACAAAGTAAAAAATGGGAGGGGTTGCATAAGGAAGGGTACTTGGCATAAGACGTTTACCCTAACCGTAGCTCTGTCCAATCACAGAACCATTTCTTTAACATCCTTTCTACTCTATATTGTATGTGTGTGCATGTAGGGTTGCGGAAGAAATGAGTCAACCTCACCAGTTTCAATAAATGAGTCGATGTCACAATGATAGACAATGACTCTCCTGTAAAAGTGTCCCAAGTTCACAGTCCGAAACAGCCATGAGACAAAATGGTGTCTGTCAGCCTCATCGCGATACCCCTCACGATTTAAAGGGACGGTCTTACAAAAGTACAATGCGAAACGAAAACACAAATGGTTTTGTTGTTTATGCTTTACATTGTATATTTGTGCTCAGTCACTTTGTTGTACTTACGAACAAATCTGACTTACAAACGTACTCTCAAATGGAACTTGGGGACTTATCAAAACATTGTAATGCAAAAAAGGTCTAATAAAACTTTGTTTTGTAAGGGCTACGTGCTCTGACAAACATCATTGTAAACCAAAGAGTGTTTAGCTTTTTTCCCATACTCTTCTTATATACAGTACAGTAGGTAGATCGAGGGAAGGGTTAGCACGCTGGATCTTTGAAATAAGAAATTAATAGAAATATTTTTAAAAAATTGAAATATTGTGTTACATTTGCATTTAGGCATTTGGCAGACACATATTGTGTTAAAGGTCATATGTATTTGTTTTGCTGGCTATATTTCAGGTGCACTAGCGTAGTGTCAGGCTTCTGAATTTAGCTCCACCCCACATGCTTACTGTAGCTCAACACATTTTCCTTAAAAGCAAACACATATCATTGAAAGTAGGTGGCTTGGTGTTACTTGTTTTCAACAGAGCTATAGAGATTACAAACTGTTCCTTTAATTACTTCAATCCTGAAGACATTGAGATCATTACGGCACAATGATACAGATAAAGTGACTATTATCCTCAGAGCCAGATTTTCATCTGCACATGCAGCACAAGGACAAAGATTCAGGATTAAATACTGAAAGTGTAGTCAGTTTAAGGATTATACATCTCACTGCCATTGTTATGATTTTACGTGGGTTATTAGTATGTTAAAGGGTGAGATTTTGCAAGTTCACTTAAATGTTTTAGTTTAAGTATGATAAATATGTCAGGCTTTAAATATATCCTGGCCAGTAGTACTTCGCAACCTTTACATAAAGATCCCAACGTAATGTAGGATCAGAAGGAACATTTTAAGCAGGCTCTCACACATTTTAGCCTGAACTGTAGAGAATTAATGCTTGTGGATTTGGTTAGGTTTTAGACTGCACATGGATAAATGAAGAAAGAAAAAACATTGGCTGAGGGCTTAGGGCTTAAGCATGAGGCTGAAAAATGTACTCTGAAATCCCTTTCATTTATTAGTCAGAAGTACAGTGATGGAAAACGGTAATCCTTTACAAAGTGCATACAGAAATCATAAAAATCACCCAACTCGGGAGAACGCAGAGCCAGAGCTGAATAAATTATTAGATAATTATATGGATGAAACAATTTTTTGTGCATCACATTAAACATTTATATTCTCCTTTTGTCCTTAATATCTCTATCACGTGGTGTTTCTATAGTGCTGCAGCTCAGTTTGTGACTCGGGTCAGTTTTGCAAATCACTTTTTACAAAAAAGGTTGCTGCAAAACCAAAGTTCCCTTGAGATGCTCTGACTGTGAGAACTGTGTTCTTATTTTCCCAAATCAATGAACATAATTGCTTATCTTTTGAAAATTTAATTGTTGATATAAATACAGTATTTTTTCTTGAATTGTCCTAACATTGAATGTGTGTATTATCCTGTTTCGACCAATGAAATATTACTGATTAAGTCACAATTTCCCAAGGTGCTTCATATATACTTTATATACAGCCATATTTTCGCGAAAAATACCAACGGATAAACACAGTAACACAGTAAACACAGTAATAACTTACAGTTGATGTGTAAATAACTACAAGGGCTGTTCAAGTCAAACCGGGACTTCAATCACAGTACAGAGACTCTTAACCACAGCAAAACGCAAGTTGTTCAGAGACTACTGCAGACGTGCCTGTGAACAATCAGTGAGTGGAACTCCTGATCCTGTAAGTCTATGGATAACTTGTCACCAAGGTGGCGAAGAGACGCATGTGTCTGTGAGATCTGTAGAAACAATCACTTACAAACACCACCTTCAACATTACAGGAACTCGGATGGAAATTATTGCCCCATACTGTCCTGACCTCACGCCAAGCCATTTCAACATTTTCGGGCGATTAAACGAGTACATAAGAGACCAGCGTTTCACGCATGAGGCAGGGAGTCTGATTATGTCCCCCTCATATTAAGAAAACATAACTACCTTGATGGTATCTAAGCACTTGAAATGCTAGGATAAGTGCATTAGCATAGTAGGGGATTATATTGAGAAATAAATGTTTTTTTACTCTCATAGTAGTGATGTTATTTTGTACAATCAAACGTTTGACTTGAACGCCCCTCATAAATTCCAGAGAATCTGAATCTGAGATCTAACGCAGAATGTTATGAGAGCGTTCAAATTATGAGAATAAAAGCAGCTATAGAGAAAGTTGTGAGAAACATCTAATTGCATTTACATTACTGTAGAGAACATTTCTTCAGCTGAAGAGAGATCCAATTATTTAAAAAACTCAGAAGCACACTGACCTGAATGAGTCAAAGGTTAACTGTGATGTACATATTTTAATGAAGAAGAAAAAAAGTTGACTAAAAGCTAGCAGCAAAAGCCACATTCGTACGACAGAAGTTCAAAACAACATTCCCAACAACATATTTTTCATACCAGAGATACGTGCTGCTCAAAAAAAATTTACACTTAAATTTGAAACTCTTGTATTTAAAGTTGTTTTGTAATGTTTAAATGCTGCCCATGACTGAGGGCGACAGGTAATGGTATACTGAATGGGATAAATTTAATTACTTAATGTTCAATTCAGTTGTGAAGATATTGAATAAAGCTTTCAAGGTATATGCATTGAAATAATGGGCACTTTTTTTGGTTCAAGGTTTAACAAAATCTGAAGGAAAAAAAAATGCAATGCTGAAAAAAATGCTACTTACAGAATCGCAATACAAATCAAATCGACACCTAGTTATCGTGATAATATTGTATCAGGTGATTGACATCCAAAATTCATACTACATAATATGATATGATATAATATAATATGAAAATAAAACACAGTTGTCTGAAAACTAAAATATTTAAAATAGTGGTGTATTAAATGACATTTTCTTCATGTGAACTATACATGTAAGGGGTCTGGTCCTTCTGAAAGCTTGTAGAACAGCTAAAAATGTTAATTAAGCTAAGATAAATATATTAAATCTCACTTTATCGGACTTCAAAGAAAACATAAAAGCATTCACCCTGATATCATGAGATACACTGATCAGCCATACCATTATGATCACTGACAGATGAAGTGAATTATCTCCAATTATACAACAGTTAGTTCCGACCGAATAATCTGCTTGGACGAAAGGCATTCCAAGAGAAGTGAAAATAGATGATAACACCACTGGGACATTTAACTATATGCAGCATTTTGCATCCCAGGTGTTATACAGTCATTAATTACATTAACTGTCGGTCGCAGCATGGGACAAAGTAGGTCGGTACTGGGGAGAGAGAGAGAGAAAGAGAGAGAGAGAGAGAGAGAGAGCAACTGTCTGCCACTTTTAAAACCAGTGACAGAAACCATTTCACGAGCAAAAGACAACTGAAAAACTTCATGTTATTCCTCTCATTTGATATTGTGATATTGCTTATATACGCATCATTTAAACTGATGACAGGATCATGGACATCCAAGATTCATTTATGGCTGGGGAACAAAGAGCTGAGCAGACACAGAGATCAAGGTTGTGGATCCAGTCTTGTAGAAATTTCCCAGATCTCAATCCAGATGAAACTGAGCATCCAAAAACTTTGATACATGGAGGCCCCACCCCTCAAAACACAGCACCCAATGGATCTGCCACTAACACACACACACCACAGCACACACCCCCAGAGGTCTTGTAGAATCATGCCCTGAGAGGTCTACAGTTGCCCTGGCAGCACATGGGGAATCCACACAATATTAGGCTCAATGTTTTGCATTGTAATGTTATGCCTGATCAGGGTATAATTATGAGGTTGAGCCAAAGCCATCCATGGCTGGGAGTCCAACAGGACAAAATTGGCAATTCTTTTTAGGTTGGATTGGTGGCAGATGTCCTTCCCTGTCAATCACAGTGACACTTGCCAATCATGTATCTCTGTGAGTTCATCTATGCAGAAGAGGGTCCATGCAGGTTATGCAGCTCTGCAATGCATTTTGTAAAAGATCATTATGCTAAATGCAATGAGAATAATGAGAGTTACTCATGTTTGAACCACTGTGTCATGGTGGCAAAAGAAAATAAAATGATTGAATGAAAATGAAAAAGAGAAGACATTCATAAGAAAAAAAATCTAAATCAGGTTTGTGTGCTTCAACATACATCCAATGCATACCTAAAACACTCCAGTCTTGCAACCATAAGTCCAATATTGCACTAAAATCCTCGTACGCCCACACTCATGGAGTCATTCAGAATTAAGTTTAGGGTCAACAGCTGTCCTGATCAGTCTGACCACTAAGCTAAGCCTATGCACTGCTTGTCCGGCACACAAACACACTCAAGTCTATCTACAGCAGGTCTGTTTCTAACTCAGGGCTCTGGTGTCAGGTCTATAGGGTGTTTGGAGCTGTTCCCCAACACGCTCTGCCTAATCCGGCTCCATAGGGGACATCGCAATTCCCAAATCTCCAATAGCTGCGCTTATTCTATCCATTCATCCCTCCTGCAGGCAGAAATATCAGAATCCTGACTTTCTCTCGCTTTGCTCAAGCAGAGCCAGCACATAAGGCTGTGGTGTTGCAGCTTAGGAATGCTGGATTAGAGATGCAGAAGAGGATAATGAATCAGAGGCCAGGAGCCAAGAGACTAGACATGCAACTGATAACTTTGCACCTGTTTAACAATTAAAATCTGGCAAGTGAATTATCTGAATCCTTTGCAAAACAATGATTGCGCTGGGAAACACATACAGCTTCAAGAAAATATGACAAAATATAATAAAGTATAATGCTTAATGGCTGACATAACTGTAATATAAAGTAGTTAAGGGAATACTCGGGAACATATTGAAACATAAAATATTGAATTATGCTTAACGACTAAAATGTGCTTAGTGATTTTGGTTCCAGTTTGTTGCCCGATGCTGCATTCTTTTTAGTAATCTAAGCTGACAGTAAAATGACATAAAAAAAAAATCCAATGAAATCTAAAATATGAAATTCATGAGGGGCAAGTACAAGGTTTTATTGTTAGCGCCTAAAATAAAAGAGCAAGCTTCTTTTTCAACTTCCCTGTTTACAGCGACTTAACACAACGTGTTAAAGTTAAGTTGAAATCCAAATGCTGGAAGTTCCAGAATACTTTGCAGCTACAGTATATGAAACAGTTGTAAAAGTTAATGAGAGGTGAGAGAGCTGAGTGGGACTAAAGGACTAAAGGGCTGCCGCACTGAATTCAAGACACTCTCCTCAGCTCCCAATTCAGCAAGTGACATTAAATCAACATGGTTGCTCAATATTGCAACAACACAACATACAACAAGACCGTAGCCATAACATTAAAACTACCTAGATTTTTGACTTATCTTGTGCCATCAGGGAGACTCTGGCTCCTCAGAACTGTGTGTGGGTTACACTTAGGGTGGTGTACGGTATGTTATGGGGTCTCCATGGGTGCTTGATTGGACTGGGATCTGGGAAATTTTGAAGCTAGGTTGGCGACCTTGGGATCTTTGCCTGCTGAGCACCGTGTGCAGTGGGCTGTAGACCACTCAGTGTTCTGGAGCCTTTCTATAGTGGCCAGCATTGACTGTTTTTTGGTGATTTGTGCATTGGCTTTTCTGTGGAATCAGAATAGATGAGGCGGCCTTGGGCATGGGCGGGCCTTGAGCACCCATGATACTGTCATCAGTTCTAGTATATAGCTGGTGATCTGTATTATCCATTGGTTATGATGTTACAGCTGATTGGTGTATACTGTAGTATACCTCTGTAGTCCAATAAGGGCCCATGGAGGCCAATGGTGACCACATTCAACAAAAAAAAAAAAAAAAGTAGTTTGGTAAATATACATCACAGTCATCTGAATGCAGCATAAATCAGACTGTCACCACCAGTAGTCGAAAGCCAGGGTGAGTAATGAAGGAAAAAGTCAAAATGCCGTCAAATAAATCTTATTCACCACTAAAGATTATACATTATATATAGATTAACATAGTCATTTTGGCTGGATGTTTTCTTTAAGAAATACAGTACAATATACATGAACTCAGAGTACATCTTTGCAAACTTCAAAGAAATTCCCCAACTGCTGTGGTCCTACAGCGTGTCTTATTTCATTAGAGGCATTCCACCAGGGTTCAAGGCACATTCTTCACTTTGTGCATAATCTCCCATGTTGAGAAAAAGAGGCCAGTGTGGGCTGCCAGTGCCCTACTGAAGCGCAGTGCTGAATGATGCAAAACATCTTCTGCTACCCGTTACATAAAAAAATAAAATCTATTTCTTAGGAAAAAAAAAAGACTATATCATGATATTAATAGTATATTTTCTGATTTCATTTGCCTTAGTTTTGTGCTACCACATTTCATTGAGTTACTCACGATCCTCATCATCAAGTCTTAATTTGCATGTGCAATCATGTAAGTAGGCGTGTTTGAGTGATTTACTAAGAAGAATTGTGGTAATCAAGATGTAAATGAGATGTTTGGTCGTTACTACTGTATGTGTTGTCCATAGCAGCAGTGAGTTCAGATTTCAAAAAGACAAAATTGAAAGAAAATATAATATATGATTATAAAACATAAGAATTTAGGAATAAGTGTGCATTTTTAAATAAGGACATTTAAAGGTAAAACTTTATACAGGAGTCAAAGATTACTTGAAACTGACTTTAATGAGCTAATAATATAGTATTTTGCACTTTGAGCAACATTACTGAGACATAATTTCACCAAATCCTCTTATTATAAAAAGGGAAATTAACATTTTTTTTTACTTTATCTATAAAAGGTTTAACAGGCTGACAAAATGGATATAGATAATTTAATAGCTGCCCTTCGGTCATGTTAATTTGCACACACAATCATCATTACTGAGATAATGCTCAAGCTTAGTAAACCCACATTGTATTTACATTTTTTTAATTATTATTATTTAATCCTCCGTAGATCCTGCTAGTAAATCATTTATTAATTTATTTGTTATGGATCTGTTAAGCTGCCCATGAGGTGAGAATGAACTCTAAATAGGAAGTCAGCGCAGCAATCATACACACACATAGACACACTACTGTACGTCTCATCTGGGGCAATTTAGAGTAGTTGAGCCACGTCACTAAACCGGAACTTAATGGAGCAGCTTGTAAACATCAATATCATGAAACAATCATGGTGCACCTATGATGTTTTATAACGTGCATACGAGTCAGAGCGTCCCTCTATACCAAGAAAACTGTGCCTCTGATCCTATTACACACTGGCATCTCAGTATGCCAGCTTTCTCCTTATGTAATATTTATCTTCAGATGAACATTCTCATTTAGCTATCCAGACTAGACCACTCCACACTGCTCTTTATGGCCAATGTCACTCTGTGCCTGGTGTTCTTTTAGCGATTTTGCTATCATTAAAGTGACAGAAGTAGCGATCTTGCAAGAAAGAAAGTGGAGTAGCACCGACCAGAGCATAATGAGAAATAATGGAGAGGACTGAAGAAGCGCAGTAAGACACCTAGATAGCACAATTGTGTATGTGTGTGTGTGTGTGTGTGTGTGTGTGTGTGTGTGTGTGTGTGTGTGTGTGTGTGTGTGTGTTTTTGGCTGCCTTATTTGATCCAACTGCAGTAAGGAAAAATATAAGACAAAAGCTACACAAGCACACAAATCATTTTACAATAAACATGCTGTGTTCAGAGTTGGTGGCTTCCATTCAAAAAAACTGGATCGATATTTATTTGGAACAACGTCCTTGTATTTATTCAGTCAAATAACTTCATTACTAAGGATGATTTTCTGCATGGCCTGTTTGGATTTATTTTTTTATTAACTGAATGTGCTGACTACTTATGAAAGTTATAAGCAAGCTATTTAAGTTATTGAAATTAAGAATATAGTGCTAATATTTCTGTTTGTTCAATGCGCTCTCATGCTTACTATAAGTAACTCTATTTCATAATTGCATCCAGATAAAAGTAGGTCTTCAGATTAAGCGCGATCAATTATTAAGATGATGCCCGAAATGTGTCTATGCACTATGACAGCTGAAAAACAATGCAGATCATCCATGCATTTCCTTCTCCTTCATTCATTTTTAAATGGTACCTGTAGATTTCACTGGTAGCACCTTCAAAATAAACTACCAGTAAACACCCCTTTGCAGAAGTGCATGTTTCTAGCCAATTGTTGGACAGAGACTGGAAACGGTTAGAAAAAAAATACATAAATCTAACATTTAAATCTAACCAATATTTTGTGTTACTACCCTTTGGCTTCAAACCAGCATCACTTCTTACACTTGTACACAAAGTCAGTGAATTTGTAGGATCAGAATCAAGAGTATGATTAGCCAATTACTTCCAAGCTAATTATCATGAATTTCATATGGAAGTTGAAATACTGTCACTAACTGAAACAGAAACAGCTGTGTATGACGCTAACAACTGGTTGAGGAACAGTCAAACTACTACTGATACTAAGGTGAGGTTGTGGAAGACAAGTTTCATGTCACAGTTTGTACTGTACACGATGGCAAAACTGAGTACAGCAACAAGATACAAGGTAGTATACAGCATCAGCAAGGTCTCTCCCAGGCATAGATTTCAAAGCAGACTGAGGTTTCAAGATGTGATGTTAACTATTTTGAAGGAGCACAAAGAAACGTGCAATGTTGAGGACACAGTGAAAGAAACATCGTGCTTACTTCTCTTTGACATTGGAAGGTGCTCTGCAGTGCACTCAGCAAAGAACTGGCAGATACCAGTGGGAACCAGGTGCGCCCATCTACTGTCTGGAGAAGTCTGACCAGAAGTGGTCTTCATGAAAGAATTGCGGACCAGACGTGGAAACAAGGTTAAGCTACTAAACTGTGCACGAAAATGTAGGAACTGGGTGCAGAAAATGGCAGCATATACAGTATAGTTATGGAGGTACAGTACATTATGTACTGACATAACAATTTGGTATTTGTCCATTTACACCCCATTGATTCAAAAACCCCTCTATAAAATATTCTTTATCAGTTTGTTATACTTCCTGCTTCTTTGGATAGAATTGGTTTGCCCGAAACGGCCAAAATGGAGATATCTCATTTTGTAGTCAAACTGTTTATTTTAATACATGTCTAATATTATAATCTGTTACTGCATTCCAGCATTATAAGCACTGGCTGTGGTACTAATTAAGAGTAGAAGATAAGTTAGAGTGCAGAGTGGGATGTTGCCTGACTGGTAAAACCAATAGCTATAAAGGTTACGAGTTCAGACAAGAATGTAATTTATTTTCTAAAAAAAAAAAAAAACGTGTGGACAGCTATTTATGAATCTATTTATTTGACGTTCTAAAAAGCCTTTAATTGTGGTTGATGGCTATCTCACCAAGACGTAAGCAACCAAGACGGACGTTCATAATAAAGACTGATTTGTAATTCTTTTTTTTTTTTTTGGCAGATTGCCTGCAGACGTTTAAGAATAATAAAAAAAATGTTTTTTGTTCACTTGATTACCCAACATTCTGATATATGTACTTTATCAGTGTATGAAGTAATAAATAAATAAATAAATAAAACGCTCCCTGTGTGCCTGAAGAGCAGGTGGTAGGCTGATTGGAGAGCATGAGCCGTGCACTGTAAACACAAAAAGATTGAAAAGAAAGGCAGAAAAGATATTAGGGGCTGCTGCTGCTGCTGGCAATGTTAAAGCAATTATCTGCCTTTAGCTTTTTACTGTGGTACAGAAAACTGCATCCATGAACTGTGCAGAATATCCCAAAGCATCATAACCTTATAAGTCTGTAATTTAGCCTTTAGCTTCAGTTTCTTTCAGTTTCATTAATATAGCCTACAACGTCCCAACAGACAAGCTATTCGTAACAATGCTGTTTCTTTTCATATTGCTTTTTTAAAATATCATCAGATCGCCTGGATGGCTCACCTATCCATGGCAATTTAAAAACTTATGTCAAGTAAGCAAAGACAGAGAAATGCAGTTAAAGTGCTTTTTGGACACCTTAAACAAATATCATTAGTGGCCAATTTTATGGGTATCTGAATATAATCCCCAATTTGAATTTTACAATCTTGATAGACTTCTCATTAGTAAATGAAATATTTAATCTCTTCTAGCAAAATAAAGCACCTGCATATTACTAATAATCCATAACACTGTATAATTACTTAAACGAACCATTAAATCACTGACGGCTGCTTTCAAATCGAAGATCAGGGGCCTCTTGATTGTTCTCATTTCATTATGGCATCCATGAGCTATGATGTTTCAGCACCACCATTTCCGAGCCGGTTCTCTCCTGTCCTCACTGACCCTGAGACGAAATGATAAGAGATGGGAGTTTTTGTACCCTGGAGGTTTGATGAAGGGATTAGAACCTCAGCCAGAAGGATTACAGCACTCTCCATCCATACTGATCACTCAGGGACTAGGCATCTGATTTATTAAAGGGCTGAATGTGTAATAACGTGCAAAAATTAATAAACACCCACCCACCCGCACCGAGCTGATTTACCAACAAGGAGCTATAGAGGATTTCATCTTTCATATGGGTAAAATACCACACATTGACATTTTGCTGGTTTGGGCATTTTTAAAGCATTTGGCCAGGCAAGGCATTTATCTTTTTCCTTGTGACTTGAAGATAACAAAAGTTGTTTTCTCTTTCTGGTCTCTCTGGACCTGCAAAAGAAATGGGTTGTGTTTATGTAAATCGGTTAATGAGATTCTGAAGTCACAGCTGTTAAATATGTGGAAGCCCATTTTCATCAGTTGGAAAACATAATAGAACCAAGTTTTAATAATGAGAAAGGTTAGTAAAATTATGCCTTAGGCTAGTTTTAGACTTTAAGATTTTACCAGACTTTTAAGCTTAATTGCTTGTCACATTGGATAAGATTCCAATAAAATCTCAGATCGAGTCTTTAAAACACTGTGAGGGTTTCACTGCAAAAAAAGCCATTTACACTGTAAAAGCCATTTTCAGACTTGTCACTCTGGCAAATTATTTATTTTATTTATTTATTTATTTTAATGGATATTTCCCCAAATTTCTCCCTAATTCATTCCTGTCCTATTCCCACCCGTCACTGGAAGGGCACCCTCTCGTCAAGGTGACAACTACCAACCAGGAAGGGTGAGGACAATCACGTTTTCCTCTGAGACACGTGACGCCAGCCGACTACCTCGTTTTGAGCTGTTGCTCACCCGACATTGGGGACGGTGTGACACACTTGGAGAAAAGCACTGTCTGCTCCTTATGCTTGCATGAGCTTACAGATACCCATGATTGGCTAGTGTCCCTATGATTGATGTGAGAGTGTGAGTATGACACCCCATCCCCCATGCGAGTGATGGCCAATCTGGTCTCTGTACTCCTGCCTGCATATGCCTACAGTATCACCTGGGAATCAAACCCGGAATCTCCCAATGATCAAGTGAACAAATACTTAATACTGAAATTTCTGTATAATTTTCAATGTTAATCATGATCTTTTCAGCATGTTATTATTAAAAATCAAATCAGCTTTGATGTTATTGATACTAAATTGCAAACAAAACCACAGTCTGATTTATTAATTTTGACAGTTTTATGTGAGATGGATTTGTAATGTTTGTAATATTTGTAATGTAATATTTGTAATATTTGTAATGTTTGTAATATTTCGACAAAATATATTGGCCTCTGTGCCTTTTATACCCTTCTGACTCAAAGAAAGCATGCACAAAATATTCTCTATCAGATCGTAATACTTTTTGCATGTTTCATAAAGATTTTACTCAAACCTGCTAGCATGGATTTGTCTCATTTTTTGCAGAATGCCATATTATGTATGTTCTCTATGTCAAATTACAGAACATGATGAAGGTCAGCTAATAATTAGACCTTGTACAGAAAATGGGCTCGCATACAGTATATACAAAGATTTATCAACATGAACTTGAGGTAATGAGGTCTATTATCATGACTCCTTTTCATTTTGCCATTGCCTCTATGACTGTCTGTTGGCCAAACGTCCTCTGACTGTTGCCTTTTAGCTGAGTGTCGCAGGAGCAGTCACGCTCTGAAAACTATGTCACTGGCTATCTTCCTGGCAATAAACTGGTCGCCAGTGAACCATCACATTTTAACGCATCGCTTTTTAACAGTGCAGACTTGCAGAAATTGCACAAAAAACGTGCAATTTTTATTCTGTGAAAGCAACCTTGGCCTACGGTATCAACTAAGCTGTGATAAAAGCATGAGAAAGTCAATGTTCACACCTTCATTGCTGAAAGCATTGAAACAAAGTCTATAAGAAAATATTTTCATTATATTATTTTGTGAGTAGTGAAAAAAAAGCAGGAATTCAAATGCTGATGATGAATGGATATCATTCATGGTCAGGAGTCTAAAACAGCAAAATTAGCTGTCGATAAGAGTGACATATGAACTCAGGAAGATGGCCGATAGCGCTTTCCTCTGAGTGTGTCCAATTGCCCTTTGATTCAACATGACTAGTAGTTTAAAAAGGAGAAGTCTAATTTTCACTTTCCCTTTCTAACAGGTGTTGTCTGATAAAAAAAGTGCTAGGTAGTTAAGGTAACAGTTGGTTTAAATTGAGTTTAATAAGATTTACCTTAAAATCATAATGCAATATATATATACAGTGGAACCTCGGATTGCGAGTAACGTGGATTACGAGTGTTCCGCAAACCAAGCAAAGATTTTTAATAAATTTTTAATCGGAAACTCGAGCAAGTATTAGTTTACGAGCGCCGAGTATCATGCATCACGCATGCGACTCTTATTTTGACACCGAGCAGCAAGTGATCACAACTTAGCCAATGATTTTACTCTCTCTTGCGCTGCGGGAATTATGGTTAATCGTCTCCCCTGCTGCATCCCCTGTGTCAAAATAAGAGTCCCCTGCTGCGTCTTAGTGCTTGTCTCTYATAATCAACATCTCCTTCTCTCTTCTGTTTGCGCGCGCGTAATTTGACACTGTGCCCCACACACACCGACACACACACACACACACTTTTTACACACACACACACACACACTTACTTTGTGTGTGCGTGTGCGCGTAATTTGACACCGACACAGACACACACACACACACACAGATCTTCCCGGTGCTTTATTTACACAGAAACCTCAGCTCTGTCGCGATTCTTTTCAAGGGTAAGGTGCTGGTTCATTTGTTATTTTTTACTTTACAGCAGTGACTCCGTTAGTACTGTATGCTCACGCGAGTACCAATAGAGAGATTTCTTTTTTTCCCGTTAAAACAGTGTTTGCATTATGTATGTTAGTTGTGAAACTTAAAAAGCGAGGTGGGGAGAGGGAGGAGGAGGTTTACTGTTTAAGACGAGGCGAGGAGCTAATTTCACACACACACGCATACAAATACACGGCGCCTGCGGGCACAAAAGGAAACACTTAACTGTCTGAATTTATTTTTACTTTTTTTTTAATGTTAAGTGCAGTTTTATTTTTGCTTTATATGGTGTATTAATTATTTTTATGAATTTATTGGTTTGGGCTGTAGAACGAGTTTCATTGAGTTTTAAAAAGATTTACCTTAATAACATAATGCAATATACTGTGTGTATATATATATATACACACTGTACTGTATGTGTCAACATGGCCAGTGTGTATATATATACTGTATATATATATATATATATATATATACACAGTATATTGCATTATGTTATTAAGGTAAATCTTTTTAAATCTCAATTTAAACCCACTGTTACCTTAACTTCCTAGCACTACCTAACACTTTATACACTACACATACTTCTCTCATCTATATACTTTTTTGTCTGGTTTTGTTTATACTGTATTATATTATGAACAGATTGTCAGTGTGACTCATGGGCGTTATTTTTCGCTTCTCAGTTTCAGTCTTAATTTTCAACCTCAGCTGGTAAAAACTTACAGCACATTCTCCTATTTTGCATAGAACATTATTCACGCAATTACTTTTTGTAAATCACCTCTGAGACGCCCACCAACTGTGTGGACACAAATTAGTACTCATTATTTGGTATATCAGTAAATGGGCTGACGCGGAAGTCGCTTCTAACTGCAGCAAAATCTCAGACTCATTACAGAAAGGAGAAAATGCGCAATGTGTCCGTTGTAGTCGTTTATCCAGCACACACACACACACACACACACACACACACATGCACACATAGACTGACCAGTGAGAACCCATTTGGCTGCTTACAAGGAATTTCCTTCCTGATCCACCATGCAATCAATGGCATCTGTGAAGCATGCTTAGCCAAGATTCATAAGCTTGGTAAAAAAAAAAAAAAAAAAGTTTACTGCTGAGCCATGGCATGTGTAAAGGCAGGTGGGTGTGGACTACTAGGGTGCTGTGAGACCTCTTCCCCTCGCTGTTCCCTTCAGTCTAATCCGGATAGACGGTAAGGCACTATGTGCAGCGTGTGAGATAGCTAGAGGATGAGATGTCAGCAACTGTAAACCCTCCTGATCTCACACACAGGGGCATGACATCACCGGCCAAGCCTGCCATGAGCTTCTGCGGATGGAGATCATCAACCGTCCATTTACCATACTACCATACCTTATAAGTCTCTGTCTAATAATTTGATGAATTTATAGCAGAAATTTAAAGCACATACAGCTTTAAATTGTTTTATTTTTTATCTAGCATACTGAGCTATATTTACAAACTAGGCAGATAAATTAATTTTTTGATGTTTCTGCTTTACACTTTAAAGCAAATTTAAATTTAATAGACTTGTGTAACATGTTTAAATTTAATAGTTGATAGTGTATACAGTGTGAAATTGGATACACATTAATCACAATGCACTGTGTTGAAACAAACAACTGTTTAATCTTGCAGCTAAATAGGTTGTGTGCCTATTCAAACAGCATCTTAAGATCATTACAGAACAGTTCAGAATTCTTTTCCTAGGTATAAAGTCTAAACCAAGGAAACAAACAGCAGTTTTATGATGTTTAGGACAAGATTTAAGTATCTTAATTATGTACATTTAGTATAGTAAGGTTTACAGCTCTGTAAATGTGTTTAGAGCTCTATTCATTGCTTCAACTCAGCACTTCATTTCAGAATAAATACAAATAGAAAAAATATTCAGGTAAGGGTATATCAGGCTGATACCAAGTGCTAGTGTAATTGCACAAAACACAATTTATATTGGATCTGACATGACTGACCTTCGTCAAGGCTGGGGCTATTGACAAGTGTGTCCAAGTCAAACCCGGACTTGTGATGAAGTTTAAAAAGGTGAATGAAAGAGTAAAACTGATTGACATACAGAAGACTTCAAGCACAGTATGGTGATAAGTCTCTTAACCACACAAAAAGATTTAAGGAGGACACAACAAGACTTAAAAAGGGCGTGCATTTGTGAATGACAATGCCGGCTGAGATGGCTCAGAGCCCACTCCAGACGTCCCCGTGAACATTCAGCCGATGGAATGCCTGACCACTGAAAATCAACAGATAACTTGTCACCCACTTGTGGATGAAACGCATCTGTCTCCGGGAACTGAACATACATTCATTCACAAACATCACTTTCACATTACAGGCATTCGGTTGGGAGTTACTGCCATGTTGGCCGCACAGTTCTAAACTCGTTCCAAATCCACCTATTTGGACCATTAAAGGAGTTCCTGTGAGGCCAGCATTTCAGATGAGAAGCAGGCGGAACAATTATGGCTCTGGTGTACTGAGGAAACCTTCTACATTTATGGCATCCAAGCACTGGTGAAATGATGGAATAAGTGCATTAGTGAAATAAACGTAGTTTTGCCTCTCATAACTGTGTTCTGTTATTCTGCACAATCAAAAGTCCCTGTTGGATTTGAACACCTGACCATATTTATATTTATATATTGTATGCCCTAATTGACTGACAAAATACGTATGTGACATAAGTCTTACCCTAAGCTTTGTCTCTATTGCGACTGGTAAGTTTCATGAAAGCTGGAAACAAAAACTTATATATTCACTATCCACATATCTATAGACCTCCTTCCTTATGGCAACTTTTCCCTCCAATTCACAACCTACTAAAGTGAATACTAAAAAAGCCAAGCTGTCCCATTTGCCTGGGGTAATAAAACTAAATAATACCACATGAGAAGAGGCACATTTAATACCACACATGCATAGAAAAAGTATGCCTGGTCCTGTGTGGGGAGTATAATAAATGATCTGAACAGTAAAAAAATAGATCACACAGTTAATGTTTTAACATAGTTTTCAACTACCTGTTATATAAACTGTTAAATGGTTCCACACAGTTCACAATTTCACTGTTCAAATTGCTACTCAAAATGTCAAGTGCAGGAGAGCAAAACAAACCAACAGCATTTTAAGCCTCTGTGCAATTATCATTAGCATTAACATTAGTTATAAAGTGTTGAATTTAACACTATCTTATTTAGTCCTATTTTATGTTGTTTTTGGGGGGAGCTGAAAAGAGAGGAAAAAAAACACTGGCATCTCTAATAGCTATATTGATGTATTATTTAACTATTTAATTGATGTCTTATTTAACTGTAGCTATGGTTAAAAATATATAGAAATATCTGTTAAAAGAAGAGAACCAGGCAATACATTTCTAATATGAGATGGGGCCTGGAGATTCATATTAGACAGTTCAAAATAAGAGTGCGCTGTCAATCATTGCTATTTAATATTTAGCAGTTGCGTTTTTGGAGTTGATCCGATCCAGCTGTCTAGCTATTACAGTTTGGCCCTTCTCACACTAACTACATTTTCAATATCTCGTTATAATGGCGGATGAAAGCGGGTAGAATATATTAGGCAGCAAGTAAACATTTCTTCCTGAAGTCGATGTGTTGGAAGCAGAAAAAATAGGCAAGCGTAAGCATTTGAGTGACTTTGATAAGGGCCGAATTGTGATAGCTAAAGGACTGGAACACAGCAACTCCAAAACTACAGCTCTCGGGGGATGTTCCTCATCTAAAGAGGTCAGAACATACCAAACGTGATCCAAGGAAGGAAAATCAGTGAACTAGTGATGGGGTCATGGTCAAAACTGAGGCACATGGGGTGTGAAGGCTGGCCCGTGTAGTCCGATCCCATAGAAGCGCAAGTGTAAATCAAACTGATGAAAAGGTTAATGCTGGTTGCGATAGACAGGTGTCAAAACACACAGTGCATAACTGTTATTGTGGCAAAAGGTAGACTTACTCAATATTAGGCAGGTGGTCATAATGTAATGGCTGATTTGGTGTACAGTGTATTGATTAGTCACTGGTGTACAGAATATTACATTTTTACCATTTTACAACCCATCTATTGAATTAGCCTAAAAGATAAACCTAAAGGATATACGGATTTGCCTTTATCATGTGCCTTCAGCCCCTGGATGGGAGTGGTCTCTTTCACAATAATAATGTCTCCATAGGAAGGGCATGACGACTCACTGAATGGGTAGAAAAATGCCAGTATTTGCAATACTTTTTTTTAGGAACCACCATCTTTAAAACATTATCTGAAGGAAGATCCTTAGGAACAAATTCCATTGTACAAATGGAAGCGTGAATACAAACTTGGTAAGTTTAGGCAGTATTTAACAATATACACTCACGGTCCCTTTGTTCAATGGATATTATTATTATTATTATTATTATTATTATTATTATTATTTTATTTTATTATTTTTTTTTTATACTATTATTTTACCATCTCTCTGACATGGGCAAAGAGTTATTTTAGCATATAAAGAACATTGCAGAAATGTCAGGAAGTTTAAGGAGTAAAAATAGAAACTAAATTATTTACTAAGGAAGTAAACTGATGCAAACTGATGACAGACATAACGATTATGCATACGTTATGCATTATACAACATTATGCACCATTGCATTTTTACACAATCATAGTAATAATAAATTATTAATTTCAACGACAAGGCAGGGTGAAGCAAAATGCACATATTAATACACATAAAACATTTCAACAGTGAGAAAATTTTTACTGCAATTTTAAACCTATTTGGATCTGGTAGTTTTGAAAGCTTCTACAGCACTATTTGACTTAAATTTCTGCCCACAAGAAAGAGGATTTTATCCAAGAACCATACCAGCGTGCTTCAAAAGTACACAGACATGCC
This sequence comes from Clarias batrachus, assembly GCA_003987875.1. Taxonomy (NCBI): domain Eukaryota; kingdom Metazoa; phylum Chordata; class Actinopteri; order Siluriformes; family Clariidae; genus Clarias; species Clarias batrachus. The sequence goes on from QMIH01000050.1 coordinate 20,777, forward strand.
TGGCAAATATTCTTACAGCCTGAACAAAGGTCATTATATAGAGCTTTGGATGTCTAGCCGGACCTTCAGCCATAACTTTAAACAGAGCACACACTCTATAATCGGATAAGACAGATTGGCTGTACACAATAAAAGCAGCTTGTATAACTCCCTAAGCCTCACCAGAGAGCCACACAGGAGACACTGAGCTTCATGTTGCACTGTGTTCTTCAGTGAAAAGCATTTCCAGGATGAATTACGTGTCCACTTCGGATCACAGCTCCAGCTAGATTTGTTAGCGGCTCTGGGAGGCTGTGGCCTGGCCGTGTTTGAGCTGAGAGATGGATGGTGAAAGTCTCAGCAGGCGCAATCATTAACAGCTTCACCTCAGGTAGCTGCATGCAGGAGTTCAACACTCTCTCTTTGCCATAATGGGAAAACACCTGATGGATAAGCGGCTAAAGAGGAACAGCAGAGGGGAAGTGAGAGGCATGGGGGTTTGTGTAAGTGGAGGTTATAATAAGTGTTCTTATTAAGAAGTACTATATAATAAATGGAGGTTGTGCTACATGTGGTGTAGAGGAGAAGAATTTTACAGGTGTCTGATGATTTATGGCCTGCTTACATGCTGTGCCATCACATTTCATTCCAATGTACTAACCATACTGTATGTCTCATTATTTCAATAGTATGTGGCCAAAGACATGTGGTTAGCTGTACTGTCCACATGTCACTCATACTGTACATGCTTTTGGAACATCCCAATTCCTGATTTAATCAGCGAATCCAACTGGAAATGTGCTTTTAGGACGGAAGTCTGAATTCTATTTTTTAAAAACAACTTGTTTATCTGACTTTTCAAACCTGTATACATTCCATCCATATGCCAGAAGTGATATTTTAATATGTCTTCAGTGGCGTGCTGCCTGTTCCTGTAATTAAAAATACCTGAATTAATGGAGAAAATCAGCTAGACTGTGTTCCTTCAGATCACAAGTCCAAATGGGACAAATTTTAATGTGTGTACCATTATACCCCTGAAATGCACATGTAATTAAACTGCCATTTAGTGCTTCGCTTTTTACCTCTCCATTCACCTGTCTCAGTCTCTCTTTCTACCCTTGCTACAGTATTTTATATATGTGATGACGAGTGTTGATTAGAGATGGGGGGAAAAAAATATTTAGTAATGTATCACAGCTCATCTGCGTAAATTTATTTATTTAAAATTTATAGACATTTGCATTTGACTAGGGTTGGGTACCGAAAACCGGGTGCCAATATGGCACCGGTACCTATATAACCGGTATGTACCGGACCGAAACAGAGCACGAATTTCGGTGCCTCATTTCGGTGCCACTTAAATGCCTGAACTGTCGATTAATATATTTGTTCTCTGGGGCTGTGATGATGACACAGTTGTAATAAGCATTAGATTCATCAACACACATGATCGCTAGTAAAATTTTAATACCGCATTCATAGGTTGTCAGAAATGATCGGAAAAATAAATTATTTCCTTAATTAGAAAAATCATGAGGTCTTCGGAAAGCTTTGATCATACAAATACAAAAAACATTGTTGCAGTAATGCTACTGTCCATTTTATTTATGTAGATTATCGGGAAAAGAGACCATCCGAGATGCGTGTGAATGCAGCAACTAACGTTACACTCGCTCTGACGGCAGCAGGTGATCTACCGCTATCTTAACTTGCAAAATTTACTTTCGTTAAAATGCCTAAAACTAAACGGTCAAAAGTGTGGCTATTTTTCACAAGAAAGAATTCCGACACCGCGACGTGCAGCAAATGTTTTACAGCAGTCATCCACATCATTTTGTGGCTTTTGCAAAGTATCGGTTCAGGCACCGTTTTGGCACCGGTACCAGTTTAAAAGTAACGATTTGGCACCGGTATCAAAAAAAAACCCAAACGATACCCAACCCTACATTTGACATGGTGAAATCTTACCATTCCTCTATAATCCTACAGATGGTGATCTCTAAACTAGTGTCCTGCATGGTAGGGTTGTTTAGAATTATACCAAAACTTCTATGAAAAATATATAAAAATAAAAGTATTCATAAAATCATGATATAAACAGCAACACAATGCTAATCGAATCACATCAATTCCAGTCGCTACTGCTGATGAGCATAGATGTCTGCCCCCTCTGCTTCTGTTATCTTTATTAAAAGTATGAGTCACACTTGATCATGTTTCAGGCACTGACATTTTAAGGATGGTCAAAGTACTTGGCAGCGTTCACTAGTGAAATGAATAATATATTTTTTAAAAAGCTTAAAAATTAGACAAATTACAGTTTATACCACAATATAATCTTTACAATCTGCCATTCAATGACTGCCATGTACAGTATGTTTTTTTTAAATAACCAAAACAGTCTTTTTAAACAAACATATACAGTAAGAGAGCGTATCTTAACCTTCAATATTTTATCAAAACCTGGAAATATCTTTTTAACAAGCCACCGAGAGTCATTGATGTGAAGGACCACTTCTCAACTGTACTATAATTCTCAACAACGTGAAGTAGGCAGATCGGTCCTAAATATTTCAAGATGAGATCATTAAATTCTTCTTCAAATATGGCTTTTTTTTAAACACCAGGACTGTATCAAAGCGGTGGTTGAATATTTCTGATTAGTGATGACTTACATTCCTGTAGTCTTTAAGTTCACTCCTGAGCTCAGGTTATTCTTTGTGTAGTGTTACACATCATGTCTATTTGGATCTCTTTCAGCATCTTCTGGTTTCCTGCCGCCTTCCAAAAACATGTCTGGCTATTCTAAAATTGCCCCAGTATGTACATGTTGCACTGTGATGAACTGGCATCCAATATAAGGTGTATTCCCATTTCATTCACAATGCTCCTGAGATCCCATGACCTAGTGTAGGATAAAGCCGTTACTGAAGATGAATGAATAAATGGATGAGCCTGCTGGTTAGGCTCACGACGATTTACGTTCTTCACCAATGATCCAGCTACACATGTAGGACCCCTCAGCATGCTAAATTGCCTTGCAAGGGTAGGTAAGTAGTATAATACCATTAGCTGGATAACTATATGTGTACAGCTATTTCCTTATCACTTCCTTGACGGTTTATTCCTCTGCACTACATTCTGAACCCAGAAGAATGTGGTGGGGGGACGCCAGGTCTGAGGCATGCAGTTTCTATTTCCATGCCCAGACCAGCCTTGAAGGGAGGGCGTATGGAAACGTGGCATGGACTGCAAAGGGGGACTATTAATGCCATGTATCAAATCTCCTATTTAAACGTGCCCTATTAATGCAGATATGGACAGAGCCAGCCTTTTCCAAGCAACGCGTCATAATATTTAGCACTGTTTCAGCGCCACAAGGCCTGCGGCTCCACATATGCTCGCATGCTGTCGTCTCTCTGTCGACTGTCAGGGTCATGATGATGTGTCAGGCGCCTCACACACACGTGGTACACTTGATGCCTGGCACACATCCACTGTTTGTCCTGTATGCATCCTAGTGACCGAAGCGTGTGTCAACTAGATGGAGACGTCCTGCGGTGATGCTGCAGCAAAGAAAAGCAGGCCACGCTCAAGTGTGGAAAATAGTACAGCGGAAACACACTCAGCAGATAAAAAAAAAAAAAAAATGAAATAAATAAATTGATGCCTTTGCTATTGTTCAGCTGCAGGATTGACACTTATGTCAAGCTGGGCTTTCATCCTGACGTCTCGCAACAAAACCCACGAGACTCTATGGCACAGGGGATATGTGATGGACTTCCTCTTGAAGAGAGGCTTAGTCTTTTTTTTAAAAAAGGTTCCACAGCAGGATCTGCAGTATGTTATCTGCCCCTCTGAAGTCACAATAAAATGCATCAGAACAAGAGGCTGAACTTCAGAGAGTTCGAATAAACGACCAGGCCAGACCACCTTTTGGTGAAAGAAAGAGAATGTCTGGAAGCCACTGGAGTCTTGCCTAAATTAGTCACTATAATAAAGCCAGTAAAAAAAAATAATAAAATGCACATAGGTAGGTTGGGGGTCCACCAGAAAAAGCTTTATAAAACACACACAAACACAATCGATGTGTTTCCGTTCTCTCAAAATCGGAGCACTAACTCATATTTCTTTACATAATTGCAAAGTAAATGTGAAATATGGCAGGAGGAACAAAACAATGGATGGTTTTGTGTTATCTTCAAGGTAGTGAAGAATGCCACCAAAGAATGTCACCTAAATCTGGATCAGGCGTAAATCTTAAAGTTTTATTGTTTCTGAGAAAACTAAACCTTAATAAACACTGCGCTAGTTTCTCATACAATGTTAAACATGTCACCTCAATAAGCTCATATAAAATTCTGAAATCTGATTGGTCAGAAGGTGTTGATGCTTTTTCTATTAGAGGACACCTTTGACTGTTAGACTCCTAGACAAATTACAGGTTTAAATTAACGTGTCTGTTCGAGGACTGACCCTGGAACTTGTATAGTGTATGCTTAAAAAGGGGGGGTTTTAAAGACGATGAAAGTTCCAATTAATTTTTTTTTATTTTTTTAAATGCCTTAAGCTTTGTAACTCTCAGAGCTGTGAAGCTGTGCCTTTAACTTTTCAGACACTAGAAAGCCGTCAGGACAGATGACGTCATGGTTTCTCAATAACAAGACAAGCTGCTGTTTTTGTCCTGATAAATTCACCTGTATATAACTGCTGCAAAGTGCCTTGAAGAAATTGTTTCCTAGACATTCCAAAATATGTGGAAAATAGAAATAGATAAAAACTGCATTTTTTCCCTTCAAATGTGCCTTGTTAGTAAGTTCTGGTCAGAGCAGAGTCAGCTATGATAGAAAGCCTTTGTTTGCTACATGTATTACAGTAGGGAAAAATTCATTTGTTCTCAAGATATTGGAGTCAGTGCACAGGGTCAGCCATAACACAGCTCAGAACAGATAGAGTTTTAAGACTTGATCAAGGGTCCAACTATGGCAGCTTGGCAGTGTTAGGCCTTGAACTCTCAACCTTCTGATCAGTAGCCCAGTGCCACGGCCACTATTCCATCACTAGTAAAACACCCCACAGGATGAAAGAATTAAGGGCCTTGTTCAAGGGCACAACACTCTGATCATTACGCTACTACGCTACTCAGTCACCGCTCATGGCGTCAGCGTGTGGAAATCTAGTTAATATCGCTATTACTGTATGTGCTAAAGTCAGTAACATCACACTGCGTGTAATAAAGACTGTCATTCAACTTTTTTCCCTCAAAAATCAAGTCAAATCATGTCAAGTTTATTTATAATTTTTACTATGCCAGGGCCTATGTACATCAAACTCATTCTGAAGTGGGTAGAGTAAGCTGCTCACGTAAAAGAAAATCAAACACGCACACACACACACATACACACACACACACACACACACACATACACAGGTCGAGATCAAAGAAATTAAATTAATTCCTCTGCTTATCCAACATCAGCGCTGGTGAATGCTTAAGCACTGATTATCCTATCAGCCAGTGAGAGTCACTTGTCCTGAATTATGTCACCTGTGGTAAGTAGAACTGTGAATCATAGAATCTCGATATGATTAGATTTTTGGATATTTCTGTTTTTAATTCAAAAGCATTACATTTTACAGTCTGATTTATTTCAAGCAGCTATACCTCTACTTACGAATGAGTTCCATCCCGGACACTCGTACGTAAGTCGAATTTGTTCTTAAGTCTGACAAAGTGAGTCTTATATGACTTTGACATGAACATACAATGTACAGCATAATAATCCACAAAATATCTGCCCCTTTTCCCCAGACTGCTATTATGTGGCCAAAACCCATAACTGTGCCTAAGGAAATTAATCTCACACACTCAGACATCACAGAGTTGTCTCTATGCATTGAAATCGCGAGATTAATCCAGGACGCCATTTTGTCTCAGAGTGAATTTCCCCTTTGGAAATAATCAAAACTCTGACGATTCGTTCCACAACCCAAAAATATTATTATAAAAATTATGAATACAAAAAGATAAAAAATAAACCTAATTAACCTGCACTTTACCTTTGAAAAGAATTAGACTGTGTGTGTGTGAGGGAGAGGAGAGAGGGGAGAGGAGGAGCCGGGGAAGCGGGGGGATTATTGTTTAGACACAGACACACACATATACACCCCAAAATACTGCAGCAAGGGAGAGAGAGAGAGAGAGAGAGAGCCATAGTTTTGCTCATCTTGCAAAACACTCTCAAACTAATTTACTCGCAATCCAGGGTTTTACTGGTAAGTAAAATGCAACAGTGTCATCTCTGCGCCTTTAAAGGGAATCCCGGACAATTTTGTCAGCTGCTTTCTACTGTTTTGGACTGTGAACTCTGTTTTGTTCAGGATTTTCCAAAATTAGGATTATTCACCATCAGGACAGCTTTACAGGACAGCCATTTTCTATCATATACACTATCAGCCATATTCTATTCATATATTGAAACCAGATGAGGCTGACTGATTTCTCTCCCAACCCCCACACACATAAAATATACCTTTATTTAGACATTTTATACATTCACTTACACACTGAAATTATTGAATAATATCTTGATAATTGTAAATATTGCTATATGGTGCACTGCAGTGTATATTTCGTGTACAATACATGTGAGATACTTTCATGGTTGACCCAGAAGTAGAACCATGGTTCGTTCGTATATGCAGAAATTCATAACTGGAATGCCCTGTAATAAGCACTGAAATTTTGTGTTGTGTTTAAAAAGTGATAATCCTTTTCTTGCCAAGCTTCCCCTTACTCCAGTAGGTGGCAGTATTGCAACAATCCTGCTAATTTAAAAAAGAAGAAAAGAAAAGTGAATTCTTTGCAAAATGCCAGTACTGTATGCAACTTTAAAGATGAAACCTGCTTGTATTTTCTACAAAAGCTGTTATATTTTTAAAAGTTTAATTAATTTTAGAATGATTAACATTTGTAAGTTTATATAAATAATTTAAAAAGTGTGAATCAATTCTGAATCAACAACAATTTAATTTACTGAATTGACCACCTAACGATCAATTCAACTGCATAATCCATTAAATTACACAGCTCCAATGTTGAGGTTGTTTCTTGATATGTATGTGTGTTGAAGTTCTGCATTCTAACGTTTACTTACATCTTTTCTGATGTGTTAACGAATACTAAGCATTGGGATTTGATTCTACTTTGAGTTTATGGTCAAAATCTTGGTTCTTCTTCTTGTTGTCAAGCTCTGGTGCCTATTAAAGACATGTCTGCGCCTGCACCCTTGCCTTATCTATTATTGACAGAAAGGAAGACTGTCCGCGTGATGCAGCAGATACACTCTGGTGTTATTTGTTGCCCCTACAACATCCAGCATTCTCAGCTACACTGGGATAGCCTGGTGGAGGTAAAACCCAGCAAAGAGGACTGGGTGATGCTCCTGCAGTCCTGGCTTGTTAAAACAGCACTCAAATGAATGTAATTCCTGATTGCCCAGCAACATCCTAGCATGGGGAACTTAAAGGATTTAGCTGAAGGCATAAACTAGATGTTCTACCTGCTTAAAATTGAGCCCCACAGTATTCTTTTTTTTTTTGTTTGTTTTAGAGGCAGATGAGCAGCACAAGGAGTAAGAAAAAAAAATATTTCTCACATGCTGTACTTCACTGCACAGTGAAATTCTTTTCTTCACATATCAGAGTTAGGGAGCTGGGATCAGAGCACAGGGTTAGGTATGAACGGGAGCCCATGGAGCAAACTACTGGAGTTGGGGCTTAAACCACCAACTTTCTGCTCAGTAACACAGAGCCTTATCCCACTAAGTTTTAACCTACTTAACCCACTGCCCCTAAAAACAAAAAGAGGCATTCTATGCTGAGCTCCAAGTGGAAGTTGACAAGACAGCCAAGTTCCAAGGAAAGAGGAAAGCCATCATATCTGACTGCTCGGTCAAGCCTGCTTGAAGGTGAACCCCCCCCCCCCCCCCCCCCCCGGGTCTTGTTGGATCACAGCCGAGTCCTCTAATCTCAAACAATTCTTTAATCTTTTGTTTAACTTCAACAACTGTACATAATTATCTGGACCTAGATGTTTTTGGATGCTTTTATAACACATTTTTGGATAGAATTGATTACCAAATCATTTGCCACCTAATTGAATTATGAATAAGTCAAACTGTCAAATTCAATGTGTTTTTTATGATAACTTTGAATGCTCTGACATAAACTTTGAAGTTTACTGGAGTGAAGATTATCATTATGATAACACCTTTGCAACCAAAAACTTCCAAAGCGTGGGACTATTTGAGAAAAAATTCTTTCTGGTGGTGGCGTTCATGGTCAGGTGCCAGTTTGTGAATGGATCATAATCAGGTAAGAAGGAAAACACACATACATCTGGAGAGTGCGGCTAAATAGTATGTCTGTTGCTGTGAGATTACATTTTATATTTTCCAATTCAACTCAGTGAACTTTTTTTTTTTTGAAGTGAAGCAGACAACATACATATTGGCTGTGCTCCATTCCATAGGGTACTTCAAAGTGTTCTTAGTGCTCCCTGCTTCCTGTGCAGGAAATATCAGTTAAAGAAAGTTCCTTCGACAAAAAAAAATCCCTGCAACGTTACCAACACAGACATCACCTCCTTTTATGCCTCTTCTGCCTTTCCCTAGTGAGATATGTACATCAGAAACCTTTTTGCTGATAAGGTGAAAATGACATACTTGTTATGGATAAAATGCTGGTTACAGTATATACTGAGACAAAACCGGACACATTACAAAACAAATTTTATGGAAATGTGTATAACTTGTCAATAAATTATTTATTAATTTACCATATGGACAATGCTAGTCCAAAATGGCAAATATTATGCAGGTAAATAGCCTATATAATATTAATGTATTGCTTAAACATATATGTAGATGCTTACAAATTATTACTATTATCAAGTGCTGTGATACAGTAGTAATATTACAGTATGGTTTGCTTGATAATAATGAATGGTGCATGAAATTAATGGCAGGTCTCATGTGAGCTCAAGATCATTTTGCACTCCAGCCAGGGGCAGAGACTGATGGGTAATTTAGCTTCTCATCAGTGAGGTGATGAACCATGTTCAGTTGTTCCCTTCACTGTTTGTAGTTCCCTGCGAACTGGCCAGTTTTGCTCCCTACAGTTCGGAATCTTACTTAGATTGTTTAATACCCTGTGCAGTTAACTTTGCAAGGAGCTACAAGACAATCAGCAAACAGCATTTTTTTTTCTTTAACTGTTTTTTTTATTTTAGCCCTACTTTTTATTGTCTCAAAGCTCTCAACATCAGTTACTGATTAGCTACACTTCTCAAGTGTGTATAATTTCCCGCTTTACCTGCATCTCACACAGCTTGACCACAGACTTAATTTCAGGTTTTTTAATAAGAGCTGTAGTGGGCAAAACCTTTTATTAAGTAACCTAAATTGTTCAAATTGCACATGTTACAAAAGTAACACTTCCTTTATAGTAAGTCCACTTCCTGTTCTTCCAATATCATTCCAATATCCACAGAAGGCTACAGAATGTTCATGGAGATGTTAACGTAATTGTTCTAGTTTATTGCTGATACTTTGCTTATCCTTGGTTTTAGAGTTGAACAGATTTATATACACTCACCTAAAGGATTATTAGGAACACCTGTTCARTTTYYCATTAATGCAATTATCTAATCAACCAATCACATGKCAGTTGCTTCAATGCATTTTGGGGTGTGGTCCTGGTCAAGACAATCTCCTGAACTCCAAACTGAATGTCAGAATGGGAAAGAAAGGTGATTTAAGCAATTTTGAGTGTGGCATCGTTGTTGGTGCCGGATGGGCCGGTCTGAGTATTTCACAATCT
>QMIH01000050.1:30694-43222 GCA_003987875.1 Clarias batrachus
AAAATGCCTTGTTGATGCTAGAGGTCAGAGGAGAATGGGCCGACTGGTTCAAGCTGATAGAAGAGCAACTTTGACTGAAATAACCACTCGTTACAACCGAGGTATGCAGCAAAGCATTTGTGAAGCCACAACACACACAACCTTGAGGCTGATGGGCTACAACAGCAGAAGACCCCACCGGGTACCACTCATATCCACTACAAATAGGAAAAACAGGCTACAATTTGCACGAGCTCATCAAAATTGGACAGTTGAAGACTGGAAAAATGTTGCCTTGTCTGATGAGTCTCGATTTCTGTTGAGACATTCAAATGATAGAGTCAGAATTTGGCGTAAACAGAATGAGAACATGGATCCATCATGCCTTGTTACCACTGTGCAGGCTGGTGGTGGTGGTGTAATGGTGTGGGGGATCTTTTCTTGGCACACTTTAGGCCCCTTGGTGCCAATTGGGCATCGTTTAAATGCCACGGCCTGCCTGAGCATTGTTTCTGACCATGTCCATCCCTTTATGACCACCATGTACCCATCCTCTGATGGCTACTTCCAGCAGGATAATGCAGCATGTCACAAAGCTTGAATCATTTCAAATTGGTTTCTTGAACATGACAATGAGTTCACTGTACTAAAATGGCCCCCACAGTCACCAGATCTCAACCCAATAGAGCATCTTTGGGATGTGGAGGAACGGGAGCTTCGTGCCCTGGATGTGCATCCCACAAATCTGCATCAACTGCAAGATGCTATCCTATCAATATGGGCCAACGTTTCAGCACCTTGTTGAATCAATGCCACGTAGAATTAAGGCGGTTCTGAAGGCGAAAGGGGGTCAAACACCGTGTGGTGTTCCTAATAATCCTTTAGGTGAGTGTGTGTATGTATATATATACATATTTGAATATTTAAATTAGGTATCCATTATTTGAATTAGGTATTTATTGTCTTTATTCTTAGACAGCACATGTCTGTAACAACCTGACAACAAATTTAAAAGCTTGTAGCTAAATGAGCGCTTGTTATAAATGTACGATTCATAGTCAATTACATTTCAATAATTCATAGATTATTTGACTATCAAAATAGTTGTTGCTGGTGTTGTACTGTTAGGTTGTGTGACACAGTGCTTTGACAATGACAAAAGCCCCTCAGGCAGCATCCTGACAGCAGTTACATGCTTAACGAATGCCTGCATGCACTGCCGTGATCCCTCAATCCTCTCATCCATCACCGTCTGCTTCATGAAGCCTGCTTTCTGGTTTCTGCTCCACAACCAAGTGATCCACATGTGCATTCATACACATCTACACCCCCACACACAAAATATATGCTGTATTTACAGACAAACGCAGGCTGTCATTCTCTTTGACAGCGCATAGGGACCTGGTGTATTGACGTATATTAAATATACTGTATGTTCTGCCCACCCATGAAGCCAGGGTCTGTTAAAGGAATATATGCTGCATGTGCAAGACTTGTATTTTAATGTATATAAAAAGAACAGGATTGTTTCAGCCTGGGGTGCACCGAGAGCATGTGTGTACCTGTCTAGACTCTGTGTCATGAACTACGCAGCAGAAAGAAAGAAGGAAAGAAAGAAAGAAAGAAAGAAAGAAAGAAAGAAAGAAAGAAAGAAAGAAAGAAAGAAAGAAAGAAAGAAAGAAAGAAAGAAAGAAGAGTGAATAGCCTTAATGTACAGATGAGCCAAAGGACAGAAACATGGGAGATAGACTGACCTCCGGATGCATGTCTGCTGTACACGACTCATCATTTTATACTGAAATACACCAATCAACCATAGCATCAAACATAGATTTCCCTTGCGCCACTGATGTGGCTCTGGCCTCTGGGACAGGGACTCTGGTGGTGTGTTGTGGTGTCTGGCACCAGGACATTGGAGGATCCTTTGTGTGCTATGGGTGGAGGAGTGGGGTCTCCATGAATTGGACTGGTTTGGTGCATCCCATGGGTGCTCTATTAGATTGGGATCTGAGGAATTGGGAGACGGTGTCTGCGGCCTTGGGCTATTTGCCTACTGGGCCCTGTGCGTGCTGGGCTGTTGTGCACAGGGTTTCTTAATACCTTTCTGCCATGGCTAGTATTGAATTATTTCAGTACCTTTGCTGCATTAGCTTTTCTGTGGAATCGGAGCAGATTGGTTAGCTGTTGATCCCCACAGGCATGGGTGAAGAATGAGTGCCCATGATCCTGTTGCAATGCTTGTGTATAGTTAATTACCGATCACCGTGGTGGTGGTGGTGGTGGTGTTAATGTTGTGGCTGATCGGTGGATGTTCATTTGCATTGACATTTTCACAGAAATAATTCGCTTGTGGGCAGTGTGTTTCTTTCTCTCTCTCTCTCTCTCGCTCAAAAAAAAAATGTTGCTAACATTACTACACCTAACAGTAATATTTTTCTAATATTTAATTTCTGCTCAATTTTCGCATTTGTCAATTATGCAGCAACTAGGTCAACATAATTTCTTAAAAGTTTCCTGCTACAAATATTAAATATTTAGCTAGCGACTCTGTCTTGGGAATCCAGCTGCATTAGCTAGTGATGGCGCTAGCAAAGAACATTCGGGCAGCATGCCAGTGAAATGCAACTCTAAAGTGTAACCAGAAGTGGAAAAGAACCAGCTTAAATGATCTTAAAGACACATGCACTGAATATTAAATGGAATTATACATAACACAGTACTTACATATGCAACACGAATTGGCTGACGGGTAAGTCAAGCCATGTCAACCAAGCTTATCATGTAATACATCAGCATTCAATGCCTTTTTGAGGCCGATAGAGCAAGAAAGCACAGCTCTTTTGCATGTTGTATGAACTACAGACAGACTTATAGTCATGTTCTACATGCAAGATCATCTAAAGCAGCCTTTTGTTTTCCTCCTTTGTTTTCATATCTTTCTACATGTTTATTAGGCAAAATCTACAATAAATAGACTCTCATACAGGTGATGAGAGAGAGCGCATGAGAGAAAGAGAGAGAGAAAGTGTGTGTGTGTGTGTGTGTGTGTGTGCGTGTGTGTGTGTGTGTGCGTGTGTGTGTGTGTGTGTGTGTGTGTGTGTGAGTGTGTGCTGACATCTGTGTTCACAGGAGAGCAGCCAAAAACACTGCTATCATTAGGTTTTAGTGAAAAAATTGAGCTGTTAAGTCAGCTGGAGTGAAAGTGAGGAATGAAAATGTGAGCACGAAAAGTGATGAAGAACTGGTAGCGAAAAATGGGAACACAACACATTTGAGTTGTCGTATTAAGTGTAAAACATGTCAGGCAGCACTGGCTTTTAAAATAAGCTTTAACTTGAAGGGGTGGCATTAAAAGCCAATATATTTTTTTGAAAATCTTTTTTTGAAAATCAACAGCATTTTTATCAATGGCTAAATATCAAAAGGTGTTTGATATACACTGTTCAGTAAAAGGCATGCAGTTACAAGTCTAATATTAGAATTAGAAAGTGAATGTTAAAATATGAAAGGTGTTTTGTATACTCTTACAACTTTAAAGTTGACTGGTTTTCAACAATAGCATATCCTCCAGTTGTGTAATTAGCCTTTGAGATATTTTTTTAATAACCATTATGCTTTAACTGATTCTAGTTCATGTTTGATCGCAACTTAGCTTCTGTTATGACAGCTATGAACAGCCATTTCTCCACCAGGCTTTCTTTTTTTTCCTCTTGAGGTTTCTCCACAGGTCTCCATTTATTGGTAAAGAGACCATATCAAATTATAATTAATTGTTATACAGTACATTATTGTGAAAAAGTAGAGCAAGAGTGCCTTAAAAATTAAAACCGTAAAATAAACGGTAAATAATGAAATAAGGTCAATATTTGGTGTGACGATGCTTTGTGGACCCTTTAGTGTCGGGTACAATTTGTTCAGTAAGTTTTACTGAGCATCCTGCAGAACCACCCACAGTTCTTCTGAGGGCATTGACTGTTCTACCTGCTTTTTTGCATTCAAAACCCAGCAGCTCCAAATTTGTTTTTGTCTAAAAAGTTCTCACTTATATAATATGCTGTTTCCTTTTCTGGCATACTGACCTTTCAAAATCAGAAATGTTTTCGTACTGACTCAATAATAAATTCATACAATAAAAATAAAAAGTTTGCACTAAAAATCACAGGGTACCCTAGACATTTGCGCAGTACTGTTATATGTAATGTTTACATTATTTTTGAATAAAAACTCTTATTGTTAGCTTCATGTTACTGGATACGGTGTGTCTGCCATGTAAATTCCTGTGATGGAACGTGTATGCAAATCCAATAATGATTATAAAAGCACAGCACTCCATGTTAAAAGTCTTGGCATGTTTCTATAGTGTGCTTTCTGTTGGAGTAAAAACGCTGCGGAAGAATTCATTCTTCACAGAGGTAATGAAAACAATGATTATACCTCTTCTTTTTGTGTATTTGAAAGCAGCACTGGTTTAATTAATGCTTTCCATTGCTTTACCTTTAATTGAATATAACAAAGCAGACACACAAAATCAGCAGCAGATACAGTATACTGGAGCCCGCATGAGCTTTGCATTTCTCATATGCAAATATTTTGGAGTATTCACTCCATAGTCTAAATCCTGAGTCTAAAAAAAAAAATTAATGAAATAATAAATTATGAAACACAACACTACAATATGTGAGTAAAATGTTCTTAGAAAGTGCACAGGCATTTACTATGCGTTAAGCTTAGGAAAAGAAAATAATATGAAATAACAATAAATCTGTTAAAATAAGCAATGTTGACAACTATTCAAAATATGAACATTGATGTAACATTTGAACTAAAGATATTATTGTAATATATTTATTTAATGCACCCATATTGTGTGTTAATGCATGGGAAAGTTGCTACGTCCTGCCTAAAAGTAAAAAGGTGCACAAATTACCGCTCGTGTGGAGGAATCCGTGGTCCCATCTGCGGAACTGAATCCCATCAAGCTTTAGATGAGTTTGTATGAAATTAGATTGCTCTAAGTCATCATCTGTGAGAAATGTCTATGATGGCAAATGCCAGCTTTATGGGCTTTCCCTTGTTCCTCCAAAGCATCAGCTTGAGCTTCAAATACTGTATAATCCTCATGGCACACAAATGTAATGCATTTATCTTCAGGAGTGCATCCTTAATTAATTAAAATACACACTTACACACACCCACACTCTCTCTCTCTCTCTTCATCTTCCTCAGGCCAGGCATTACTGTATTAAAACAACAACCATCAATGTACAAGGCAGTGAGAGAAAGTACCAACCTGTGGACATGCCAATGAATAAAGGAAAACACTTAATGTAAGCAACTCTTGCATTTTATTGACTTTTGATGTTTGTTTTATTATAAGACCATAAATATGAGAAATTAAAATGGCACTTCAGGCTAAAACTGACAGGTCTATAGTGCCGGTTTATAGTTTGGAGAGTCCATGAGGCCAGCAAAAATCGCTGGCACCAGGTATATAGCAAATTGAGGCAGCAAGAAATTACATTGAACAGAAAAAAAGCGGGCAGAATATGTTTCACTTTCTGATGGTTTGTTAGCTAATTGTGTAGCCTAGACCCATTTCCAAGTTTTGGGTTATGGTCATTTGAAAACTTTTTTTTGTGTGTGTGTGTCTCGTTGCTAGTGTTCATGGTACACCATAGTACCCAAGTAAGCTAAAACTGCTCAGCTAGCTTGCCACGTCCTGTTCTACTTTAGCTAATATCACACACACAAACACACACACACACACACACACACACACCTCATAGATTTTGTCAGGATAAAGCTAACATATAATCAACTTAATGTGATATTCTAATAATGTACAGTAATGCTATACTGTGCTATACTGTTAGCAAAACGAGCAGTTCTGCTAACGTGTGGACATCGATATCCTATGTCAACTCATAACCTTTATGTAACTGAATGTACAGGATGAGAACGGATACTGCAACAATGAGCACTGCGTTCATACACAATGAGAATATTGCACGGCCTTGATTAATTACTTGAGAGAATAAAAGCAACAAGAACATTCAAATCTTTATTTGTACGTTGAAGAAAAAGAACACAGATGCTGTTGTTTAATGATTCTTACCTAATAGGGCATTAAATATGCTTTAACATCTCTGGAAATGAGACAAGATGACAGCAGACTCCTGTATTAATGTATGGGCTTGAATTATAACTTTCATAACTTCTAGTTATTAGAAAAATAAGCATGCAATCTACACACAGACAGTGAGTCGAGCTATCTTCAAGCTACAGTATGTGGAAAGTATGATCCTTCGCTTGATGTCACCTTGATGTATGACTGTAAGACTCAACACATTTAATGGGGCCATAAAAGGCATGGTTATTCTGCCAGGCCTGATAATAATAGACTTACAGCGCCATCATCAACATAGTTAGGGTTAAAGCTCGCCAATCAATCCGTCCAGCAAGGGTGTGTTCATAAGCCTTGACCTACTGGCTAGACTGAAGCACCGATGCCATGTGACCTCAATTCCAGCTCCAACTTGGGAGCAAAAATGAGTCTATTCTGAGGTCTGCACTGCTCTGAGCTAATTAGTGCAGTACAGGTGTGAGCGTGCTGGTGCACCAGTACGTGATTTTTGTAGAATTCCGAGTGGGATGGAAAATTATGCCTGAAATACAATTTTAGCAGAGGCACCAGCGGCAGTAAAGGTGACAGATGCTACGGTACGTATCCAACACCGAGAGCTTTCTATTATCTTCTGAGCTGTTAGCAATGTGATATATCCTGGCATTTGGGCTATGTGTGGCAGTATGGAGGGGTGATTAATATTAGGATTGAATATCTTTCTCCCTCTGATCAAGTGGGGCAGGGAGGGTCTCGTGAACTGGATGCTGCAGCTATATTTACCCCGTTAAAGTGTGGCTGCACATCACGTTGGGATTCTGTTACACGCGAGGCACTCATACCCTCACCCCTTTAATGAACGCACATACACACAGGGCACAATTCTTACACTCTTGCCAATACCCAAAGGCCTGATCATAGAGAGTAAGGATGCTAAAAGCAGAGATGCTGGCACTAATGAGGACCAGGATGACAGTCCATCATTCTGTTAAAGGATCAACAAGCAAACCATGACAAGCTTCAGCCGCTCTCACACTTTTTGCTGGATGGTGCACTTTCAAAAAACCCAAACCAAGCAGTACCGTCTCTTCTCATCTACAATTGTTGGTGCCCGCTCTAACAAGCTTATAATTTACAATGAGATTTTCAACTTTCAAATGCTACTTGCTTACCTGATAAATGTGTGCCCTGAATCTATTCCGGTGGGACGGTCAGATTATTTGTAGCCTGCAGTGTATTAGACAATGTAACACAAGACACACTGAACAGTCTTAAGACCTCCTCTGCCCCCTTGTGGCTGGATTTACTAAAACCCTAGAAAAGACGTCAGTGCAGTCTTATTGATTTAGACTCAGCCAGCACAGTCTTGTGACTGACATGAATAAATGACCCAGGGGGAAAAATGTGCCTCTACACAGATATCAAATGGACTGCCACTGGGTTTTCCAATTTCCCAGACTGCACTGTACGGTTACAGCAGTTACGGCACAAATCCTGACAAATATTTTTTCAGTATCGATTTTATTGCACACTCCACAAGCAGTGCCTCTATATTATTTGTTACAAGATACATGACAGTGATCAGTCGGACACACCTGCAAGAGAAGAAAAGAGCAAGTCTGAGCAGAAAAGAAAGCTTTTTACTTTAGCTGATTTAAACTCTGAGGATTTGATAACTCTATACTTACAACTACTATGGACACAAAAGTGCTTAGATTTTGCAATGGATTCCCAAAACCAATCATATATACTGAATCTATTTGCCTATCGATCTGCCTGTTTGCATATCTATCTATCTATCTATCTATCTATCTATCTATCTATCTATCTATCTATCTATCCATCTATCCATCCATCTATCTATCCATCTATCTATCTATCTATCTATCTATCTATCTATCTATCTATCTATCCATCTATCTATATGCCTGTCTACCTGTTTATCCATACCCCTTGCTCACCAATCAATCCATGTACCTATCTGTCTTATTCTACTTGTGCCTATCTACTTACACTACCTGTTTGTCTGTCCTTACATGTCCGTCGATATATTGTTCGTGTATGCATCTGTGCATGTCTAGGTCTTTCAATCAATTAATCAATCAACCTGTCTGTCTATTAATCAGAAAATGAAATCATGAAATGAAAGCAATCAATCATTCTGCCTGTACATCTATAGAACTACCTGTCCATCCATCACTCTAAATGCTTGTCCATAGATATAATTGTCAATCTATCTGTCTGTCTGTACATCAGTTAATCTATCTATCTATCTATCTATCTATCTATCTATCTATCTATCTATCTATCTATCTATCTGTCTGTGACTGTACACAAATGCACTTCATTTGTCTGTGCATCTGTCTGTACCTTAGTCAGTCAATGAACCAACCATTCTATCAATTGATCTGTCTGTCTGCCTGTCTGTGTATTTATGTCTGTATCTGTTGTATGTGTATAATTATGTGTATGTCCTTACGTCTGTCTGCCTGGCTCTCTGTCTGTACAGCTCTCTTCATACCTGTCCATCTATCTATGTGTCTCTACCTCAAAGTATCTATCTCCCTGTCTATCTTACTATCTGTCTGTCCATCCACCCACCCCTGTCTATATTACGATCGTCTCTCCATCCACCTCCATCAATCTTACTATGTGTCTGTCCATCCAGATCTGTCTTACTATCTATCTGTCCATCCACATTTGTGAAGCCATAAGAAAGAATATTACACTTTCTCTCAGTCGACTCAATTAGTTCAAACAAACATATAAATAGCACCACGAAATCCTTATTTAATCTCTCAGTAGTAAATATTTATCTAAACGAATATGTCAGTGCCTTCATAATGACAAAAGCTTGTGACTACAAACAAGATAGTAAAAATGATTAGCCATGTTGTCAACATGACCATGTAAGTCTGTAAGTTTTTTCTGACCAAGTATTTGATGACAATGATTGATAATGCACAAAGCTGCACCTTTTTTTTCTGCATCAGTTTCAAGCGCTACAAAGTTTCACATTACTGTATGTGGGAGACTGATTGCAAGAGATTAAACAGGATTCATGTTTTATTTTTTGCACTGTAATTGGTAGAAAGACAATGTCCTTGAAATACAGAAAAAGGCACGATTGTTTTATAGCACTGCATTGGACAAAGTAAAAAAAACAAACATAGGAAACAGCACTTAGTAAAGTTCAAACGCAGCACACACAGTATGGGGAATTTCAATGCATTTTTTCTACACCTCCTGACTGTCAGGCCAATGATTCCCATCCACATCATCACAACAGATATCTTTCCTTGCACTACAGCTCAGAAAGAATCTTTCAGGTTGTCTTATCTAGCCTTTGCAGGCGTCTGCTGTGATGACGTCACATGCTGCATCCATGGCAGCCGGCTATTTTAGAGAACTGGTTGATCATTGGTTGAGTTGATGCTTCGAGCATTCCCCATCGTTGGTGAAAGTCAAGATTTATATCTGTGAGCAGTTCATCAGTCCAGGATACGATGTAGAGGTGTAGAAACTGTCTAATAGAAATTTAGAATATATAGTATAGAAAATATGCTTGACAGATACTGACAACTGGTTCAAGCATTTTGCATGTAATGCACTGTCGCTTTGCACCTCCAGGGTCTGGGTTCGACTCCCAGCCAGGCTTGATGGATTGGCATCCTGTCCAGGGTCTGGCTCCGGGCCCCTGTGACCCTTAATACAGGATAAAGCAGTATAGACGATGAGTGACTTATGCAATGAAGTGATGTCTCAATGTTTTCAAGGAGTAAGACTACTCAACAGAGAAGCAGCATAATGCATTTAGATCAACATGATGCAGACGTGTACATAATCATTTTAATGACCGTGCCAAAGCATTTGTGATTAACTCAGAAGAATAAGACATTGATTTTATGATGTGCACGAGCAAATAGATGTGCTACCAAAGCAACTAAAGAGAAAACCTGTGGTTGTATTATCTACAGCCACTAGATGGAGCCAATGACATGAACCAAAGTCCATTATCCATTTATTAACCCTCCATAAACGCTGTGAGCAGAAGACATCTGTATAAAAACAATATACATTAGAACAATTCCTCATATCCATCCGTCTCTAAATGTAGGATCCCTCCTGATCCATATGCTTTCACTGTTTACAGTGAATTAAACTGTAGAATGCGTATACTTCTGCACACACCCGTTGAGAATGTTGAAGGTTTTCGGTTTGCCTGATCAGAAACATATGCTCCACTGGGAAACGCAGTGATGGGACAACAACCCTATATTAAGATAAAAGGTTAGCGAAGGGTCATCTCGGAGAGACGGGAATAGAAGCAGCGCATGCAGAGGGTCGAGCAAGACCAAGCGCAAATGTGGTCTTCACTAATCCTGAGTCTTATCTAATCAGCTTTCCTTTCACAGTCTGTGATTTTTCCATGCAGGAGTCAGTGAGGGGGGAGAGAGACCCTTCATCTGAAAAGTAGTCGGCACACACATGCACATAAACACAAAATCAAGCCTAATCAAACCAAGACATGCCCTGTATTTGTACCTTCCTGCTTAAGTTACAACTGAATTCATGTACACAATATTTCTAGGTATGTCTTCAACAATGGAAAAAAAAACTGTTGAATTATTGATCAAAACTTTCTATAACTGCACAAATAAATGTATAATCATTGCCGTGGTCAAGCATGTATAAACTCCAGGATAAAAAGTCATGTTGTTCCTTTTAGTTTTTTGACATGTTAAAGACTTGGTCAGGATGTGGATCTTTACGGTTGGTACTGTAACATAACAACGTGGATTTTTGGTCTTCAAGAGATAGGAAAAGAGGAAAAAACAAAGGAAACACCCGTTTACATCAGAAATGAAAGGAAAGAACATTAAATGCAACTAAAACTACTTCTCACTCACTAAACCAAAAGCTCACATAACTTTCTGTTCTCTAATTGAAACCACTCTGAACCCAATTTCGTTTTTAATAAGCCCTGCCTTATTTTCGAGCTTCCCTTCCTTCCTTAAAATCAGTTCTAGCAATCAGACACGTCATCTTGCCCTCAGCCCCTTAACTGAGCAGTCAGATTAAGAGCCGAGATTAGAAGGCATGGGACGTGTAGCTGCTGGCCAACATGTGTCTAACAACCGAGACTTGAAATCTGTGGGACGAACTTTGGGCTCAGCTTTATTGAAACAGACCATGAAACTGACATACTGTAGGGGTGCTGTGGTAAAACATAATAAATCTTTATCATGTACCACACAAGGCAAGCTGTCATTTTGCCATGAGGTAACCGACCTCGTGCGGTTTATGCAAACCGCACTGAGACTCGGAAGAGGTGTTGTAATGAGGTGGGCAGGTGATAATTGGTGCGCTATGAAATTAGCACTGGTTGAAAGTCAAAGCACAGCAGCTGTGAGTTTACCCTCCTCTAACACACAACATTCACACTAATGACATGATGGATAATAAACTAATAAGCGCAATCATATGTGGGAAAACATTAGACTTTGTAGTGTATGGGTCCTTCAAAGCTCATGATGAAGATTATTCAGTCAGAAGCAGAAGAAAACCTCAGCAATAATGTATAAGGCGCTACGTTTGGCATGTGCGGACCAGTTATGAGTTGGATGAATAAGAGTTTTGCAAACCAGGCGAAAAGCAAAGATTCGTGATAACAGCGCAACCTCTCTGTGAAAGCCAGTACAATGAAAACATAGAGCAGACCAAATAAATGACCCAGTTTATTAGGTTTATGTAGGATAATACATATAAAAGCCAAAGGTTAAACCCTGTCTCTTAATGTAATTAGGCTAAATTATTATAAATCATAATAAACACATAAAAGCATAGAAAAAGCACTAAAGCCAAGCCCAATGCCAGCCAGATACCCAGATAAAGCATATTTATAGTCTCTTTCCCACTGGTTCTGTTATTTCATATTTGCTCATATCAAAACTGAACTCAATATTTTTCATATACAATATAAAATTATTTAATTTTGTTAGCATTTCATTTTATAAGATTGCATGCCAATACAACAGGTGTCACGCTCCGGGGTTGTACGAGGCATAAATGCAGAGGATCCAGATGGTTCAGGGAAACGATATATTTTATTATTATAAAACATATAAACACGAAAACATAAAACAGGGAAATAAAGAAACAAATATACTTTAATAAGAAAACGAAACTAAAACACGAATAGAACAAACGAGAGACATCCACCTTTTCTTAAACTCAATTGTAACAAATGCAAGACAACAACTATAACTCAAACACAACTTATATAATGAAACTAATTATCAACTCGGATCAGGTGCGCGCCCACGTGACCTGACCGAGTTGTCAACCGGGAAATGAAGTCTAAATAAAAAGGACTACACACAAAAAACATAGGGCGCTTTGGCGCCCTCTAGAGGTTATCCCTGACA
>QMIH01000050.1:44610-62931 GCA_003987875.1 Clarias batrachus
GCAGAGGATCCAGATGGTTCAGGGAAACGATATTTATTTATATTAAACATAAACACAAAACAGGGAAATAAATGAAACAAAACACTTTAATAATAAAACGAAACTAAAACACGAATAGAACAAACGAGAGACATCCACCTTTTCTTAAACTCAATTGTAACAAATGCAAGACAAAAACTATAACTCAAACACAACTTATATAATGAAACTAATTATCAACTCGGATCAGGTGCGCGCCCACGTGACCTGACCGAGTTGTCAACCGGGAAATGAAGTCTAAACTAAAAAGGACTACACACAAAAAACATAGGGCGCTTTGGCGCCCTCTAGAGGTTATCCCTGACAACAGGAAAGCGTTTAATTAACTTCACAGCCATTAAAAACCATCAGAGGGCAGAGCTAATTTACCCCTTAATCAGGCATGACTTGAAGACAATAACACCACTGACAGATTCAAGCCTGAAGCCCAAAAAACCCACCATATCTGAAACCCTCACAGTATCTTTCTATCACACGAGCACATATGTGTACCTCATTTAAGACAATTATGTACATACAGTATAAATAAGAAGGGGCCTGAGGTGAAAAAAATAAATGGCAATATTTATAATATTATTTCTAGCAATATACGCAAGTAACTCAACGTGAAAATTAGATTATTCAGACAGAGTGTTTCTTGAATGTGATTCAGAAACCCAGATGGCAGGAAACCTTCAGTTCTGTTCCATTACACGCTGCTAATAAAACATCTACAAGGTTGCGCGGTCACCGTGGGTTTTGGCATTTGTAAAGAAAACATTCCTCCTTCTGACAAAGAAAAACACAATTTCCTGTATTTCCTCTCCAGAAAACAGAGTTACATGAGGAGATGTCGACTTGAGTAGAAACTATACCAAGTGCGAATGTATGTTCCTTGCTACAGACATGTGACTCTGTTTACTCCCAGAGGTCATAAAGCCAATGACAGATGTAAAGTATTGAGAAAACAAGCTTGGCAGGTGTAGTACTATCAACTAACTAAAAACTGCGATGACAGATTATATATCTAACTGAAATCATTCCATCCTTCCATTGCCTACACTGCTTGTCCTTGGGGGTCCTTAGGGTCATGGGAGACCTGGAGCCTATCCTAGGAAACTCGGGGAAACAAGGCAGGGTACACAGCAGGGCAGAAACACACACACTCACACACTCAATCACACACTACAGGCAAGTTGGAAACACCACATGTCTCTGGACTGTGCAAGGAAACCTGAGTATGTAGAGAAAAAACACCAAGCACTGAGAAGACAAGCAAACTCCATACATACACAGAGACGAGACTCAAACCCCCAGCTCTTCAGGTGACAGTGCTAACTACTAAGCCACTGTGTCACCTAGTTTGCTAAATTGACAAAATTAAAATACACAAGCATGGTCTCTGGGCTATGTTCTGTAATAATTTCATTTAAAACTTATTCAAAACACTTAAATTAATGCAATTTTTTTTATACTCTTTTATTTATTTAAACGTTTATATTTTGTAATATAAACACTAATATATATTAGTTTTAAAGACAGCAGACTGCCCATAAAAAATACAGTAAGAAAAATCAGCATGCGTCCATCCTGCTTCACAAATGTGTTACTTCCTGTTTAGCTCGGATCATGTTTGCTGGTGATGGTGAAATCCATCACCTTGTGCGAAGTTTGATCTATGATCCCTTTACGCATTACTAGCTACAATGTTCCTTAAGTACCTGTGGTGCAACTGAAATCTGACACATCGTTAGTTTTAAAGTCTCAACATATGGTTTATGACTGACTTTACACCCTCACTCGCGTTCAGTTAGTGCAACTGGTTGCTGCTGGTGCCTCGACTAAATCACACCTTCAGGATTTCAGCGCATGTTTCCACTTGTTTCAGCTGGCCTAATAAGCAGATAATTACTAGCCCTTCGAGACATGGCTTAATATTTTCTGAGTAGGTCTTTTTGTGCACTGAACATAATTTGCTCCCAAAGGAGAGGGATAAATGCTGAAAAGCAGGGAAGTTGTTTCTAGCTGCCAGTGACACAGAGTCACAGAGACTGGCCAACCAGAGGCATGTCAACTAGCCAAGCACACTCTCATACTCAGCAGCTCCAGGGAAACCTGCTGGCTGTGAGCCATAAACACAACTTACACGTGGGAGGACTGAAAATAACCATTATAAAGAATGACCCTGATACAATCTTAGCAAATTGACCCTGAAAGCACTTCATTTCAAGGACTACACACTCTGACAAACAACTGACTGTGAATAACTGTTACGTTTAAGAGTTTGTCTAAATTAATCTGTGGATAACTAAACACATTTGTGCAGATCGGGGGCATAACCTACAAACAAAAATATTCAACAAAACCAGATGACGCAAACTGAAAACCATGGGCCAAACTCAAACCATTCCATTAACCAAAAACTAAAAATCATTTTAGCTCATTAACTTACCGATTTAATGTCTCTGCCCAGCTTCAGTGTGGAGGAAGATGTAATGATCTGGTAGATGTGACGGCCGGCCCTGTACAGTAAAGAAAGCAGTTAAAAGTTATTTTTAGCAAACAAGAATAAAAAGAACATTTATAGTAAAAGCTCATAAAGAAATCACATCAAAATTTATTTTTAGGTATCCTGTTGTGTGTGTTTTTTTTTAATAGTCTTTTTTTTCTCCTTTGGACTTTGTCACTTTTATCTTAGGGATCACCACATTATATAATTTGGACCATAGTGTTGGTTAACATGACAATATGAATCATGAGAACATGAAAACATCATAATTCACAGCAAAACAGATTAAATAAATTAGGAAACCAATTTTGGTAATTTAACTAATCACCTATAAAAGTTGTCAATTTTTCAATTCGAAATCCTTGAAACTTATGTTATATGCAGTATGATGTAAGTGGTAGACTAACCTACAAAATGCATCTTAAGCAAAATACTCTGTACACACAAAATAAATTTTCATTAAATAATATGAATAATTATAATATCATAAACAACTATAATAATAATAATAATAATAATAATAATAATAATAATAGATTTTTCCTATGTATAATTACTGTTACTGTATTCAACTCTGCTGAGTATCATTAAATGACTTTAAATTTAATGTATCATTTAATGACAATTAAATTGAATGTTTTTTAATGTATGTTATTTCACTGAATACCTATCACCTTTTAATACTAAATTGCCAAAGACAAACTTTTAAGCATCAGATAGCTTGTTCTTGAAAGATAGCTATAAGCAGTAATATTGTTTGTAAGTTATCATGAAAGTGATAACTTTTAGAGAAGTTGAGAAATTAGCGATAACATTATTGTTTGTTAGCTTTATAGATAGCACACACTTTCCTCACACTGTGTGGTTTATTTGTAAAATAAGCCAAATTTACCATCAGTAATAAAAATCACTGTAACTCGAGGAAAATATAATAAATTTTTTCCCTTTGTTTAAAAGTTTATACTTTCAATCTTAACTTAAGTAAAGACAGGTGTATGTAGAATTTGGCACTAACAGAATTTTAACATTTAGGTTAACAGTTACTTTTAATTTAATTAAAGATTTTAGTACTTTACCTCTGATTTACTACAACGGTAATCTGAAATCAGCCCTTCTCGTGTAATGCTCTTTAGAGTGTAAGGCTCAAATACATTCCCAATTACTCTATCAAGTTTTGAATGCAAATAATATCCATGCTTCAAAAATACAAAAACCCAACAGGCACCAGTAAATTCTCTCTTTTCTACAGCATTAGTGCCAATGGCTGTATGTTGAGGCAAAGGGCTAAGGGGTGAATATGCAGCACCGCTTAATATAAGGTAAGGTTTTAGTGCTTAGTGCTGTTACTCGGACATTTGGGATACATTTGCACACTACTTTCTCTGTGGTTAAATTGCCCAGTGTAATGTACAGTGTACTCTAATGGACTGTAATGGACAAACCAGAGCAGCGCAGACTGAGGTGCCACTCCATGAACTCATGCTACATGAATAGACAGGAAGCAGGTCCAGGCTGCAGCTGCTGCTCAGTTCTGTGTAGGTAAATTTCTGTAGGCTTTTTTTTTTTACTTTTCTTAAGGGCTGTTAAGTATTCCCATGCCCATCACACAGACCTGCACTGAACCGCAGTACTGCCTGCTATGCTTCAATTACAGCTCAACCACAAAGCAGACCCTGGCTTCTCTCTCTCTCTCTCTCTCTCTCTCTCTCTCTCTGAGTCAGCATACACCCGATCGTACAGCACACTGACATAAAGTGAAGGGAAAACTAAAGGAAGGAGACATGGCCTTCTAAACATGATTACTTTAGATTGTTGCAGTCATAAATCCAGACGACAGCCAACATGACAATGTGCAATTATCTGCATGTATTAAATTAGTGAACTGGCATCCAATTGGCAGGATATCTCCTTTACTTAATCTATCTTAATCTAGGCCATTTGGATTGTCTAAAAATACTTTTTCACACAAAAGCACTCTTGTTGTTGTTTTTTAGCCTACAGAAAGCAGCCATGCTCTACAGGTTTAAACCCAATTACAGGTGTTAATTCAGTCATTGTTAATAGAATAAGAGATATCTTACATCGGAATTATTAACCAAAAGAAATTTAAATTAAATCATGATAGTCAAAATGTCAGGCAATCTAAAAACAGATATAAAATTCTATAATAATTTATCCGGCACAAATTGGTAGCTACAGTACTACAGTATAGTCCACTAGAGCTGGCGCTGAAAATCAATTGAGTAACATATCACAATTCTTTTGCCTCAACTCATGTATTGCCACATTGATGCCAATATGTATTTGCAAGCTGATTTATTTCTGTAATTCAATTCAAAACTCAAGTGAAACTCATATATTATATAGATTCATTACACAGACTGATATATTTCAAGTGTTTATTTGTTTTACTTTTGATGATTATAGCTTATAACTAATGAAAGCCCTGTGGGTGGTGCACTCAAAACTATTCACACATTGGTAGGCGGCTCAGCTGTCCGTCCTGTGTGGTAGGACCAAATTATTTGCTAAGTTTGTTTACAATTGTAACGAGATTGTAACGAAAAAAAAAAAAAAAAGAAACTAATATTTATAAAATTGTGATACAAAATTGCATTACAAATCAAATACCTACTGTAAGTATTATGATATCATATCCCATCCTTAGGGTCCACTGAAAGTTCTCGCCACGTCAGTACAAAAACAATGGACAGTGAATTTTTTCTAAATCTCTTTTTTTTCATACACATGCAGTATGTAGATATGGAAATTGGTTATTGTTATGATGGGGCGCTCCAATATGGAGCCACCGAATATATTGTTACGGGTGGGAGCCCCAGCAACATGCAGTTAGAGGGGACTGCTGGGATGTGTGGTGATTGTGTGTACTGTACTTTGGGGGGGTAACTCAGTTAAGACCAGCACTTAAGGAGGAATGACTTTTACCACAGCAGGGAGGCGCCCCTTACCCCTCTTTTTCTTGTGAAATTAAAATATGTTTTTATTTCATACAGATATATATTTTCTATCTTATGTGTCTTTTTTCTGTTTTCCCCTTTCCTAATATTTTCGCTTTTCTTGCCAGTCTTCTCTTTTCTCTTTATCTGTTCACTCTTTAGTTTTATTTTTTCTTGATCTTTCACTTTTCTTTTTCGGTTCTTTCCCTTTTATCTTTTCCTTATCCTTTCACTTTTCTCTTCTCTTTATCTTTTAAGTCTTTAGTTTTATCTTCTCTTGATACTTTCGCTTTTCTTTTCAGCTCTCTCCTTTTTATCTTTTCTTTATCTTTTAACTTTTTGTTTTGCTTTTTCTCCTATACCAGAGGAATGCACCCAAACCTGGTGCTCTAGCTATTGCGAGAGTTCCTGAAATCAGATAGAACCACATTTAAATTACAGGTACATTCTATTTTAGTGTTTTTCTCTATGCACTAAATGTAAATATGCCGAAGTTTGACTTTAAAATTTAATAATAATGATAACCCAAAATGCTAAGGCTGAATGTCCATGAAAAAATATGTCCATTTAGGGTTGTTTTAGATTTACAGGCAACGAAAGCATGGGACTGAGCAGAACTTTGCACTGGTGCATTAGGGAATTCATTTCTCATTCATCCACCCTTGATAAAAGAGCAATCAAACTCTACTATCTATTTTTCTTAATTATGAGAAGCATCACAAATTGTCCTTGAGGCATGAAAAAATATGGCGTGTTTAAGGATGGTTCAGCAGAATGTGCCTTTTCAAGGATCCTTTTTTACTTTCTTGAAAACTGCTTATAGGAACAGTTTAACCACCAAAATAGAGTGCAGATTTTGGTAGCGGGTAGCAGGTAGCGTTAGCGCACTAAGCTAAACACGCTGAAATAAAAATACTTAAAGCTAAAAGTTCTAAAGTGTGGTTAATTGTAACAATAAAGGATTCCAATACCACAACATGCAACAAATGGGTTTCAACACTTGTGTGTAAAGGGGGAAACACGTCAAACCTAATGAAACATGTGACGACACATGGGATCAACTTAAAAGCAAAGAGATGCACTGTGTTTAACATCTTACAGCTATACTGAACAGCAGTCACCCAACACTACCAGGAGACGTCAGGAGAGGTAGTATTTTGGCAGATAAGACTGCAAAAGAAAAAAGCTGAAATTTGAAGCTGGTTTGTAGCATAACAAGAATATCAACTACTACTGTTACTAGTGTTAAATTATTAATTTAATATAATACTTATTATATTTAATCCTAAATAAATTAATGATGGTTGTTTAATTGGTGTTATTGATTGTAGTTGTTATATTAAATGTACCATACTGTATATTATATAAATAATACAACTAATATAAATATATAATTTATTTTTATTTATTTTTTTTTTCAAGAAAAGCCATTCTTTAATGTTATCCACCATTTTGTCTTTTTTAAGTATCGGTTTAGGTACCAGTACCGTTTTATAATTTAAAGTATTGATTTGGCACTGATAACATAAAAAAAATAATAAAAAAAAACACAACCCTACTCTTCACACATTGGAAGTGAACACTATTAGGCTATTAGACATTTCCATCATGCCTTCCACACCCTCACATTCCTCTTTCGGTTTATTTAACTTGTTTTCTGTCAACAAAGAGATGCAGCTGAATGGCTTTCCCCTGAGATCCTATGTTTGTTGGCCTGTTGCTGAAAGGTGGACAATGGCTGCGAGGATCATTCAGTTCAGTCTCATTAACAGTCGCATCCAAACACAGCCGGTGCATCAGGCGAGAACAGAATAGAACAAAAACAGAAAAAACAGAAGGCAGATCAACCTGCACACTCTCAGTCACCTGTGTGATAAAAGCAACCATTCTAGAGTGAAATGCAGTCCATATGCCAGTGTGTATGCACATGGTTAATAGCAGAATGAAAGCCATTCCCAGTGCAAGGGCTCCATGAGTGATATATCGATAGAGTAAGGAAACACATAAGTGTTCGATATTCCTGACTACAGTTAAATTGCCAGCCCATTTATGAGTCAATCATTTGATGTTAAACCACGTCTGCGGATTTACAGCACAGTAAAAAATTGTCAAAGACACTGTTTGAGCTTTCATGTGGAATTTTATTAGGGACAATTCAGGTTGTGAATGTAAGCTTTTAAGTGGGAGATAGGTAGTAAGATAGAAAGCAAGGCGTTGTTCCAAATGTGTATATTTCGTGCCTCCTAGTTGTTTATGGAAAATTATTTTTAAAATGTTCTTACATATTGTTGGGATATCATGCAGAAAACAGGTGTGATATAGCCCCACTGCTTTGGTAACAATGCACAGGTCTTTGTGTACAGAACTTTGCCTACACAGTCCATTCTCTTTTTCTATATTTTCACTATATTTATACATCTATTTTGTTTTCCTTCAATGTGGCTAAAAAAACAAACCCCACGTAAAACCTATATGGGAAAAGAAAGCTTACCCACATACTGTATGTATGTAGGACGTTTAAGCCGGAACTTCAGATTGTGCAGAATAATAGCTGGCCTCCCAGGAACACCCTTACTGGCCCAAACATGTGGAAATGACTTGGCGTGAGGTCAGGACTGTACAGGGAGATGGCAATAACTCAGAGCCAAGTTTATGGAATGTCCAAGTGGTGTTCGTGAATGATCATGTGTACAGTTCCCTCATACAGATGCAGTTCCTCTGAAAGTTGGCGATCAGGCATTCCACTCGCTGACTGTTCAAAGGAATGACTTCGGTAGGCGACACATTTTACTGTGGCTAAAAGTCTCATCAATGAACTGTGCTTTAAGTCTTCTGTGAAGTCTTGAGTTTTATGCCTTGATTCATACTTGGGGAAAACATAATCTTATCCTATTTCCAGTGAGTAATAAGTGGACAATATCCTGCATTCAGTTATCATGGTAACTCCTGAGATAAAAAAAAGGTGAATTCCACAAGAACAATCCCAAGCTCTAACTCTCCACTGAACAAGATTGAATAAATTTGTGGCATTCTGGCGAAAAACACACTGAACGTTGCTAGAAACAGGCAAATGTTAATTTTGATCAAAATTTAGTGTTTCTGTCAGTAATGAAGTTTGACAACTATACAGTACCTTCAGATCTTATAAGACTGATGTGGCATTGTTTTTATAGATTACAGTACTTTTTGCAAGGAAAAAAACAAAATGTGCATATACAGTGCAATCATCAGTCCTTGTGGTACTGGGACCTCCTGCAAAGATTGACAACTTGAAAGCTTTCCGCTTGTGAGTAACCTTTCACACTGTAGGACAGTGAACTTTCCAGATGGATTGAAGCAGCAACAATTGCTTCTCTAAGACCGTTGCTTGTCTTTCTCTCTTGCCATTATGTTAACACATACCTGAATGCTCCAGGCCAACAAACTGCCAAAACTGCTTCTTTTATAGAGGTTTCCACACCGGCTGATCAATTAATTGAAGGCTGATGATTAGCATCACCTGTAATCTGCGCACATATTTTTTTTGGCCTAATTTTTACAAAAATAAATAATGGCTTATTTTGAAAAAGTTATATGTTGTTTGTCTAATGTTGTATTTTCCTAAACCTTTCTTCTGGTTGAGATACGAATGAAAACCTGATGCTTCCAGAACTATACTGTATATAGTAGGAAACGTCACACTTTCACTATGTGAAGGGTTTTCCAAAGGTGCCAAACAAATAATAAATTACTAAAATGTTCGAGCAATGTCATATCAAATGATGTCTATGCAGCACTCCTGCTTTGTGCTCTTAACACTTGTATAGCTGACTCCATCATGCCCATGGTCTGGAAGTCAGTTTTGCCTTTCTGCATGACCTCTTCAAGGATAAGCCACATCAATCCAACAGACAGGCTTTTGCTCATGCTGAGAAGGAGGAAAGAAAAAAAGAGGTGTGAATGTACAGCCATCACTCACAGCAGAGAGCAGGCAATCAGGGTGGCCCAGCTGGAGTTTTAACAGATGCTTAAGCAGACACAGCACAGTGTCACTCAATAGATAAGTTATAGGAAAATCTATATACTCCACTAAGACATAAGTACTTTTGATGAGATGGCTTACATCAAGGTACAATGTCTCTAGACTGAGTTAATAATATCTCTAGATTGGTGACAATCAGTATTCATTGTTCACTAATAACTCATCTGGAGGGACTCAGGTTTCTTTTAGCAAAATGGGACAAAAACATAATTATAAAAAAATAGAAATAGAATACTATCGTTGCAGAAGAGAAGAAAAAATAGTCATATTGTTTCATGATTTATATGCTTAGGGAACCTTAACCCAAACACATAAACGTCACACAAACTCCTCACTCATCTGCTCTGAGTCAGCAGAGTTATGAGCAGCTGTTCTTAATGATCCAACATCCAGGAATCTCCCCTGGAGGGGTGTTAGTTATTCTCCATGACACACACAGAGGCCATATTTTTTTCCTTCTCAATCATATGAGGAAACTGTCTTATAATCATCTGGCTTATTGATAATGAAAGAGAAATTATGATAGAACAAAGGCAAACCCAAAGGCAGACCAAGTCTGATAACTGACACCAAGAATGTTCAAGGAGAACAGTTTTAACTACACTGCTCCGCCACACCAAAAAAAGTCGTACACTCTAATATTACATTGGGCTGCCTTTTTCCTGTGATTATGGAATTGCTTTGATAATGTCACAACATTTATTTCCATCCGGAATTGCATTAACTCCTCTCCATGATGTTGTATTGATGATGGGAGAGTGGGTTAAGGTGGTGGACAATCCATGTGCGAAAGAATTATGCCCCCTGAACCAGTCTTTAATAGCTTGAGCTGGGTATCATCGTCTTGGAATCAGGGAAGAAAAATCAATTGATCATTCAGTATATTCAGGTATTGAGCTGACTTCATTAACACTGCCACCATAGGCTTGTACCGCACACATTAGGCGTAATGGATGCATCACTTCACCCTCTAGTCTTCCTGCCCATCACTCTGGAAAAGGGTAAAACTGGACTTATCCGATCATATTACCTTTTCCAGTGGTACACAGTCCATTTTTTATCCTCCCTAGCAAATTGAAGCAAGATTAGCCTCCATGATAAGTGGTTTGCTTATGGCTATGCAGCTGTTTAGTCCCAATCCCTTAAATTTGCTTCACATTGTGCATGTGGATATATTCTTACTCTCACTATTAAACAAATATGTGAATTCACCATTATACTTCCAGGTTTTAATAATAAATTTTATAGTTCTTAATCCAATTTTAGCAGTAGTTTTTTATTTATTTCATTTCTTGATGCAGGACAATAATTTCACCCTTCTGAAACATGACCATGACCACAGGACATATCTTTTGACATGGTTGTTTAAGAAATGATAAGCTACTCACTGCATCAGTTACAGTTAAGTAACTTTTTGCCAGCTAAACCATGTTAATCAGTGCAGTAATTATCCAGTATTCCCTATTTGCTTAGTTAAATCCAGGTGGTCACTTTCGTTTGGTCGGACAGTGTATTTCCAAATTTTATGTAAAAGGACCAAACAATGATATAGAAAAAGTGAAAGTGTTTTGCTATCTTTCATGAAAAGTGACTACAATGAAATTGAATAAAGATTTGAAAAATAGGAAAGCAACAAATTAGACTAGGCTGTAGAAAGAACCATTTATTGGATATGATGGAATCATTCATAATAACAAAACAATTCTAATTGGGAAATGATGTTTTTTTCCTCCCATTGTGAAAAAGCCAAAAATTGAATTAGGGATAAGTCAGTGAGCAGCAGTGTTAAAGCACACACATAATGCTTGCTGTCTGAACATTTAATAAGAGCCACACGAGCAGAAAACCTTAATGGGTCCATGAATAAAGGGCCTTTTTGCCAGACCACTTTACAAGGCTGTTGGCATATATCCCACTCAGCAACAGTCCATGAAAAGCTACAGCAGCCTGAGATATAAATGATTACACTCTTTTCCTTTTCAGCTTGTCATTCAGAACTAAGAAAAGAAGAATCAGTGAATAAAAGATGTGAGGGAGAGTGAGAGGGGAGAGATAGGGAAAGAGATAGCAAGATTTCAATATTCAGCCAATCTCGCATTAACCCATCTTTTTTTTCTTCTAGTGTTAGAAAGTTTCCTCCCTCCACAACACTTTTTATTAAATGTCATATTAAAAGATTTGTGGTTTACTTGGATAAGAATAAGAGCTTCGGAAAAAAAGTTTTCAATTGAATGAAAATAAGGAAAAGGAGAAGGTGACAGACTTTTGGACTGATCGATATGAATGTAGTTAAGAGTCCCGTGAGAACAAAAGGAATTCCTTAAGATTAAAGCAGACATAAGTAGCATTTAAGGATTGCAGGATTTATATATACAACAAGGCATTTTTAAGAATTTTGGTTTTGTTTGTTTTGAAGAACTCTGGGTCTTCACCCATAATGCTAGTTGAGCTAGTTGTGATGGCTCAGGGGTTAAGCTGTTGAGTTACAAATCAGAATATCATGTGTTTAAATCACAGCAACACCAAACTAGTTGAGTCTTTAAGTCTGGCCCTGATCATTCTGCTTAGTTGATATCCTGCATAAGACCAATGAGTGCAATGTACTACACCAAGTGTTATTATACAATGTAAGATATCACTGTACTGTAAATATAGTTTGAAAACAACAAATAATAAACACCATTTTCATTTTCAGACTAATTTTGCTAATTATTTTTCTCTGGCACACAAGAATGTTTATAACAAAACATTTCATTTGAAAACTTCTGAACAATGCACAAACCAAATTCTAATTTTATTTGTCACATACACAGTCATACGCAGTACGATATGCAGTGAAAATGCTTATACAACCGCCCGTGACCTTAGATTTTAAAAAACAATTTACAAGAAATAAATAGTGAATAAAGAGTAAGTGTAAGGAAACATAAGAAAATAGAACAAAATATAAAGTTTTAAAAAATATATATAAGAAATATAAAGATATAAAAACTTATCTTTACATAGGCAAAGATAGCGATAAATTTGAATGGCAGTAAAAATGGAAATAAATGGAATAAATGGAAATGTCCAGGATTGTGCAAATGTGCATTTATGCATGTATGCATGGTGCATGACTGTACTACGATATGGAGCTGTCATCATGTACGAGTATCAATGAAGGAGAAGTTTATGTAGTACTTATACTTTCGTATGATCTTCAACAAACTTAATGTTGTAATTAAAAAGGTTTTGTGTGCAACACTTTTTTTCTTGAAGTAATTTTCTGCCATTACATTCTGTTTGACTCACAACAAAATCACAAAGAAACTAATTGTGCTTTTTAACACCCTTGTGGCTCAAAGAAAACCTGCACAAATTATCAATTTGTACTAATTTTTTTCTTTTTGCTGTCTAATTGTTCTACTAACTGTTTTACTACTCTACTAATTGTTCTGATGGTGTTTACAGTAAGTTTTAATTAACCAGGTTGCCACATTTTTACCAAAGAAGTTCATTGCTCATTTAACAAAATAAAATGTTTTACAATTTTTACTTGCATTACAGATATCCTTTTCATATTTAAAAATCTGTCATCACCCTTTCAACCAGGCCTGAATATACCTGCATCTACATCTGATCATCACGTTCTATTTTTACCAACTGGTTGTAAAAGATAAAATGGACATGTGTTTACTGCTAGCACTGGAAGTGATCAATGAGGGGAAATGATGCTGAGTTTTAGTATATTTTTTGACAAATGTGCCAAACCTTAAACCTAACTTGTGCTAAACGTTTAAGAGCCATTAGTCATGTTCTGATCATTATCAAGAAATATACAACGCACCAAGAGTTTACTGTAGAGGATACAAGTATCTAAATTTGTCTGAGAACCCTGCTTTCTGCTACCAAGATGGAAACCATGCAGATGTTTCATGTAAGCCAGTAAAAGCTGATAAGGTTCCCAGTAAAAATAATATGCAATGTTCCCACATGTGACTAGAGCGTCTAAAGTAGTACTTCTGTATAAGCACTAAAGCAATAGCTATTATAATATAAAAGGGCATCTTTATTCTCTAACTATAGTACTTGCATTACAATACAATAACAATTACAAAAATAATGGTTTTGTAAGGCAGGTCAGTAACTCATAGCTAATTTTGCAGCCATTAAGCAGCAATGAATTAGTAATAGTATACAGTATTAACACCTACAGTAAGTTACTACTACTAATTAATTCTGTGTAATTATCCAGTAAGTGCTTATAATGGGTTTGTAGCTCATTATGAATGCGCGGTAATGATGAAGTCCTATACTGTAGATCTCATGAAGAACTATCTATCTAGTCATTACTGATGGTGTTTTCGTGTGTTTCACTTTATAATACTGTTCCAGACTATCACCCACTCATAGGAACGAACAGACTAACACTTCAGTTATAATAATTATAAAAGTTATTATCATAGAATCTGGTGTAAATGCATAATTCAGTGACTAAGTGTGGCGATGGGCTTATAGCCAGTGCTCGTGTCCGTGATTTCTGTGCCCACTACAAAGCTTTACACTAAGTAAATATGACTGAAAAAAAACTGTTATTTGTTAGAAAGAAATTGTAAGAAATTGTATTCCACATAAAGCAGTATCATAGCCGGGGAGCTTCAGTGATCCCTTACAACTACTGTATATAACATCAGGACACACTTTACATGCCAGTGGCAGTAACATCCCACACTGACAGGGTGAGTATCACCACAATTTAAACACCTAAATTAGTATTTCCTTTCAAGCAGTTTAAGGACATCAATTATGAAGCATTCCTGAATCAGACGTAGATTATACATCTCAGCCAAAGAGGAAAGCCACGCTGCTCACGGAAACTGAGAGAAACAGCCTTCAGGAAGGAAGGCAGTGTTTACGTCTCAGGTCAGCAGCGCGGTTTTGTGAGAAAATCTTCCTGACCTTTTTAAATTGCCAAGATTTGTACATGAATTGATCTTCGCAATACATAAGTAATCTGTAATAGCTTGTAGCAAATCACTTTTACATAAAAATTTATAAGTACATTACAGTTTGAAACACAAGCCCTTCTAACCTCAAATCAAACATTGTTTCAGAGTTGCTGGACTTTTTCAGGATCAATTAGGAATTATTCGAGATCATTCATTTAATAAATAAAGCGTTCCGTTGATTTATATTTCACATTACGCACTTTATTGAGATTGAGGTCACGTCGCTGAGTTTCTTCTAACTGAGCAACTTGTTGATGTTAGGGTTTTTGGATCATTTTTATGCCAGAACATGGGTTTTGAAGTCTTCACATGGAATAACTGTGCAAAATGCGGTAATGTTTGACATGTTTTCTGTTTTATCTGGATGATTAAGGAAATTGTTATCAAAGAATCAACAGCGCAGTGGTCCCTCCCCCCCACTCCCCCATTCCATAACAAGTGTAAAGGGAGTAATTAAATGTCAGTATCTGTATCTGGCTGTTTTAAGTGAAGTTAACACAAATAATGAAAAAAGGCCTAAAGGCCTTTAATAAAAGATGTGATTGCAGAAAGGGTTGAAGCATGTGAAATCTTCTTAACAGAAGCCAAGCTTTTTTTCCCTTTCAGTTATTGAATCTTTTAGAACATTTTGTCCAAAATTAAATGTAATTGTTACCTTCATTTAAAAATGCTAGAAAATGAGAGTACATCAATACTTTGAAGCTAGACATGTATTCACAAAACATTTAAAGTAATATCCACATTGGAATAAATTATCAATTTATCAACATATTTAAATTAAGGAAGAAATTGATTATCAAGAGTTAATGAAAAAAAGACATAATTTTTCATGCAAGATCTTCCTAGCACTATATACCTGCATCTAAATATTCCTAGTATACATTTAGTCTCATGTAACTAATACCTAACAGTAGACAACATTACAACTTGATTATTCCAAGGATTCTATATAACTGGCATTTATAAAATGACAAATATACATCAATTACAACAAAAATAATAACCAAACAATATTACAAAATCCAGCCATTTCATTCCTTTTCATTAGCTTTTCCAAATAAATCTAATCATGTTCTTAGATTTATTTCACGTACAGTACATGATCAATTAACTTCCATGAGTTAAATCTAGAGTATGGCCTTGAATGTGCATTTGCTATTAAAACATTTTTGGCCTCATGCTCCAGCACTGAGCCTTTCTTTTTATATCAATACACCCTTTAAAGAGGATTGATGCGTTAGAAGTCTTAGAAAGAAATGCATCTGAAAGTGTATAGTGGCAATACCAGTATGAGAAAGCACGATATTGTGTGAGGTGCTGGAGATTTGTATTGTTGACCCAAGTTTAATTTGCTCGGCAGGGTTTACGGCTGAAACTCATTTCAGACCGCCGTTGTGAAATACAAAACCCTTCAGCTGAACTGACTGAAAACTCCCAAGTGTCACTATTACCTGCCACAATGACATGGGTTCAAGGGCTCTACTGATTTTCCTGTTTATGCATTCGACCTAAACCTCCGCCCCCACCACCCCTTCCCCCATCCATTACGCTAATACACATTTCCTTTTACATGAGACAATTTTGTTGAAAAGTTAACAGACATTATTCATATGCAAATAACAATTTTCTATGTTTATCAGCTCATCTCTTTTTTCTAGTTGTACTAGAGAGAACCATTCAGAACTGGGGGTTTTATATATTAAATATATTTAATATATTTATCATAACAGGTGAAATAAAATTTTCCCCTCCCTGATGTTTGATAAATGTCTATGACTGATAATAAAATGCCTATTAATCACAATGTGGCTAATTAAGCATAGGCATAATGAGAACCCCCTTAAAGGACAACACTCTTAACTAAAATAATAGCTTCTGTATAGTTCCTTTAACAGTGCTGACAATCGGCCACCTTACACTGTAATTCTAAGACACACGCAGAGGCTCAGCTTGAAAGAAAAATTAGAGGTTTAGGTGGTCCAAAGGACGGTAAATGAAGCATGCTACATACAGCGTTTTCTAAGTCTGGCACTGACATTTCACACCTGTACCCATTTCAAGCAGACCCATTAATCTACAACAGCAAATAATTTACAACCTGACACAGGTCATCTGAGGCAAAAACCTTTTTTTCTTGCACTACAGTAGGTGTCAATTTACTTAATAGAGAATGTCATTTATAAAAACATAGATGGGCTGGAACAAGCAGTTTTCGTGTTTGGGGTTATACTTTAATGTATGTAAAAATAAATTCCCTTTGACTAAGCAGTTTTAACAACTAGGAAAAGATTTTTTAAAAAACTAATCAGGCAAACAAGGCCATGTCTCAGACACAAACCCAACAAGCTTCATGAGACGTTTCATTAGAAGAGAATAATCATGATTTCTCTTAGTCAAACTAACTAGCTATACACCATTCAATCATAACCTTAACCTCACATAACATTAACATACTGTATTGACAATGATTATCAATTATGTGGCAGTAAACTGGTGACACGAGGGCACCAAAGGTTCACCAATGACTGCAGGGACCCAAGTCCAATCACACATAAAAGTCAATGCATAAATTCAGCAGATCACCCAGTGCAGCACAGTCCACCACGACGGGGAAAGAGCCCAAGACTACAGACGCAGCCCTCACACTTCCCAGATCCCAATCCAATTGAGCACCCATGGGATGCACCATACAAATAAATTCCATCCACATCCACTGCTGCCGATATTCTGGTGCCAGACAGTCCAAAACCTCAGGGCTCTTATGAAGTCATGTCCCAAAGGGCCAGAGCTGCCCAGGTGGCATAAGGGGAATATGCACAACACTAGGCACAATATTTTGTATTGTAATGTTATGGCTGATCGGTTTATATCATTATATGCCAGATACGCTCCCAGGTAAGCACATGTTCCAAACATTAAGAGATAAAATGATGATGATGCTAATATGTTTAGGTGTTTAGCAAAGCCTGTATTCACACAGCACAGCTAAATGTAATCCTGACCTTTTGTCCAGGGAACAAACGCAACATGTGAGATTAGAAAGTTTTTTAAAAGTTATCGTTCTGATACTTGTTTGTCTGACTTGGTCTGTATTTATTCCTTAAACTAGCAAACTAAGTAAAAAGTACGTAAATTGTGTCAGTTGTCTACGTTGGCCGAGAAGTGCAAAACAACTTAACAAAATGAAAACAAAATAACAAATTAAAAACCACAATAATAAAACCCAAAACAAAATAGCAAAACCCAAAACTAATTTGTTATTTTGTTTTGCGTTTTGTTAATTTGTTTTAGGTTTTGTTAATTTGGTTTGCACCTCTCGGCCGTTCAGAAACGAACCGGAATAGGTAGGTATAGTTTGCGAATGAAATTCTTACCGCTGATTGGACGAGACATCTGTCACTCAAGATATACAGGAAGTACTGTAGCGGTGGTAGATTCGTGTGTGTATGAATGTGCAAACATGTACAGTACTGTCCTTACTGTGGTTTCAAATATGGCGTTCTGCCAAATTTTTGCAGTTCTTGTGGAATTTTTTTTTCTTTTAAAAGACACACAGCAGTTCGCAAACTAATCTTTATACCGTGATATGTCATCAGCATATCGAAAATCACGGCTTACAAATGTCCATCCTCAAAGTAACGTTGAATAAATTCCATTTCCTTGCTTTCTAATGAAAAATGTCATTATTTTCTTAGTTTTGCACACCGAAAAAAATGTTTTAAAATGAAGCAGAACACACAAGAAACAAAGTTAGAGACACAATTTCCTACTTCCAGTTTATCTTGAGTGACAGGTGTCTCGTCCAATCAGCGGTAAGAATTTAATTCG
>QMIH01000050.1:62958-92121 GCA_003987875.1 Clarias batrachus
AAGTGCAATTCAAATTAACAAAACCTAAAACAAAATAACAAATCCGAAAACAAAATAACAAATTCAAAACCAAATTAACAATTAGTTTCGGCTTTTGTTATTTTGTTTTGGGTTTTGTTAATTTGGTTTTGAATTTGCTATTTAGTTTTCGGATTTGTTAATTTGGTTTTGRATTTGTYATTTTGTCTTTGAATGTTATTTTGTTTTCGGTTTTGTTAAGTTGTTTTGCACTTCACGGCCACCGCAGTTATCACCTTTCGGTCTAGTTGATTTAATTTCCGGGCGACCAGCTGTTCTGAACATAAGGACACAAAAGCATTCTTGGGAAGCATCTAATATTTAGCGAAGCCTGCAGGAACACAACACAACACAATACAACCCAAACATTATGAAGCAAATGACCCAAGACTACCCATCAATAAAAGGCACTCTGCTGCCTGCACATACTCTAATGGATTATTAAAGCTCTGTCAAATATGGTTTATATCAGTGGGACAGACAGTATCAGCTCTCAGCAGCCGACTGGTTTTCATTGCAATCTGTAGGGATGTCAGGGCATGCTATTGCGAGGAACAATTTTTCCTCTCACGGCAGGTGAAATACGATTGTTGTGCTGAAGGGCATTGAATTATGTTGAGTAAGTCACTTGGTTTTTTAAAAACAGCACCTCGCAGGCTCAAGCATGTCTTCTACAGCAAGCTGAAACATATTACGCACACTCCTCCCTGCCAACCTATCATTAGATATTAACATTAAAGGAAAGCAGCCGATCTCACATTCAAGGCCACAAAAGCACAGAATGACACAAAAAAGATAGAATTTAGTCAGTTGTCTAGTTATTGTAATGAAAAAGCCAAAGCTTTGCTCACACACAAAGTGCTTTTGAATAGAGCCTGGGCACTGGAGCTGAATGATGACTGTGGCTTGCCAATGAGTTCCCCTTATGTGCCATTAGCTAAAAAGCATTCAGGTAGTGAAGATGGCTCTCCAGGGTTCTGTTCACTCCTGCAGTACACCGAACTCTCTTTCAACTCCATGTACATTAGGGCAGAGAGGTCCAATTTACCAGTCTACACTGGAACTCTAATGTGAGGTTTACTGTGGAACTCTTAAATACATTCATTCAGGAACTGATCCATCACAGTTATGGTTAGGGATGAACGGGAGCATAGGGAAAGACGTTGCAGTTTCAGGTACAAAAGGTCTAAGGTTCACAGCACTTTTCCTAAATGTGATCAGCACAACATAATGTATAATAGCACTCAAAATACAAAAATATTTTTTATTTTCTTTAGAAAGGTGCCTGCCATGTCAGGAGACCACAAGGGTGAATTCTGAAGATGCCACGGTCATCCATCCATGGCCAGTAGTCCAAGAGAACAAGATGGAAGGGTTGGCATACGTTCTGACCCCTGTCAATCACAGAGACACTAGTCAATGGTGGGTGTCTATTCACTTAGGTATGCAGAGGAGTATAAATAGTGTTTTGCCTTTGAGCGTGTTAGCCTTCACTCTCCTTGTTGGTTGCTGTCAAATAGGTAAAGTTGGCCGGTGGCTTGGAACTGGCCAAGACCAAATTTTGGGAAAGAAAATGGAGCCATAAATGGGATTACTCATAATTTACATTAATCATTCAATATTCTTTAGCCATTATGATTATCAACAGTAACAAAATCTTTACTCTTCTCAAATTTATATTCTTTGCTTTTTTTTTTTAATCATGGTGTCTGCCACAGAAGCCCTTTTATAAGTTGTTACTACAGAAGCAATAAAGTATTATCAATGTTCCGATCAGAATCAAGAATTCAACAGTACTATCGGACACATTACAACAATGAATTGCAGAAAATTATGCATTAAACCGTTTTACTGTACAAGTACAAAAATTTTCAAACTACTCCCAAGGCTAAAGTCTGTAAAATCTGGATTGAGTTGCATCAATTATTCTGCTGCTTGTCACACCCTCCTTTGCACCCTAGCACACATCTCCTACATAAACTGTTACACAGATTTCACCTACACCGCTAGAGAAGAAACAGAGAAGGACATGGCCAAGGAACCTTTGACCCTATGAGCGTGTATCTCGGTTTTCATTGTTCAAACCCCCTCTATAATGATCTCATTCCCACTCCATAAACCAGCACCCTTCACAGTGTACCACTGCATTCCATGATATGATGGAAACCTGTTATGGACTATAAAAGTCTCACTTCTCTCTAATCAGTACAAGCATATGTTCTGAATTTCACATTCGTATAGCCTTATGGGTGTCAAATAGACCAGGTGGCTCATGAAATATCTTACCAGACCCTGTTTAAAAACTTTATACATCAGTATATACAGCTTCAGTCTACAGGAAGGCATGGTTAAGGGTGTCAAAACGTTGTGGTTAATACTACATTAGAATTTATTTTAAAAATAACAGAAATATTGCAAAGCCTGTGCAAGTTCACTTTCATATCCTGTGTCCATCCCTATTCTAGTTAATTGCATAGCAGAAGGATACTTGTGTTTGTTTTGATTGTCTCGCCATTTCCTAGCCTTGATTTCAGACTGCTGATAGCAAACAACATGTGCAACGTAAACTAGCGTCCATGACAGAGTGCTTCCTGGCAGTGGAGATAAGGTTTCAAAATTACTAGCCAGTTACTCAACACAAATTCCCCAGAAAAAAGGCAGAAAAGGCAAATAGGAATAGGATTTATTTAACTATATTTTGCAATCAGGGTAAAATGTTTTTCAGTCATACTGTCAAGTACAGCATTCTTGCAAGGGGGTTCATATATCCTATTATATTTAATCCATTATTTCAAGCTTACATGTACAGTATATGGAAATTTCTCAAGGAATGTATCACAGTGGAGTAGTGGTCAGCACTATAGCCTCGCACCGCCAGGGACGAGAGTTCGATTCCTGCCACCGATTTGTGTGTGTGGAGTTTGTATGTTGTCTGTGCTTGGTGGGTTTCTACGGGTACTCAGGTTTTCTCCCACAGTCCAAAGACATACATTTCCAAATGTTTGTGTGTGTGCTGTGTGCCCTGCCTCGTGCTCTGAGACCTCTGGGATAGGCTTCAGACTTTATGAGACCATGTACCTGATAAGTGCTATAGAGAATGAGTGAGTGGTTTCTCCATTTTAACGTTCTATCCACATGAAGATGGTGTTTTTGGTAATTAGCAATATTGCTATCCATGTATATTTAAATATGGATGATCTGCGTTATTGCACTCTGGTCCTTGAGGATGAGTGCCACTTTCTAAAAAATGCTTAAATATGCTGAAGAAAGCAAATTAATATAGGAACTTATTTATTTTCACATGACTTTATCGCTACTTTCGCTTATGTCACGGAAATGCCAGGGTCCGCCCACAGTCAACGTCCCCAATCACCTGAATTCTAATCACACACACTTGAACCTCATCACCAACACAACACAAATACACCTCACTTCCCTTCACTCAGCGTCTGGTCTCCAATACGGACAAAGTACTTTATGGATGGGAACCTGAATACAATTTTATCACCATATCTCGGTGCCTAATCGAAGTGTATTGAAATTCTGTGAATATCTTGCAATGTATTGCCTGTGATGGGTGTGCGCCCAAATCTATTATCGGCCCTCGCTCACTTCGTAGACTCCCTAAGTAGGCGGCAACCCTTCTGCAGGTGTGCGAAGGGACGGGGCCGCCTATGCGGGCCGGCTGGCGTTGATTAACGTTAATAGGATCTCGGGCTTGCTCCGCATTATAAAAGCAAGGCGCGGAGTTTAGTCCGGGGTCCGAGAAGAGCGTAACGCGGTGGAGCTCGAGAGTGGCACGCGAGTGGGGCAATGGAACATTCCCAGAGACTTGAAATAGGACATTGGCTTTCCGCCCATTGATCTCCGCGCTGAGGACAGCGCGAGCTCCCGCGGCATCCTTCACTAACGCGCCGAGCTCGCCTTCTCGTCCCCGCC
This sequence comes from Clarias batrachus, assembly GCA_003987875.1. Lineage (NCBI taxonomy): Eukaryota > Metazoa > Chordata > Actinopteri > Siluriformes > Clariidae > Clarias > Clarias batrachus. Next base: position 66,916 of record QMIH01000050.1, read on the forward strand.
GCCGAAGAGGAAAAGGCCGCGAGGAGGACAGCGTTAAGGCCGCCGATCCCAGCCGGGAAAGCCGCCCAGCCGATGGACGTCCGAGCGAGACTCCTGCCTGAGGCCGCGCCCAGAGAGAGCTGGGAGGGGCCAGGCCAGTCATCGATAGCCGGGAGGAATCGTCCAGGGAGCGTGCAGGAGCGCTGCCTCGCGTGCTCCGTTCTGCCACTCCGCCCACCGCCGCATGCCAGCTGGGCACTGCCGCGGACCATGCACGTGCACACTTCATCCCTACCCTTTCTCTCCGTCCTCCCTCCTTTTAACCCTTTCCTTCCCCTATTTATTACAAATAAATTACCCTTTTTCCCGAAGATCTCGCCTCGTGTATGTTTCACGGTGCCTCCCGTACAACAATGGGTCGAACCCGTTATATATAATGTATACAAATTCTAAACAAGCGAATTATTAGCTCCTGCAATCCAAACAGTGAATAGTCCTACCACCTGTAGGAATATAGAGGAGCTACAACATATTGCCAATCCAAATGCAAATATACCTGTATATGGGGCAGTGGTGGCTCAGTGTGTTATGGATTGGCGGTTCGAGCCCCAGCTTCGCCAGGTTGCTGCTGTTGGGCCCTTGAGCAAGGCCCTTAACCTGTCTGTTTCAGGGATGCCTAAAAACGGCTGACCCTGCACTCTGACCCCTGCCTTCTAACAAGAAGCTGGGATATGTGAAGAATAAAGAATTTCACTGTGCACTAATGTATGTGTGACCAATAAAGGCTGACTTATATAGATTAAGAATTCTTTAAAAAATAAAATAAAATTGAGTCAGTGTAGGTATATGTTAATTTCCACACTAAAGAACCATGGTAACATGTAACAGAATCGATTTTAATATATGATACATGTTGTACTGCTCCTGAACCGTCTCAGTTCGTACAAATTTTACAGCAAACAGATTTTGATTAAGACCTGGACAAACTAGCTGGAACTGGTGGAACAACTTTGAATCTATGATTGGTGTAGCTGAGGAGTGCATTCTGTATTGCTCAATATGGTTACTTTAAATGTTATTCTTGACAATTTGACATAACAGTTCATCACATACTATTGCTACTGTATCTACTGGGTTGGCATTCTCATTTGAGCATTTTCAAATGGCATTTGTCATTTGAAAGTCATTTTTGGAAAAGAAGGGGTTTCAAGAAAATTGAAATTTTACAAATAACCTTAAAGTTACAGTATGTAAAACAAAATGTAATATATTTGTTTAAGCTGTGACTTCTTTACAGGTTTATTTAGAGGCTAAGAAATCCCACGTAGAAAATTGATTCCTGATCCACAATGTGTGTCTTTGTTTGAATTTGTCATGTTATGGACATGCAATTGTTAATGTCACCACAGATCATGGGGCAGAGCCACCTACTTAACTATTAGAGACATACAGTAATCTTACTTAATACACCTTTAAACTCACAACACCATTATTGCTGTTCCTTGATCTTGTGACTATACACCTTTTCCATTGGTGTAACTACAGAATAATGCATAGTAATTACTGAATTCTATGCATTAAAATGAATAACTGTATAATACCCTTTGAGTTTAAAGGTGTTAAAGGTAAGCTCTCAAGTATTAAATTGTCAGTATTATATGGAGATAGTTTTAGTAACAGCAGATACAAAGTGGTTCTGGCCATATGCAACAGATTGAAACAAACACTAAACCATTAAACACTTCAAATCTGTCTTATAAGTTGAGTCTGCCAAAACGTGAGACCCACTATAAATCAGCAAGAATGACAACAAAACTATTTAATCTTGTACTATAACTGCATGATACAATGTATAACGTATGTTAATCGATATCACAGAAGTTTGCAACGTGCAAATGAGCCGTCTAATAAACATTTTATAGTGTGCTGTGAGAATCCTGTCCAATCCAATTATCTGTAGCTGTTTTGTTGAATCGCATCATTCACATAATCCAAACAGAAATCAGGCGAGCCTTAAACCATGTGACTGTACGAGTACAAGTGTTTCTAATATACTGCTCAGCACTTAACGATGGCTGGAACATAACTGCAATATAAAACTGTGTTCAAACTGTGCAACTTTATCTCATACAGTAACAAGCCATCTCTATAAATGTTATCTGGAGGACAATAGCGAGCAAAATATAGGACATTACAGCACTGCAGGCTTTTCGACACGATGAACACTCATTTAATGAAAAAAAAAGGTTTCCGTGCACAGGCATGTCTGGCAAAAACAGTCAGACAAATAAAACACTTCAAACAGCCTGCAGGAATCAGTAAAGCAGATGCCATCAACCACGAGGGATTAATGTTAAAACCCCTCCTCTTTCTATTACACATACACACAAACAAACACACGTTCACTCTGCATGAATTAAAACAACAGGAAGCTGCTAATCCTGTAACAGCATGCTATGATTGTTTATATTAATAGATTTGGTTGATTAAGCCCTATTCCTCAGATTGTTTTTCATTCAAGCGTTTCTTTTTATTCTCATTCATAGTTACACAATGAACCAAGATTAATAACTGAAATTCAGCTTATTAGTGAATATCACTTTTTCTGTTTTATTAGGTCACAAGCTTCCCATTCATATTTATATGCCTACTACAGTATGCGCAGACCTTTTATGATCATGCAATTTGCTGATGATTAAATGTTATACAATTAATTATAATTAATGTTTTAATTGTCTTTTGTTGATTTCATGTCCTTTTCCTGTCATAATAATTCTCATTCACAGCCAGCCTAGATATAAGTACACAATATTAAATTTTATTTAAATATTTCATTATTGCACTAAATAATAATTGTAATCTATCTATCTATCTATCTATCTATCTATCTATCTATCTATCTATCTATCTATCTATCTATCTGATCAATCACAGTATGATAAAATAAAATTTTGCAAATATGTTAAGACTGAAGAAAGAAAATTAATAATTCTATTAGCAACATGCACATATCAAAAGTTAGGTTTCACTGACAATGACAAATTAGGAGGCTTATGCCGCTAATTCTTATTTTGAGTCCAGTTGTGCTCATAATATAGAATTTAAACCAACAAATTTAACACTTAATCTCCATTCCCACTTTCCAGAATTTGGTGCCGAACCACCACGATTCAACTATCAGAGGAAGTCATCGAGAGATGTTCAGGAAATTAGAATTTGGTACGGCTTGTCCCACAACTAGAGAAATCGTAGCCATCATAGAATTTGTCGGCCATGCAAAAATTTTAAATGTAGCTAAATTTAATAGTACTCATTATACCAAATTACAAGTTAGAAGTAAAAAGTAGATTGTAGTGTGTTTTAGATGGTTTGTGGATTTTATAGGAGATTAGTGCATATTTGTTATGCATTGCACAGTCCAAAATATGCCAAGTTCCTTGTTTAGTGCTGACATGGACATCTTTCTACTATCAGCCCTCATAGTGAAGCAAATCTGTATGGTGACATTTAGTACAGTTCATAGCTTCTACAGAATTCACAGCACTTTTTGACTTAACAATTTACAGCAAATTGTGAGTTCATAAACAGTTCATTGAAATTTGGCAGAATTTGTAATAGAGTCATAGGTGATTACACAATAACTCAAAGTTCATGATTCCATCACTCTTTTTGCATTGGCACTTAATCTCAATCTCTCGGGAACAGTTTAGGAATGTGGTTAACAACATTGTGCAAGTAGCACTCTAATGTTAATATACAGCTTTATGCATGTAAAGCGATACCAGCCTACAGAGAATATGGTAAGTATGATTTAAACATTGTAAATTTTATCTTATAATGCAGCCCTAGTACATATTGTACAGTATAATGAAACCTAAAAACCAAAATCAAATAAGCACCGCATACCTTAGGTCAGAATGGATGCAAAACAGTATGTGTCTGCATTACAGACAAGACATCATGACTGGCTTACATGTCTGAGATGTATAACATGCCACGCTATTTGAGAAGCACTGTTCTTACACACCACTATACAGTAGCATGTAGTATTTTTACAAGCAGTCTAACCAAGAAGTCTGCATTTGTTGACCACTCCAGGTCTCCACTGAGTGACATCATTTATAATGAGCACACTTAACCCTGCAGTGGGATCATGCTCTGTGATGACAGCTTGTTATTTAAGTGTGGCTGCTTATGTCATGTTGTCTTCTAGCTTTTTCTTCAGTCATGCTGGCAGACCACAGTTTGTCCCCAAGACACAGAGACCGTTGTTCTTGTATGTGACTATAGCTCACTGCACTACACAGCCTGGCACTGCAGGCCTGCACCAAACAGGTCAGAGACAGAACAAAACTGTTGATATAACACACAGCTCAGTCATTGTGTCATTGTGATACCGTAGCAATGAATCAGTGAATGTATATGTGGATCAGATTTTAAATTTACCCTTGGGTATTATTAAAGGATATGAAAACTCTAATACCCTGATCTGCATTAAATAAAACGCTTGCGACACTGTGATTTGATGAGTCATGCTGGCATCGATCTCCCCTTAAACCAGCCAAAATCAAGAACTGCAAAACAAGAAACCAAGGGGGTTGATTTGATTCAGTTCAGTGCCGGGTGTGGTGGGTTTAATGACAGGCTGTGCTGGATTAAAGTAGGGGCATGATGGAGCAGATATAAACTCTATGGCTCATCCAGCTAAACACTGGATACACGTGCCACATGAACAGCTTAGGGCAGAGGCAGGAAATGAACGCTCATTTCCCCCAGTGGACGACCAGAAAGGCCAGTAACCTGTAGGCTATATGCTCCTGGCGGGAAGTCGAAAAGGAATGTAGGGTCAAGAATAATGGGTGAAATGCTCCATGGTCTAAAGTGTGTAAGCAGCAGTGAATACAATAGAACATGGGTAATTGTTATACCAGGAGTTAAAAAAGGGTGAGCACAGCCATTTCATTGATTACATTACTCTTACTCACTTGTCTTGAATGAGCTGAAGGTCAAAGGTCATACTTAAAATTCTAACAGAAGCTCTTTTTTAACAGAAGTGTCGAGGAGAAACTTCCTGAGATGAAATGAAGTAAAACCTCTGAGATTAATTACATTTAAGCGTGAACTTAATAAGTTGTTCAGTATGTGCGTCATGTTCTATATGATTACAGTAGCATTACTCCATACTGACTCGCTGAAATGAATGGTCAGGGTGACATTGTTTTTCAATTTAAATTTGTACAGAAAATTAAAACAGACCAAAAATAGTATATAATAGTATATTTTGCAGTTAAGTTTAAGTTTCTAAAAAGTATGTGCACACAATTTGGACAAACTGCAAATTCCTGGTTAATAGCATTTTATAATTAGAATTTGTCTGTTTAAAAAGGGCCTAGAGTATACTGGTGAATTTAAAAATGTTGTTGGAAAATTAGCTGAGCCAACAAGAATTGTTTTGCCACATCCCATCCTTAAAAGGACTTGGACTGGAAAACGTCACATTAAATATAACATGGGTTCAATATGTGTAGTAAGAGTAAGTAAGAAGTGGAGCTAAACCCCGATCAATGATAATAATCTTTATACCTCTTTTAAAATTATTCTTTATGTAACTTTCTCTAAGAGTGAAAACAGCTACAGTACATGTAAGTGCATTGTCCTGATTTAATAAAATGATATTAAAAATAAGCTGTCACGCTTGAGCTGACAAACAACAGAAGTCTTATTTCTGAAATTCGCATTGCAGTCGAGGATGTTTTCTAAGAGGTCTGTCATGTGACACACTTGGCAACCTAAATAATCAGCAAAGCGAGCAACTCGAAGAATCTGGAAGTGATGAAAGTATTCTCTGCTCATGTGCTCTCAGGGAAGGTGATTTGTAAATTTAAAATTGGCCTGAAAGTTGAGGTCTGATATAAAAAACAAACAAACAAATAAACAAGCACATGAACAAACAAACAATATAAAACTGCAAAGGTCTGTATTATTCATTACTTGTGGCATAAATAATAAAGAATGTATATTTTCAATCCTTACCATGTAAATGTCTAAATGCCACAGTATTTATACATTCAATAATATGACTATGGAGGTGTTGAGTCATCTGTGATTACAGTGTGGCAGTGCATTAACCAAATTAACTAGTGAAAAAGAAAGATGATAAAAAAGCAATCTAGATGTAAAAGTAGTATTATCCATAATGCATAACAATAGAAAAAGCAGTCTTTATTGGTATACTTGTAAATGATGGCATTTTAGCAACATTTACTTTGTAAACGTCATTTAAAAAATTGGTGTTAGTCTAATGTCCTCATCTGATATCAGACAATAATACTTTGGAATGTGTCCGTATTTTGTAGCACATACAACTATGGAAATTTTAATAATAATAGGCAAATGTAGACAAAGTTTACATTTCATTTGGGAAAAGGTAAGTTAAAGTATTCAACTATTATATATCTGGAATTCAGGAATCAATAAAGTATCTATCTATCTATCTATCTATCTATCTATCTATCTATCTATCTATCTACTGTATCTATCTACAGTAAGAGCAAATTGCTCTTCATTCTCAGTTACTATAACCACAGACATTCACCAGCTAATAGAGGAACTTAAGAAGAAAACTACAAGACATTTTATAGTACTGTCACTCACAGGTATTGTTTAAACAACAAAAGCAAAATGTGTTTTAATTCTGTTTTTATTTATAACACTAATTAATGTGGTGAGGCAAAACAAAACAGTAGTTGCAGATAGTCGGAATATAAACAGTGAAGTCTGAAACAGAAAGGTTGTCCTACCTGGATTCAGTGCTCCTAGAAATAACTTGTAGAGATGCTGTTAGGTGAAAGAAACGCTAATGGAATAATAAAAAACACGCCAGTGTGTGTCTTTTTCATAAAGTTCCACAAACTACTGGAATAAACTATTTTTAGCTGAGGAGCCGCTTTCAGTTTGTCCGCATTTCCCGGTGAAGCCAGTGAGTCAGTGTGAGAGTAAGTGCAGGGACTTTACACAGTAACACTGTCTTACACACCGCTGTGTCCTCAATCCTCTCCGAGCACAACTGCGATCCCGGGACTGTTTTGGAAGCGGAAATAAAAAAGCGCAACAAGAGAAGGTTTAGGCTGTATCCAAAATCCCGCCCATCTCCCTATCGCCGTGCACTTTAAGAACTGAAGTACGAGAACTGAGCGACATCCTGTCCGCCCTATGTAGGGCACTAATGCGCCTGTTAGGACTCGATCATGCACGAGACTAGTCTATGCAGCTGTTAACAAGATGGACAAAAAAAAAAAACTGCAAACCAAAAAAATAATAAAAATAGAAACTTATTAATATGTTATAACGTGTAAAGTTTAACATTTTCAAATTCAGAGTAGAATTTTAATTCTTGTAAGTATTTAATCTCACAAATGTTTTATTAAAAAGCACACACACACACACACAGGGTAAACCAGAAACCATTTAATAACTAACAATTATATATTTAAAACATTTATTGCATTGCAATTTCTAAGGACTCTTTAATAGCATTTTATTAAAACCATATATGTGAAACTCGCTTTGCTTGGTCTCATTTGCAAACTAAAAGTTTATATATATATATATATATATATACACACAAGCGTTTGACAATGAAACTGAGACACTGGGCAATTTAGTGTTGGAGGTTTCATGGATAAATTTGACCAGCCTGTCAAATTTTCTTGATTGATTGCACATTCCACCAGTAAGAGCAGAGTGTGAAGGTTTAATTAGCACAGTTTTGCTTAAAATATTGCAATGCACAGAACATTATAGGTGACAAATCAGAGTTCAAAAGAGGACAAATTATTGGTGCGCGTCTCGCTGGTGCATCTGTGACCAAGACAGCAAGTCTTTGTGATGTATCAAGCGCCACCCAGGGAAGAAGGACGAACCACATCCTACAGGACTAACTGTGGACGCAAGAGGAAGCTGTCTGAAAGGGATGTCGGGGTGCTTATCCGGATTGTAACCAAAAAACATAAAACCACTCTGAAGAATTAAATGTGCACCTCAACTCTCCTGTTTCCACTAACCAACTGTTAGTCGGGAGCTCCACAGGGTCAATGTACATGGCCGGACTGCTATAGCCAAATCTTTGGTCACTCGTTCCAATGCCAAACGTCTGTTTCAATGGTGCCAGCAGCGAAAATCCTGTGAAACCTGTATTGTTCTCAGATGAGTCCACCTTCACTGTCTTTCCCACATCTGGGAGAGTTACGGTGTGGTGAAGCCCCAAGAAGCATACCACCCAGACTGTTGGATCAGTGATGGTTTGGGCTGCAATATCATGGCATTCCCTAGGCCGAATACTTGTGGTAGAACGGTGCACCACTGCCAAGGACTACCGAATCATTCTGGAGGATCATGTGCACCCAATGGTTCAAACATTGCATCCTGAAGGCGGTGCCATGTATCAGGATGATAATGCACCAATACACACAGTAAGACTGGTGACAGAGTGGTTTAATGTACATGAAAGTGAAGTTCATCTCCCATGGCCTGCACAGTCACCAGATCTAAACATCATTGAGCCACTTTGGAGGAGTGAGTCAGGAAACGTTTTCCTCCACCAGCATAACATAGTGACCTGGCCACTATTCTGCAAGAAGAACGGCTCAAATCCTTCTGGCCACTGTGCAGGACTTGTATCTGTCATTCCCAGGATGTATTGATGCTGTATTGGCCGCAGAAGAAGGCCCTACACCATACTTATGAATTATTGTGGTCTAAAACCAGGTGTTTCAGTTTCATCGTCCAACCCCTGCCTAATATTGACGCAGCGTCCTCGCCCACTTTTTATTGTTACAGTGCCAGCTGGAAGTGGCTGGGATATATTAGGCAGCAATAATGTATAGCAAAGATTTATTGATAGCCGAAAATGAGCAAGCATAAGGATTTGAGTGACTGTGAGAAGGGCCAAATTGTGATGGCTAGAGGACTGGTTCAGAGCAACTCCAAAACCGCAGCTCTTGTGGGATGTTCTCAGACTGCAGTGGTCAGGACATACCAAAAGTAGCCCATGAACTGTAACCGGTGAACTGGCGGTGGGGTCATGGGTGGCCAAGGCTCCCTGATGCACATGGGGACTGAAGACTGGCTCTTGTAGTGCAATCTAACATAAGCACTTGTGTAGATCAAACTGATGAAAAGGTTATTGATGGTTGTGATAGAAAGGTGTCAGAACATACAGTGCATCACTGTTATGGTGGCAAAAGGAGAGACCTAATCAATATTAGGCAGGTGGTCATAATGTCATGGCTGATTGGCGTATCTCTCTCTCTCTCTCTCTCATTCAGTAGTACGACTACTGACATCTTTAGAGGAAACATAATAGTACATATTGCTTCCATAATTAATACATGTAATACACGGATACATTTTAGGGCCCCTGTAGTAATGGAAATTTACATGAAAGGATTTTCAGAAGGTCAGCATTTGTCATTTGCCCTTGTCTTTTCTATTCTACCCTCCCCATTATCCACCCATCAACCAGTTCTCTCCTACCATGCAATAGCTATTAAGAGGTAGGACAAACATACCCTTCCTCTGAGACATGTCAAGTCAGCCAGCAGGATCTTTCCAAACCGCTGCATCACAGGGTAGTCTAATACACTCAAAGGAAAACATTGTCCACCTTCTTCTACATACACAAGCCCACAGACACCAGTGACTGGGTAGCGTCTCGGTGAGTGGCAGGGAAGTACCCATGCGCACCATCCCATCCACATGCCTTGGTTACTACCCTTAAATCTCTGTTGGGGCTTCACAATATCCTGATAGCATGATGATAGTGCTTCTGTTGCACCACATGGGAGCCCAAATTAAAAATGCATTTTTAACACACTTATTCATTCCCAAGACCTGAAAAGTCCACATTTAATTAAAGGCCCATATTTAGAATTCTGTAATCAGGGTTTCCATTTGGCCTTATTTCCTTATATGAATATTGTTTCCAAGCCTATTCATAACTATTGTTACACTTCCTGCTCCACATAAACAATGGACGCAGAAAAGTCCTATTGTTCTCCTATGTTCTTGACTTTATTCAGGATGCCTAATGGGCCAGATTTAACGCATAATCTTCCAAATCTGTGGCTGTCTTTTATGGATCAGTGACTTGGAGACATGACAGTCTGTTTATTCTTACTGAAGTGTGGCCAGTGAGTCATGGGAACAGACATCATCTATATTCATGCTGTAAAAAAAAAAGAAGAAGAAAAAAAAAGCCATGCCTGAGAGCAGTAATTGGACTGAAAGGCCAGTTCATGGGTTCCTATTAAAATCGAAAAAGGAGTCTAATGAATCTATTGTTCTAAAGTTTCTGATTCTTCCTACATTCTAAGTCTACAGTATGTGAGAGTCAGGTTTTCTATTGACAACATCAGACTCCAATGCGGCACAGCTACAGTACTGTGTGTTTCATAAAGCAATCTTACTATGGTGTGCCAGAAAAGGGAAGGAAAAAAAAATCTATGTACAGCTAGCTGCCTGCCAGGACTGGAGTCTGACATCTATATCATCATGTGACTATCCAAGGATGCATTCACTTCATTTTTGCTGCCATGCAGACAGGCACACTTTCTTTTTGCATATTATGTTGTAAATTTAAAAATGCAAGATTTTGGAATTAAAATGGTTTCGTCATGCAGACGAAACCATTTTAACATGCAGATTAGGCTAATTGGCGTATCCAAATTGCCCATAGTGTGTAAGTGTGCGGGTGAGTAGTGACTGGAGTTCTTACGACGGTCGTACAAACGGGAATAAATACAATGGACACCATTGGCTTCCATGGTCCCTACTTGGTCTACAGATCATACTAGATGAATGGATGGATGGAGTAGTAGAAATAGTAGCATTTACCAGTGCTGCAAGTGGGCTGACAGAGCCACATTTTTTGCCAGAAGTGGCCCACATCCATCTTGCCATCTTGGTGGCATGCCGTAGATCCACCACTGCCATCAACACCAAGAAAAATCCTTTAGGAAAAACAATATTAATCTTTCCTGTACAGTAGTGCAAACTTGTAGAGTCTAAGCCTGTGTGGATCATGGTAGCCCTTGCAGTGACACGCTATTTGGTCCACATACAGCTGTGATAGTTTGTCACCTAGCTGTATATATCCATGTGACTGTAATGAGACAGCTAAATCATGATTCATGTTTGTTTCTTTCTCCAGTGTCAGCTGCATGTTGTCAGCAGCTTCTTTTGGCACAGAGTGCTGCTAATAGCTGTAGAAACAGCACAGGCTGTGGATCTGGCCTAAGGCGGTAATTAGTTTTTATCACTACTGGAGTGTAGCCAAGAGACAAAGTGAAGGTGAATTCATACTGGTCTTTTCTGTGACTGGAAGCAAGAGTGAGTCTTCCTTTTAAAATGGCATTATATCTATGTACCAAATTTAATTTGCATACTTAGTGTGTTCATATTGGGAAGTTAAATTAGATGTAATCTACTATTAAAACCAAGATTATAGGTTATAATCAAGTTTTGGAAAGAATAAACAAGTTTGGAACTTGGCTTTCACAGTTTGTTTTACGCAGTGGAGGAAAAACCTCTAGAAAATGCAACTGTGGGGTACGTTTCTCTAAAAGGCATAAATACAAATTAGGATCCTGTTGTGCTTAAATGATCTGAGGTACCTCGAGGTAATAGCCATGTGTCTGTTCAATATTCAGTCACTGATTGCTGGCTCGGATAACGAGGCTTGTCTTGTGTTATGAATTCTGGTGCATTTCATTCAGAACGGAAGCGAGACTTCTGATTAACAGGGAAATGATAACTGGTGATGGATGCGATGTTAAAATTGATGGAAAGACATAGATAGAAGTTGTACCTGGAGCTTGTTTATAGCCCAATTCAATATTATGCAGATTGTTATTTCAATTTAATTGAATTCTGAATGAAAAAAAAAGAAAAATACAAAATCGAATATATTGAAATATATAATATAATATACAGTATGTATGATATGTATATGAACATATAATTAATAGAAGTATGTAGAAGTATGTGGCCTATGCTTCTACATGGATTTGCTCCCGTGTTATGAATTAATGCAACATGAAACAAAAATGAAGTAGAGTGATGTTTAAGTCATGCACATAAATCACAGTCATAACCTTGAACTCTCTTTGGCCTGATCTTTTTCAAAATCCTGTTAAAAAATTTGGGAAGTGAGAAATGTTAGCAACACAAGAACCCTTGAGAGGAATAAGTACTTAGATGAAGGCTGTATTATCAGTGACTTGCTACGAGCCTCATGAGTGTAAACTCTGCTACCAGAAATAAAAAGACTCCACTTATTTTCATCAGCGTCCCCAGAGCTAGAACCACTATAAAGACCTGGATAGTTTACTTTTGCTTACATGATGTTTTTGGCTCTCCCATTGTCTAATTAGGTGTAATCATCCTTTGTTAGTTTTCTTTTCTAATGACACTGAGATTCAGAGCAAGCAAATACACTGAGCAACACTGATCAATCTGATGCAATGGTGGACTCAGCTGTGACACATCGAGGGCATTTAAGTTTATAAGGCAGGGTCCATATTAAACACCTGGTGAAGAGATTCGATTTGAGCACTGGTGCCCACTCCTTAAACAAGGCATTTATGAACTTCACTTAAAACCTAATCAAGTGGTATTTAATGGCCCCAGGAAAGCAAACCACTCATTTATATGATGTCAGTAAACCTGAAGGTATAAACTCTAGACATACCTTGTAAATCCAAGAGAAAACCCAGCACATATGGAAAGAGGTGGAGTAATAGAAAGCTATCGTACATTAAAAGGAGTGTGTTTTCCCTAATTGAAAATTGATCCAGTGGGTTATCAACAGAAGTTTATGTAAACCCCCAAGATTCCTTGATTTCACCATAAAACACCTGGTGAATTGCACCCTTGGCAAATCACCAGGTATATATAGAGTTACATTATTTTTGGCCCAAAATCTTGAACTACTGATGGAAACCACTCCATAACATCTTCCCTAGCACATCCCAAAGATACCCAATGACATTAGGGACTCTGGGGTGACAAATTCATGTCTTAAAATGATACCTCATGCTCCCAGAACCACAATTTGAGCCAAATGAATCTTGGCATTGCCATCCTAGAATATGCCCATGCCATTATGAAAAAACAAAATATGGGATAACTTGGTCATTCAGCACATCCAGGTGGTCAGCGCACTTCAGCTTATTGCCACATACTGTACCTTTTCTAGGCACTATACAAGAGGGATGCGTCATTTCATGAACTGCCCCATCTTATATCTTACCAATGTACCTTTTTCTATTGGTCCAAATCCAGTCTTTAAGCTACATAGTAAATGCTTTCTCATTAGTCTGATTATGGCCACACAGTCGTTTATTCCAAATCCCGTGAGCACTCCTTGCATTGTGTGGATGGAAATGACCTTACTTTCATTATTAACCTATAAGCGCCCAGACCCATTTGTCCTTTAAGTGACATTATGGGAATACATTGTATAACACAGACCAAATAGAGCACATGGAACACATTTTGAAAGTCACATTTCATTTTCCCTGAAAATTTTAGGCTTAAAAGCCCTTTGTGATGTACAGTATGTCAAGGCAATAATTTCTTCTTTTTATCAATTTGTTTAGGAAATGTAGTTAGAACAGGTTAAATATAAGCTATGAGATGCTAATAAATCATTAGAATAGTTAAATAGGATAAAACAAACAACAAAAAAGCTTTTTTAAAACGAGCTAGTTCTGTCACATGTGCTACCCAGACACACCACTATTTGGGAAATGATGTCATAGGTACACAAATTCGTAGATTGTCACATGACTGCACCAGAATGTTCATTAGATGACACTTAGGGACTTCATGAGTTAAAGATGGAGTTAAATCAGAAACCTTCCAGAACATTTAAATGGTTTGTGACATCTGTGTCTCTGTGTCACCATGGGTTCTTATTGGCTACACACAGAAGTGATTTCTAATTTTTTTTAATTTTTCTATTTTTTAATTTTGAAGTTAATTCAATTCCAGTAATTTCAGAAATCCATTCGAGTGTTTTATAGTAACCCTTATGAAAGACAGGGACATTATTTTCATGACCACAGAATACTTTTTTACGTGGTTGTGTAGTTCAGAAATGAGAAGTTACTCACTTCGCAGTTTCAGTTAGAGTTAAAAATAATTGTTGCCAACTGCAACATTTTAATCACTGCAGTAATTATTCAGTCAATGCCTGTTAATGTTAAATGGACACTTGGCCAAACACCTTTACGTATATGAAGTTTAATACAAATTCATGTTATTCCCAAGTGTTCTGGAAAATCAGAGCATCACTGGGACTCACAATGAGACTTACAGTGATTACAGTATATACAGTATCTTATATGAAAGAATCTGAAAGTATTCAATTACAGTTCCTTGCAAAAGTATTGACCCCCTTGGCATTTTTCATGTTTTGCTACATTATAACCTGTAAATTAAATGTTTTTTTTTTTCTGAATTTTTGTGATGGATCTGCACAAAATAGTCGTTGTTGAAGTAATATGAGAAACATATATATAAATAAGTTTTTTTTTTAAGTCTGAAAATTGGCATGTGGATACTGTATGCATTCGCCCCCTTTGCTGTGAATCCCCTGAAACATTCTAGTGCATCCAATTACCTTCAAAAGTCACATAATTAGTAAAATGAAGTCCACCTGTGTGCAATCTAAGTGACACATGATCTGCCAGTGTAAACACACCGTTCCTGAAAGGCCCCAAAGGCTGCAACACCACTAAAAAAAGGCATCACACCATGAAGACCAAGGAGCTCTCCAAACAAGTCAGAGACAAAGTTGCTGAGAAGTACAAGTCAGGGTTGGGTTATAAAAAAAATATCCAAATGTTTTATGATCCCTTGGAGCACTAACAAATCCATTATCTTCAAATAGAAAGAACATGGTACCACAACAAACCTGACAAGAAAGGGCCGCCCACCAAAACTCACAGACCAAGGGGCAAGGAGGGCATTAATCAGAGAGGCAGCACAGAGACCAAAGATAACCCTGATGGAGCTGTAGAGTTCCACAGCAGAGACTGGTTAAGAATAATGCACGGGATCACAATAAGCCGTACACTCCATAGAGCTGGGCTTTATGGAAGATGGCCGGAAAAAAAGCCATTACTTAGTGTTAAAAATAAGAAGGCATGTTTTGACTTTGCCAAAAGACATGTGGGCGTCTCCACAAATGTATGGAGAAAGGTGCTCTGGTAAAATGAGACAAAAATTGAATGTTACAGCCACCAAGGAAAGCTCAATGACTGGCGCAAACGCAACACATCTCATCCCCCCACAAGAACAGCATCCTCACAGTGAAACATGGTGGTGGCGGCATCATGCTGTGGGGATGTTTTCCCAGCAGGGACTGGGAAACTGATCCGAGTTGAGCAGAAACCATCCAACATGAAGGAGCTGGCACAGTTTTGTCTTGAGGAATGAGAAAAAATCCCAGTGGCAAGATGTGGCAAGCTCAAAAAGACTTATCCAAAGCTACTTGCAGCTGTAATTGCTGCCAAAGGTGGCTCTACAAAGTACTGAATATGCTAGCTGAAGCTTTCTGTTATTTTGTCCTATCTGTTGCTTCACAATAAAAAAAATCACATCTTTAAAGCTGTAGGCATGTTCTGTAAATGTAATGGTGCAAACCTGCAAACAATTCATTTTATTACCAGGTAGTGAGGCAAAAAAAACACGCAAAAAAGCCAAGGGGGAGAATACTTTTGCAAGGCACTGTACATGCAAAGTTGAATAAAAATTTTTACATTGCTCGGTATTGATAACTGGGACAAGAACTTTCATCTCAAGAAATTCTCCTCCATGTGTATTTACTCAACAGTTAGCACAAATTTGCTGCTTAACAGAAATTTTCCCTTCACGTGGGCAGTGACAAAAAAGTTACCACTTATCCTATTGGCAGGGTGCCAATCCATTACAGAGCACACCCATACTGTACACACACTACGGGCAAGTTGGGAACATGAAATAACCTAATCTTCATGTCTGGACTGTAAGAGGGAACTGGAGTACTAACTGGAGAAAAACTACCGAACACATGGAGAACATGCAAACTCCATGCACATAAACCCGAGGTGGGAATCGAACCCAGAACCTGGAGGTGCAAGGCGACAATGCTAACTACTTTACGTCACCTCCATTACCATTTATTTTCCAAAAAGTGACCCATCTAGTCTGTTTCGGAAAAAAAGTGTATCATTATATACTGTATTATTTTGGCAATTAAATAATAATAAATCTGATAGAATTATAATGTAATGTTGACACTGGACTAAAAATATGATCTATTCTATTTTATTTATTTGCATAACATTTCAGATATCTTCACACGGCAGCTTTCAGGCCTGAAACAACATTGATGAATAAACGATGAGATAAACAAGACTCACAAGTGAACAATTTTTTCTTAGTGATGCTGGATATTTTAATTTGGTTTAGAAAAAAAAAAGAAAAAAAAACATAATAAGATTTTTTTTTCTAAGTTGATTGGCTACCATGCTTCATAGCAGATGAAACGGTTAGAAGATCTGAATGATGAAAATAATAATAATAATAATTTATGCAAATCAGTCTCATTTTCTTTTATTTACTTTACTTTAGAGTACTGGCAATATAATTGAGAAATAATGCCCCTTTTAAGCTATAATAAATGTCTTGTAAACACAATGGTGATGCATTATTTTATTCCATTATTTGATCGATGGCTGGCAAGTATTACCATCATATGGCAGCTGTTAAAATCCAGACTTTCTGTATTTGAGCAGTGGCATCATTAGCATGCAGACCTAGTACAGTCTTCCCTACAGTGCTAATGAGTCCTCATGCAGACCGAGGTTCAGGTCAAGCACGCGGGGTTAAGTATTTAATTGTTGTGAGACGGAGGGGATTACACCTGCAGATCAGACGGGAAACAGGCACACTTACTTGTCCTGCTTCAGATCCGTCAGTGTAAACACACCTAGGTCAGCTTCTGGGAGTAATTTATTGCACTGGTAATGACCACGTAAATATGATATAAACATGATACATGATAAACAGGATATTAGATAGAATTTCAAGCCATTGAAACTGATCTCAGAGGTAGTTATAGTGCAAAATAAAAAAAAATAGGATTGCACACAATCTATAAGTGTATTTTGTTTTTACTGATCCAAATATACATACCTGCATGAGTAATTGGATTTGATCCCAGAGTGAGTGTAACCTGAACTGAAAAAGGTTTTTGTCTTGTTGTTGTTGTTATTGTTGTTGTTGAACCCCTACCATTATGCATGGGAAATATGGAAAAAGACTTATAATTAATATAGCACTCTTTCCTTCAAGGTGGGCGTGGCTATATGCATCACTCGACAGACCAAATTAATGTGATAGTTTACCCTGTGTAGACAGAGTGTGCAGAAGAAACAGAAACAAAATGCAACAAAGCATGGCTGACTCAAAAAAAAAAAAGAAGCATAGTAGACTATGAAAACTGTACCTTAAAAGATGAATGGCCAGATCAATATATGTTTATTCTTCCCGCAGGAAGTTTAAAACCAGTTTGTCTCATATGCTTTGAAACCGTGTCGATATATATATATATATATATATATTTTAAAAAAAACAGTAATATGAAGTGTCACAGTGTGTGCAGCAGTCCAAGGTGAGGATGTGTAAAATACCTAAACTGAGAGCCCGGTATGACAGAGCAACCAAAGTCCTTTCACATTCATTTACAGCCCAGCAGCATGCAAATAAAGATCCACTAAATATTGGTTAGATTGTGGCTTGTATTCTATACAAATACAAAGAAATATACAAGGCCATCAAAGTTCAACTTGTCCACTTGTAGGTACTGAAAATTGACAGGAAATTTAATTGAAATGCTATGGGAATTTTAAATAGCTTATTTTTAAAAGATATTCTGAAATTCAGATGTCAGCTCGAAGAAAATTGTATTGACCAGACCTTCTTCAATTCAATTCAGTACACCTGCACTAGTTCATAATTGATCTCACAAGCACACACATACTCACAGACTCAATGTTATACTGTACTACAGGCTATTTGTAAATGTCATAATGCCTACCAGCCACCACCATAAACAGATTGTCTGTTTCTCCTGAATTCTGATTTTGAAATAATGAATTCATATTTGGTTACATCCCTATTAAGAATGGACATTATATTAGTCAAATGTTGGGTTGATTGAGTTTGCAGAAAACCTGGAAATAGCTCTCTCTCTCACTCTCTCTCTCTCTCTCTCTCTGCGTGTGCGCTTTACAGTGTAGGTTGTATTGGCAATGGATTTGGCTCAGCAAGGATGAGTTTATGTGTGTGTAGGAGTGTAAAAACACAAGTGGGCCAGTTCAGACACATATAAATTTAGTCTGGATATTTTTATTATAAAGTGACAATCATTTGAGTGGAAAAAACAAACAAAAATGTGTGCAGCGCCCCTTTCTGTGATAAAGAGAGTGCCCACCATCATTGTGGGCAAACTATTAACCATTGTGTGGTGCAATCAAATTTTGAGCTTCCGAGCTGTCCTTAGGAAAGCTGTAAGCACACTTAAAGCTCAATAGATCTTTTTTTTTTTTAAACTAGTGTTAGTGGTGATGAGCCTCCTTCCACTTCAAAAGGTCTCTGGGCACAAGGACATTAGCATCAAATGTTGTGTAATTGGTTTAATCAGCACTAATCATGCCAAGGGCATTAATCTGAAGCTACAAGCCCTCCAAACACAGTTTATTTGTTGTTCTTTATAACTTGAACAGCGGCACTGTTGCCTTGTACCTCCAAGGTCCGGGTTCGATTCCCGGCCAGGTTCGATTCCCGTCTCTCTGCATGTTTTCCCCTTGCTTGGTGGGTTTCCTCCCACAGTCCAAATACATGTAGGTTAGGTTAATTCCCATTCCCAAATTGGCCTTAGTGTGTGTGTGCCCTGCGATGGATTGGCACCCTGTCCAGGATGTACCCCAACTTGTGCCCTAAGTCTCCTGAAATAGGCTCCAGGCCCCCCGTGACCCTGAATACAGGATTAAGCGGTATAGACGATAGAGAGTGAGTGTAACTTGATCTTTCGTCTAATGCAAAAAAAAAAGCCTCAGGTATAAATTGTGCACTGTCACATACTGTAAATGCACCTATAGACGTAATGCATGAGCTGTGCTTTTCTGTACTTCTCTATTCTATTGCATGCATATTATCCTAGGGAAATAAAACAGCCCAATTAAAGCACCCAGAATGTCTAATGTATATAAAAAAAACGTTGGCAAATGTCAGTATTTATGATTATGGTATTACAGCAACATTCAGATTTATTCTCAAAGCCTTACCGCATACTTCACAGTTTAAATAGCGTAAAGAGAAATCGACTGTGTGTATTCTGGATTTATAGCTTTAATTCCGAAACGGGGCTACAGATTGACTTGGTTATTACACAACATGCTGTGTTGGTCTCCTTCTGTTAATGTGAAAAACAGCAAGGCCAAGCCACTATGGAGCCACTAAAGAAAGCACTGCATCCAAGTCAAGTGAGAGAATACAAGAGTTATACTGTACAGTACGTTAAATGAAGCGAAATTGATAACCACATAACCAGACTGAACACTACCGTTTTGTAAATACCGCCCCAGAATAGAAGTTATGCAATGAAGAACACATGACAGGGATTATTGTTATAGTAAAAAATAATCCTATATGACGACTCAGTGGCGTGATGCAACATGAAGCGAAGCTGGGTTTCTGTTATTTCCCCAAAGTAGATTATTTTTCTTTACAGACACAGCAAGCATTTAATTGCTCTTACACCACAGAGATTTGCTAACTGTTATTATTTTAATGAATAAATTAATGGCACATTTTTTTAACCATTTATACACTCACCGGCCAATTTATTAGGTACACCACACATCCCTTTAGAGATTTTGGTCCGTATTGATATGCTAGCATCGTGCAGTTGGTGCAGATCTGTCAGCTGCACATCCATGATGCGAATCGTCCATTCCACCACATCCCAAAGGTACGATATTGGATTGAAATTGCAGTGACTGTGGAGGCCGTTTCCTGTTCTTGGCTGACAGGAGTGGCACCCGGTTTGGTCTTCTGCTGCTGTATCCCATTTGTTTCAAGGTTGTACGTGTTATGCATTGAGCGATGCTCTTCATCATTTCTCAGTTGTAACGAGATTATTTGAATTACTGTTGCCTTTCTATCAGCTTGAACCAGTTTGTGCATTCTCCTCTGGCCTCTGGCATTAACAAGGCATTTTCACCCAGAGAACTCCTGTTCAGTGGATTTTTTTCTTTTCTTAGAACAGTCCCGGTAAACCCTAGAGATCCCAGTAGATCAGCAGTTTCAGAATTACGCAGACCAGCCTGTCTGGCACCAGCAACCATGTCACATTCAAAGTCACCTTTCTTCCTCATTTTGATGCTCGGTTTAACTTCAGCAGATGTCTACATGCCTAAATGCATTGAGTTGCTGCAATGTGATTGGCTGGTTAGATATTTGCATTAAAGAGCAGTTGAACAGATGTACCTAATGAAGTGGCCGGTGAGTGCATTTATATGTAAAGTTATGAAACATCCATGGGTTGATAAAGATGCAATGATGTACAGTATAACTAATAATATAACTGTAATAATAATGTAACTAGTACTGTATCGAGGCAGTTAAACCAGATTGTTCAACACCATCTGAACAATCAGATTCAAGAATGTATCAATGCAATCTAATATAGTGTATGAAATCTAATTGAATCTAACATCCAGGTCCCGTTTATAGAATTTGGTCATTATGCTTACACTATGTTTTTGAACAGGGTTGAGCGCTGTCATACTTAAAAACGTGCTACAACTGGCAGCAGCAGCAACAGCCACAGTACCTCAGTTTTACTACTCCAAAGTCCACAGGGATATACTTTCAGATTTAAAAAACTTTTCCTGAAATCAATTCAGACATTCTAAATGGAACGGTTGGCACGCTCTATTTCCCCGTTTTTAACATTTCACTTTTAGTGAACAACGGCAGCCTGTTCCTGACAAGTGTCACTGGTAAAAGCATTAGGTTAATGCACATGACCATGCCTTGATTGACAGGCTGAATATACATTGCAATAAGAGTGGTGCTGAGATGACTGTGAGAATATGTGATTGCTTGATCAATGAGGAAAAATAATAATGACAGCCATGATGAGACAAACAAGCAACTCATTCAGGGAAGCCGGACTTGCCGTAAAGAATCACTTATCAAAGTTATCAGGGATAAGAGGCTGGAGTAAAAGCGTGGACCTTTTCAAACTCAATATGTAAGTCGCGGTAAGTGAAATGTCCATGAATGCGAATGACAGGTTTGGTGGGACGAGAGACCGGTAGTGGATCAGCCCAAAGGCATGCATGGGAAAGTCATAGTGAAAAGGAACAGGTGAAAAAAAAAGAATTAAGGTGCTGTTTAAGCCCACCAAGGCCAGAGTGGTGTAAAGCTGTCTGTAGTAAAGATCTCTTGGCTCACAACATGACGCACTGCAGCATTTAGCCATCAGCAAGTCTTTCAAAGGCCACATGCTGGCATTTCTTTTCATCTTTTTTTCTCCACCTTGTAAAGTAGCGCTTGTGAAACATCTGATTCCCAACAACCTTCATTTTCAACATAAAACCTGCAGCCTGATTACAACCACTGATCAAGCTCTATTCACTGCAAAGATTCTGACCTTGACTATAAAAATGTCACAATCAAGACCGATATTATATACAAAAATGGGACTGTATTCAATAACAGGTTAACTACTGTAATCAATTGATTAATGAAGAGTATCTTCCATCTTCCTCTGAGACACAGCTTATTTATTTATTTATTTATTTATTTATTTTCCCCAATATTTTTATATTTTAATGTAAATACAGTATAACCAAAAAAGTTGTATGATTGTATTAATTAAACAAGTTTTGCTAAAATACCAGCCCATGACTGGTATTATGATGTCATGGATTCACTAGATGGTGTGCGCACATAGATGCATACAAAGTACGAGAGATGTTCAAGTCAAACCAAGACCTTTAATTGCACACAGCACAATTATGAGAGCAAAGAGTACCTTTATTTCTCTCTATAATCCATTTTTACACTAATGCACTTATCCTAGAGTTTCACTAATGCTTGGATACTATCAAGGTAGAAAGTTTTCTCAGTATACTTGATGGAACCATGATCAAGACTATGGCAATGCATCTAGTAGCTTGGGTTTGGGCAATGGTTGAAAATTAAACCTGGGCCTTCTGCATGGCAGGCGAAACACCTACAGTACAACTGAGCCACCAGTGCCCCTGCAGCTTTAGTCTTCTTTAGCTGCCAGAAAAGCCTCCACTATTCTGGGAAGGCTTATTACCACAATTTGTAGTTTGACTGCGGGGATTTGTGTTCATTCAGCTACAAGTGCATTAATGAGTTTAGGCACTGATGTGGTTGAGTTGGTCTAGGGCACAGCTGTTGTTCTACAGTAGTTCATCTCAAATGTGTTGAGGTCAGTGCTTTGTATATGCAAAGTGAGATATTCCAATTCAACTTAGACAAACCATTTTTTCATGGGTCTTGATTTGTGCACCGGGACGTTGTCATGCTGAAATACACCATGTTTGGGCTTTTAGTTTCAGTGAAAGAACCTTAAAGCGAAGAAAAGCACATATATGTTATCAGGTGTCCAGAAACTTTTGACCATTCAGTGTCAATGATTCGCCATTTTCAACTTCTCTCTTGCTTTTATCTTACATTGTATTATATAAACAGCTCCTTCTCTGCATTAATCTGAGGGAAGTGTTTGTGTATAAAGGCTAGAATCTTGACACTGTTGAAAAGGTTGACATGTCTGCTTAAGAAAATTCTGTCAGCCAAGGATAGACAATTTGCATACAGGTACTTTAAGTCAACCGATTAGGCCGCCCAGAAAATCACACAAAATACCTGCATAATCAAACTGTGAATATGAGAAACTTTCCCACGTAAATATTGATATAACTTTTGAACGTAAGTCGCAGACTAAGAATACAATTCCATTACTTATTCTAATGTTTATTCCATACTCGCACATGCATGAAACATGCATGGTTTAAATAAAATAACTTTATGTGACTTTATATAAAATCATGCTTTTGAAGGTTCATACAATTAATATAAAAGAAGCACTTAAACCAAACGTTGGATAGGAAGCTCTACCAAAGGCAAACTGTAATAAACAGTAAGGGAGCCCATATTCTATCAATTACCTTTGATATAACATAATGCCACTTTAAACAAATGTGGTGAGTAAAAACAAATAAACACATTTAACTGTTTGCCGCAGTGTAAGGCCATGTGAAGCCACAACAGAAAAGCATGGCATGCAACTAACAAGAACTCGCTATAAGTCTGATCATGACAGTATATAGTAGGTTACCGTGATTGTAGTCTTAATTATCATTCATCTTTAGTAACTGCTTTTTCCCGGGCAGGGGTAAACGTGGGAAACCACGTTGGGATGATGTCAGTCCATCACAGGGCGCCACACACGAACGTATATATATTTACACACTGCACAATTTCTATATCTCCAATTAGCATATACCTATTCTTGATCATATTTTCTCAACAGTAATATTTTCTCAAAAGTAAGCCAGAAAAGTATATTTCTAAACAATCTGTAAGTTTTGTGACACTGGGAAACTGAATGCAGTTTCTCACATGAGGCCTCCAGTTCTTTTTTGAACTAAGCGAGGAAGTTGCCTGAAATGAAACCGGAAACAATGTTCTGGCTTTGGGTCATGGGTTAGTTTCATAATTAAAATAACACTTCACTTTTATTTTCACACATTAAAAAAGAAATCGCTTCTCCAAATGCTTGTTAAAATGTATACCATGCAAACCGGATTAAACTGTACATACAGTACATTGCTTCCTGTACGGTACATACAGTACTGTGCAAAAGTCTAAAAAAAATTATGTAATTTTCCATATTAATGAAACAATAATTGGTGTGAACCTTTTGCTTCAAAAATACAGTAGTCTCAGAGATAATTCATGCAATTAAACAAGGAAATTAGCTGCTTAGTTTTACTAAACACCCTGCAGAACCAGTCACTGTCCTTCTGAGTTCATGATTCGTACCTAATTTGTTTCATACATGCAAATCCCATGACATTTTTTTGTTGTTGTTAAAATTCATCTAATTTATAACTAGAGCTAAAAATTCAGTATGTTTATTATGAGAACATCAAAAACAAATTGTATAATGTAAATATCCCCACTTTTTACACACAAAATTGGCAACTTTGGCCAGTTTAATGTGACAAGTAGATACAAAATTGCCAATTTTGTATGTACAAAGTGGGGATATTTACATTATACAATTTGTGTTCCGAATGAAATATTGTAGTTAGAATAGGTTGTGTTGCAATCTTATTGCTATTTATATAAAATATTTGGTTCTATTACCCAAACAAAACTAACTGTTTATTACATCAACAAAACTAATAGTCTATTTCAGAGGTGGGTAGTAACAAGTTACATTTACTCCGTTACGTTTACTTGAGTAACTTTTTGAAAAAAACGTACTTCTATGAATAGTTTTATTGAACCATACGTTTTACGTTTACTTGAGTAGATTTGTGAAGAAGAAACGCTAATTAAGTTTACAAAAGTTTCCGCATCTTTCTCTAATTTTGCAGAATGCCCATAAATCTCTGCTGCTAAGTGTACAATATTGCGGTGAGTATAGAATGCTTTTGTCATGTTTGTGTGATTATATGTTAACTTTAATTGTTACATTAACAGTCTATGAATATATTCATAGTTAGTTTTAGACAGTTAACAGTCTATGAAGTATATTTCAGCACAGAATCATATACAAGCATGTTTCGCTTCCAAAAGAACATTTTAGTATCACATCAATACTCACATTTTAGTATCACAGTTGTTTAAAATAGACCAGAGGTGTCTTGAGTAGCCAAAACATTTACTCAAATAAGAGTAGCTGTACTTCTAAATAATATTACTCAAGTAGAAGTAAAAAGTAGTCATCCAAAATATTACTCAAGTAAGAGTTAAAAAGTAATTATAAAAAGAAATTATAAGAATTATATATAGTTATGGAGTAGGCATTAGGAGGACTAGAGGAACTACGGAATAGTCGTTAGGAGA
>QMIH01000050.1:92179-113493 GCA_003987875.1 Clarias batrachus
TGTGTATATATACTTCAGCATATATATATAGACGAATATATAATTCTTATAATTTCTTTTTATAATTACTTTTTAACTCTTACTTGAGTAATATTTTTAAAAAATATACTAAAATGTGAGTTACTCTGGAAAAATAAATGAAAATATATATGCAACATTTAGCACTGCAAGTTAATGACTTGGGCCTTGTTTTACGTCTAAACTTTATATCTGACCACCACTCTGAAATATAACCTACTTGTGCGATCCCAATCCCAAATCAAATATTTACTCGAAAAAAGAAAAAACATTACATTCGAACCCCGCAAAGTCACAGAGTTTGCAGTTTTTTTCTTATAACCTAACTAATGCTTGTTCGCGGAAACCCCCACATTTGCGAAAAAGCACATATTTAATGCCTTATTTAATGCAAATTTATAATTTTTCTCGCAGTTTAACACTAAACTATTAAGAACAATATAACTTAGTAATTTTGTAACAAAATTATTAACAAAAATTTAGTTACATTTTTATATAACAAATACTTTTATATAAAGGAAAACATAACTTGTAATGGTGAATTATTACTGTGTTTACCCCACAGTACTTATACCAAAGAAAATGACATTGCATAACAAAAACACGCTTGCATGAATTACAGCACATACAGTATAGGGGTAACATCTGTATTTTACATTCTAGCACTGCGGGAGACACAACAGTACAGTACTGTACAGTATACGAGTTTACCGTAATTAAGGTTAATGTATTAAGCTGAGTTTGAAATAAAATTAAAATGTTTTGGAAGCATTTTTGGTGCATATGTATGGTTTCGACTATAAAAATAGACAGTTCTTTACAATTCGCGGGTGCTTTAGGAACGTAACCCCTCAACATTTGGGAGGTCGACTGTATTTGGTAACATCTTTCATCTGTTCTAGCCATCATTGCTGAACAATGGCTGGTGACAATGACCTATGACCTACTGTATAATGCAAGTCTTTTGATTGTGGAAGAAGCCAGTGTCTGCAGATGACATCCATGAGGCACAGGAAGAACATGCAACCTTTAGGCACAGACCGTGGACCAAATTCAAACCCCCAGTCCTGGAAGCGCGAGTGGATAATGCAAACAAGTAAGCTGTTTTGCCTTTTGTTACATCCAGCCTTACAACTTAACTTATCTATGTATATGGCCCTTATATTCTTCCTAACAATGTACTGTATACACATTATATAATGGTAAACAGTTTAATAAGGTTACAAGCAACATACCACAATGCACACTACCAAACTGTTACAGTACCACAGACTTTAGTTGCTGTATTTACAGCATGTCAAAAAAAGAAGAAGAATGTCTTGGTTTTGTCAGCTGTGTTTATCCTACAGCGAGGTGATACTCATGAGTCTTGTACAGCAACCCAATGTCAGTATAGGCCAGTCCACCCGATCTAAAGGGCACACACTCTGTTAAACCTGATCCGCACTACAGACCTATTAAAGCTTAAGGATCCCTGTAAAATGAGGTGGGTGGGTTAATAAAAGAACTGTTAACAAAATGAATGCTTGAATGTCATTGTCACCATGGGAACAGCAGGTTGTAATTGCAGTTGATGATGTATGAGAGGACAGGAGGAGAGGCAGTGGGGACTAAGAGGTAGAGAGGATTTTTAAAAAAAGCTATCCTCTGGGGTTTAACATCTGAAAGTGAACTAGTCCTAAGGGCTGGGTTCACTTGAAGATTGTCAGCATTGATTGATGGACTCCGTCGTTACATCCATCTTCCCATGCTGCTCGTTGCTTTTCAAAAGGAACTCCGGCAAAGCTGTCACAGATCAAATGACTAAAGACGCCATGTCTACTGCAGCACGTATATCTGGAAAATGTAAAGCTTTGGGAAAGTTACAGGACGTTTTTAAAGCATGTCATGACAAATTGTGCTGTACTTTATCTTTGAAAACTTTAAGTGAGTTGTAGGAACACATAACCGTAAATAAATATTGTATGCTTACATATTATTAAGCCGTAAGCATTTAATTGCATACTGTGTATGGCTGTGTATGTGACAAATAAAATTGAGAATTTGACCTTGAAGTATATGAGGCAATATAATTATAAGAATGATGATAATAATTATACTAATCTCCCAGGAGATTAAGGGCACGAGGTGGGGTACACCCTGGACGGGGTGCCAATCCATCGCAGGGCACACACACACACACACACACACACACACAAACACACAAACACACAAACACACACACACACACACACACACACACATGCTCACTCACATACAGGAAATTTGGGAACGCCAATTAACCTAATCTGCATGTCTTTGGACTGTGGGAGGAAACCAAACCACAGCACCTGGAGGAAACCCACCAAGCACAGGGGGAACATGTAACCTCCATGCACATAGACCTGAGGCAGGAATCAAACCCAGACCCTGGAGGTGCAAGCCGACAAACAGAAAAGCGACATTTTTGAACTAAACATGCTGTAGAATATTTCCAGGTAATTCTGTGCAAATTTAACAAATGAAAAGAGACCACTAATCTTCTGTTTTAGATTGCTGTATAAACTACAATTGTCAGCTGGTTTTCCTGGAGCATCTATTCACTCTCCTGGAGGGTTGAAAAGGGGGAAATGTCACCTGGTCTTTTTCTAGCCTTCAAAGTTTGGGTGAGTCTGTGTCTTGCCTTAATTTTGGTTCATAGGAGTGGAAATCAATGTGGTCTTCTGCTGTTGTAGCCCATTTACTTGAATTTTTGGCATGTTGTGCATTTTGAAATGCCTTCCTGCTCACCATGGTTTTGAAAAGTGGTTATTGCATTGAGTTATGGCAGACCACCAGACACCAATAACCATGCCTGAATCTGACATCACATTATTGTTTACATTTTGATGTTGGATGAGAAGATTAAAACTTGCACATCATGCTCCTTTTTAAACATGCTCATGGGAGTCTCTAGGAAGATTCTAGGAAGTCTCTAAAATGCCTCAGAAATAAATTTTCCAGCCGAAATACAGCACAGATCATGCAATCTAGATCATGACCTAGATTGATTTTCTTACTACTTCACTTTTTTTAAACATGATGTTACGATGTAGGTAACTTGTCTGGAACACCCCTTTGTGGAAGTGCATGTTCCTAGCCAATCAGAAAGCAGCAACCAAATAAGGCTTCCTCAACCCAAATTCCTGTCACACAAATACAGGAAAATGTTTTTGATCTATTTTTATTCAGTGATGACATTCTCAATGTTATGCTATAAAAAACCAGCTTAGACCTGAAGAAGGGTGGATTAAGAAGAAAGCCACTAATCACTCACCTACCCATCATTACCTCTCAAGAAACAAAATGACTGGTGATTTAGCTTAATATCAGCCCCATTTTCATCACAACTTTCTTACAGTATGTCCACACACAATTGACTACTAAAGAAAAAACTCATTAAAAAAATCATTGCCTTACAATGTTTCACATTCTGACTATTCCACAGGATTAATATCCTGAACATGTATCTTGCTTCTGTATGCAATACAAGCTATTGTTATCAACACCAGCTTCACAGTGTGCCTACAGTACATTTAGCAAGCTAGCTTAATCAACTCCTTAACATCTATAAATTTCCATATGCTAACACAACAGAAAATATTGAGTTTCCAAAAGAAAAAAAAACAAAAGTCAAGAAACTGAGCAAACAAGAAAACTTCTTTTATTTTTTTTATTTTGTAGTGACAAATTTTGATTGATTTAATTTATTGTCCTCCAAAGAGGAAATTCTTTCCCACAGACAGTACCCACATAGCACACATTCTTCAAAGAGAAAAGTGCAGACATAAACAGGTAAAAAAAAAAAAAAAAAATTTTTTTTTTGAATGAAACAGTGTGTAAAAATTTAGCAAGTTGTAGGATATTGGATTTAAATGAGACATTATTGCAAGCTTGATATGAGATCTTTTTGTGCATGTGAGAGAAATATTCACATTTAGTCATTCGGTGCTTGAACATGATTTGAACAAATGTTTTATATTTTGAAACAATCACACTCCATAATACCTTTTAAAAATAGTTTTTTTTGTTTTGTTTTTTGGAACTATTCTGAATGAAAGCATATAATCACTTTACGAAAGTATTTACCGCAACTTGCCATACGGAAAAGGGTGAAAGATAAGCCTCTTGATTCTAAACAAAGAAACTCATTTATTTTCCTTGAATGATCAAATGCACAATGTCAGCCTGGCTCTGTTTCTGACCCTCAGACTCTGATAAGCACAGTACACCGATTACTGCCTCTCCTTTTCTGATAGAATGAAAGAGCAATGCTTGAATTAAACCAGACAGAACAAGTGGTAATGGTGCTGGCAGCAATATTCATGAAGGATGAAAGTGTACTGAATTTTAATATCCGGCTTATTATTGGAGGAAAACTTCAATAAGCCACCAAAAGACATGCATGAATAAAAGTACTATTGTGTGAAGCAATGGCACAACTATTGTTATAATGTTCAATCTAGTACATTAATAATACTTGGAAATCTACAGTTTTACTGCTACTTCAGTCACAGACTGGGCCGCCCAGGACAAGCAGATTACTTAGCGGTGCTATCGGGGTTTCATTTACAGATTCTCAGTTAACAAGCAGATTTAATGTAACCTTTGTTTAAGTGCAATCTCATTGATTGGTTAATTTATTCCTTGGTGGCACAGAAAAGAAATAAAGTGAACAATACTGTGCAGTGCACTATTCATGAATCTAACCACAAAATGAGCTAGCACGTACTTCAAAGATATGGTCTGTCTATTGATGGGAAACATTTTACTAGCCATATTAATTGGAACAGATGCTAGACAATCTTTTATGTATCAAGACGTAGAAATGATTCCAAAGAGAGAGCACTATCACTCAGGCCAAAGAGTTTTCTGTCTTTCTGTATAAACAATGCTGCTTCATTAGCAGAGACACAGCAAGGAGAGGATAAAGACTTTAGGTACATAAAGTCACTGCTCCCAAGGACGTACTGTAAGTACTAATTTGTTTTCCAGCGTTTCCATTAATCCATATTACTGTAGCTTGTCTCAATGTTAACCACATAAACTTTCAGGATTCATTAGGTAGCAGTATGGTTTGCTTTAAATGATGATGTAATCTATACATATAATAAATCTGTAAAGTGTCTGTACATTTGAGGTTATTACTGTCATGCACACTCCTAAAGTGACCGTCACGAGGACCCGGAAGTAATGTGGTCGCGACTCAGGAAGCATAAAAAGAAACAAGATGGATCCGCACATCGCTCAGTCATTGAGTTCGTCCATGCTAATACTGATGCTACCTCTACCGTCTCGTGAGTACTCACTTTCTTGGGTTTATTTCCTGATTGAGTATGTGTTATTAAAATGCGGGTTGTGTAAACCCTTGCTCTTGCCGCGAGAGAATTCTAAAAATAACCTGCGTGGTTGTCCTGCCTTACATTTACATTTACATTTAGGCATTTGGCAGACGCCCTTATCCAGAGCGACTTACATTTTTTTTTATCTCATTACATCTGAGCAATTGAGGGTTAAGGACTTTGCTCAAGGGCCCAACAGTGGCAACTGCATTCTCGTGCTACTTCCGCATTTGGGTTTACCATCCACGCTACAGGGCTAACTGCTAGTCTTCTGTTTTGTCTCCAGTTGCCCGTGACAGAATGACTGAGCCATCAGCAGTAAAACCACCGGATTATGCTCACCTCTGCATTGTGGTTAACCGGCTCTGCGGTAGCGTCCAAGACGTCGCGGCCTGCAGCGCCCGCTCAGCCGGCTGCTCTCCAACACCTGCCACCACCCCCCCATCCCCCCCCCCCCCTTGTGCTTACCTGGCTTTACCGGATAAGTGGAATGGCACGGACCGCACTGGATCTCGTGTTTGAGTTTAATTCCACCAGATACTCCATGGACCGGTTGCACATTGCCCTCCTCATCTCGCTGCTGTCTGGGCAGGCAGCGGAGTGGGCCACAGCGGTGCTTTGTTCAAATTCTGATGTAGCCCATTCCTATCAATGAATTCACCCGTCAGCTCAGACTCACCTTCTAACATACTGCTCCTGAGGTGGAGTTCGACTCCAAGTTGTATCATCTGCGGCAGGGTGGGTTGTCTGTGAGCCGCTACACGGCCGATTTCCGGACTCTCGCCATACAGACCGACTGGGGAGACTCCGCCCTCTGGACGGCCTACTACGAGGGACTGGCGCCCCGCATCAGGGACAAGCTAACAGGATGAGAGCTCCCTGCGACTCTGGAGGGATTAATCCAACTAGCCCTCCGTATCGACCAATGACTGCTCAGCCAGCTCCTCATACCCTGCCGCCAACTACACCGTCACTGCCTCATTTCACGCCACGACCTTCCTCCTTTTTCTCCCACATGCCTGTTCCTGAAGCACGCTCCTCCTTCTCGACTGCGCCCACCGGACCCATCTGTTCACACCGGAGCCTGGGAACCCATACATATAGGGCGCGCCTCCTTAAGCGCTGTTAAGGAGACTCTGCGCATATTGTGGATCGGCAGCACACCACAGAGCCATCTGCCCTCTGCGTCCGGGAAATGCGCAGGCCATTCCATCCATCTCTCCGTCACCCTGACCAATGTTTCCTGTCTCACGGTACGAGCACGAAAGTAACTCGTTCATCGACTCCGGTACCAAAGGTAACTTTATTGACTCTTCTTACACCAAAAAACTGGGGGTAAAAATGTAGGCGTTATCCCACCCTGTAAGCATCACATCTGTTGACGGTCGGCCACTCTCCTCCAGCCCTATCACCTCCCAGACTCGGCCAATCACCCTCATCATCGACCAACACGAAGAACAAATTTAATTCTACATCACCTCCATCTCATCTCCTCCCATCATCCTTGGGCACTCCTGGTTATTGCAGCATGATCCACTCATATCTTGGACGCTGAACCGGATTCTACAGTTGGGCCGACGTGCACGGGCTCGGCTGGGACATTCTAGGGAGCCCGAGGCCCCCGAGGTCGACACCAACAACATCCCGATGGCCTACCGGGACCTGGCTGAAGTGTTTTTTAAATGATGACCCACCTACCTTCTCATTGCCCCTATGGCTTGGCAATCGACCTTCAGCCGGGTTCTGTTCCGCCCCGCGGCCATCTCTACTCAAGATGCAGGCGATGGAGGAGTATGTTTCCAGCGCCCTTCGCCAAGGTACCATCCGACCCTCCTCCTCACCTGCCGCCACGGGGTTCTTCTTTGTAAAAAAAAAAAAACGGTGAGTTACGTCCATGTGTCGATTATCGGGGGCTCAACGACATTACCATAAAGAACCGACACCCATTGCCGCTTGCCAAATCTGCCATGGACGCCCTCTCTGATGCCACCATTTTTACTAAGTTGGACCTTCGGAGTGCCTACAACTTGGTGCGCATTAGAGAGGGTGATAAGTGGAAGACGGCCTTCATCACCCCCACAGGACACTAAGAAGACCTGGTCATCCTCTTTGGACTCTGTAACGCACCTGCTGCTTTCCAACAATTCATCAATGATGTCTTCTGAGACATATTAGGTCGCTGGGTGTTCATCTACCTTGACGACATCCTCATCTACTCCCGGACCGTTGACAAACACATCAGACGCTTGGAGGTGGACACTTCGGATGTGGGCGCCGGGGCTGTTCTCTCCCAACGAGGTCCAGACCAGAAGCTGCACCCTTGCAGTTTCTTCTCCAAGAAATTTGCCTCCTCTAAGCAGCGATACGGTGTAGGGGACCACGAGCTGTTGGCCATAAAGTGGGCCTTGGAGGAATGGCGACAGGGTGACAGGGCGCCACAGGAATTTAATCACCATCCGGAAAATGAAGCAGCTTAATCCTAGACAAGCGTGGTGGACATTATTTTTTGAAAGCTATAATATCCACCTGTCATACCAACTACACCAAGGCCGACGCCCTCTCACGACAACATGAAGACGTCCCCTGGGTGTACCCCGCACCCGTCCTACCTACCACCAAGATCATAGCACCACTCTCTTGGGATCTGGAGACGAGGGTGCGGAGACCAAACCTGGGCGACTATATGTACCCACCACCGTCAGGACGGAGGTCATCCAATGGGGACATGACCCCCCCCCCCCAACTAGATACCCGGTGACATGTCGCACGCTCCAGTTCAACGCGCCTTCTGGTGGCCCACCATGAAGGATGTTCGCAAGTTTGTCCAGGCATGCCCAGTGTGCGCCAGGGCCAAGGATGTAAACCAACCATCTCCAGGTGAGCTCCAACCACTTCTTGTTCCCCATCGGCCCTGGACGCACATTGCCGTCGACTTCATCATGGGCCTGCCAGTTTCCGAAAGAAAGATCACCATCCTCACCATCGTCGACCAGTTCTCCAAAGCTGTGCACCTGGTGGCCCTCTCCGGGCTCCCATTAGCTAAGAAAACAGCCGAGCTGATATTAGAACATGTAATCCACTTGCATGGGTTCCCAAAGGACATCGTCTCAGACAGGGGGCCTCAGTTCACCTCACGGTTCTGGAAGGCCTTCTGCCATCTGATCGATTCCACCTGTAGTCTGTCTTTCGGTTACCACCCACAGACGGAACGGACCAAACAACAACTGGAGCGCTACCTGAGATGCTTTGTCGCCTGTCACACAATCTCCAGTTTAAGCCCATTTGAGGCATGCTACGGTTTCCAACCTCTGATGTTTGACCACCAAAAACCAGAGGTTGAAGTACCGTCGGCCCAACAGTCGGTCCGTTGGTGTTGACGGCTATGGAACCAAGCCTCTCCATCTGACACGCCAACACCCGTTAAAAATTATTAATACAAAATATAAAGTAAAAATAAAACAAATTAACCTGCCCTTTACCTTTAAAAAAAATAAAAAGTGTTTCCGTTTGCGCGTGCAGTACAAACTATAATCTTAACCTGACTTGCTGTCCATGATGAAGTATGAATACTGTATACTGGAGAATACAATGTACAACATCTTTTATATTTTTCATTGATGTGTTTTATATATGTTTCACAAGTTCTTTTCACCCAGTTCGCATCGCTATAATATTCAATATCTACATTTATAATCATATTGATGGAAAGTTCTGGCAAGCATAGTATGATAAACGTGGGTGTGCAAGAGCCATAATGGCTTTTTTTCCCCACATTATAGTCGATTCCCTCCCCTACTTATTCTCATCTGACCTTAGCTTTTTTATTTCTATTCTCTTATTTTTCTCTTTTTCCTTTGCATAGCAGAGCCAGAGATAAAAAGATGACAGAAAAGTGAGCTGAATGCCAATGCCACTAATGGGTGTGTGTTTGTAGACCTGTCAAGACCCCATTAGCTCTGTGACCACCCTGCAATTACAGCATTTGCACAAATAACCCCCACACTAAATGCCTAATTAACAGTGTTTTGGCTTCTGCTTATGGCAGTGCTCGTTAATTTTAATGTGTTGTATCTCACTGTTTATTTATAATTAATTTGATCTTTTCATAGTATTTCTTATTAATAAGATGCACGAGTGACGGCATGACTGATATTCAGAGCTAATTTCTAGATCAATCAGCCAAAAAAAAAAAAAATAATAATAATAAAATGTTTAAACGTATTTAAGGAAAGATTTTTATAATACACACCTCATAATAATTTAAAAAGGACTCTTACTTAAGTTGTCATTCAAGCACCAGTGCCTCTTGACAGAGGCATTCATTTAGACCTGACTGTGAATTGAGAACATGAACAGCTCTTCTGCTGCAGATAAAACTGAAATTCATAACCAGTCAAGTATTTAAGCCCCAATTATAGGCAGCTAATTTTCCAAACCCAGTAGAGCAAAATTGATGAAGGCACTCACCCATCTGCTTTTGACAGTAAGAGATACAATAACCTAGTCATATTGGTCTCTCTCTCTCTATCACACACACACAAACAGACCACATGCACACACGCGCGCACACACCCTGACGAACCCTGCCTGTGTGGTTAGTGACATATGGAATCTATCAGCCAATATAAGGGTCACCCCAAGATTTTCCTCTGATGGACTAGAGCTCTATTGCTTGCACATTCTCCCTTTGTGTGCATGTACAAATCCAAATTCAGATATAACATCTATTATTTCACAGATTATTATGCAAAGAAATATTGCATCACTTGCATAATCCCTGCACTGACACTACAGGTTCCTACCATCTCCATTCTCACAAATCCCGTTGTCTTCAAGTCATCATTTCATATGGCAATGATTTGTTCCAAACTGCAACCTGATGCCCTTTTTGTAATTCCTACCGCTTTGAAAAGATGGGCATCAGCTGCTGACACTGCAGCACTGGGGATAAATTATGCAGTCGTCTGAAAGTGCTGGCTATAATCTCAGGAGTAGAAGTTCTTATAGCAATCAGTAATGTCAATAAATCATTATTTGATGGCACATGAGTCTTTCTGCTGCGAATATCTTTAATCTGGCTCTTTAAACTTTTATTAAATGAATGTGGTATAGATTAAGACATAAACATTTTATATGTACTGTATATATGGTGGACTAGAGGCTGGTGTGCAGCGCTTTTATCACTGCAGCCTGGGTTGTGGGTTTGATTCCTGCTCAGGGAAGCAACCCCAGTCACAAGTCCAGATAAATTGGGAAGGGTTGTATAAGTACGGATATCTGGCATAGAACCTGTGATCATGTGCTATAACCAGCTATCCCAGTGAACCCGGAAAAAGTGCATAAAACTGGCAGAATATTTATTCAAGGCCATGCTTGAGAATAGCTAGTCATTGTGATACAGTTGTAGTATGACTTGACTTTTGAACATCAATGTCTTTGTCTATTGATGTTTATAAATAGTAAAAATTCAAAACACATTTGTGTCTATCCTATTCTGTTAACATCCAAAACTACTGAAGAAGGGACATATTAAACCTATGTAAAAAAAGACATGAAAGTGAATAGCTCATTGTTTTTTACCCACCCAAGTAGCAAACAGAACCATTCTGTTAAGCATTTTTTGGCAATGTTGGGTCAATGTCATATTGTTCGCCAATATTTTGACACCAGGCTGGAAACTTTCAGCCATCCTTAAATCCTCTTGCCAATGATGATCTACAATTGGCAGGGGTGCTATGATACTCCTTGTCCAATGCTGGGACAGCACTGAGCCAGAATTAGTAGAGTTGTTATGAAGAGTACTTCTTTGCAAGGATTGGGCAAGCATTAGTTCAGCATTGGCAGAGCTGCTATGAAATCTATGCCTATTTCAATTAGGCCTGATCATCCTCGACCCTGGTAGCAAGCTGATTTTGGCCTGACATCTATTTTGGATGGCAATATTGGTCCACTTTAGGCAGCACTGTTGGGGCTGCATTTGCAAAAGTAAAAGATTTCATAACAGTTCTACTAATGCTGGCCCAACTCTGTTGTATATAGCAGATCAAAATAGCTACGCAAAACAGACATCTGGCCGAAGTCAGGTTGCTACCTGGGTTTTGAGGGCGCGATCTTGCCTAGTTGCAGTAAATGTTGAACCAATATGAAGAACCAGTGACTTATCACAATTGCCCTGATAAAAGAAATCATCAGCTAATATAAAGTAACAGCCAATGATTACCATCATTGTTTTACATAATGCAGTTAAAATACATTAATATGCGGATGTGTATGCTTATATATACACTCACCTAATGAATTATTAGGAACACCTGTTCAATTT
Source organism: Clarias batrachus (assembly GCA_003987875.1). NCBI lineage: Eukaryota > Metazoa > Chordata > Actinopteri > Siluriformes > Clariidae > Clarias > Clarias batrachus. Next base: position 103,880 of record QMIH01000050.1, read on the forward strand.
CTCATTAATGCAATTGTCTAATCAACCAGGGCAGTTTCTTCAATGCATTTAGGGGTGTGGTCCTGGTCAAGACAATCTCCTGAACTCCAAACTGAATGTCAGAATGGGAAAGAAAGGTGATTTAGGCAATTTTGAGCGTGGCATGGTTGTTGGTGCAAGACGGGCCGGTCTGAGTATTTCACAATCTGCTCAGTTACTGGGATTTTCACACACAACCATTTCTAGGGTTTACAAAGAATGGTGAGAAAAGGGAAAAACATCCAGTATGTGGCAGTCCTGTCCACTTGTTAACCACTTGTTACAACCGAGGTATGCAGCCACAATGGATTTGGCTATGGATTTGCTGCTTTTTGATGACATAGTACCAACTTGCTATAAGTGAATCACAAATTGGCTATGTTCACATTACAAGCCACATTGTTCAATTCAGATTTTTTTGGTCATGATGGTTCACTCTCGTAATTAAAAGTGACTTATTTAGCTCTAAGGTGGACGTTGTCTTTCTGAAATGGCAATCATGCGCACATCATCGAAATGTTGTTGCTCACTTCATTTGGGATAAAACACATAATTTTTGTGCAACCACTCTTTCATTTTAAACAATAGGAGCAAGTTGAGAGAAATATGCTTGAAGAAGGAAGAAAGCCAGACACTGCATGTTAGCTGTTTTAGCAGCTATTGCTAGCACTACTTGGTGACTGATTGCCATTCATAAGCCAAAAAGTCACATAAATTCTGATCTACCAGTTCTTATTAAAGTCTCATGACCACATATTGAATATATATCCGATGTTGGAGCACAGTGATCTGAAAAACATCAGATAAGTGTGATCAGAAAACACTAAGAAAAATCTGATCTCTGTCACATTAGGGTAAGAAATCGGAGTCACTTCAGACTGGTTATGTGAAAGCAGCCATAGAGAAGCACTTTGCTTTGGATATATAGTGTAAATAGTATGCACATTTTTACTTAGCTTGACGAAATAGCTTCAGTGGTGTCCCCCTTTTTTTTTTTTTTTCTTCTCTTACATTGTAGCTTATTAGTACAGTAGCTTAAAATTGCAAAGTAGCCTTATTCGTTTTAGGGCACAACATCAGAAAGATACAGGAGACTCATAAATCCATAAACTCTACATGATAATAAAATGCATATTTATGCATAAATATTTGAATTCCACTTTGTAATGTAAAATGTCTCCGCAACTAATAGATGTCATTTACGTATTAATGCATTTTAGAAGGTAAAAAAGAAAGAGAGAGACACAATGAGCTGGAAAAAAAAGGTGTAGTTGAAGGTCATAAAGGCAGCACTAGTGAAGGTTTACCCTCAGGTAAAAATCCATAACCATGAAAATCCAATTAAAGAGAGGTTTATTTGCAGAAAACAGCCGAGTGTCTCAGTTGAATAAGCAGTCGATGGGAAGATAGCCCACTCTCCGAGAGTCCAACCCTTAAGCTCATATTCAACTTATTCACCCACAGACCTCATTTGATCTGAGAGGAGATAGATTGCTTCTTATTGGAAACATATGAGAAGAGGCAAGGCTTCAATGACTAGAACAAACAGTGCCTCTAAAAGCCAGTGTATGGTTGATTTAACTTCTCAGCAGCATTCGGGGACATTAAAAGGCCATCACTGAATTACAGAAGCTTAAGATAGAAAATAAAGACGAAGTTCACGAACGTGTTCCCGGATCTATGGCAAATGCGATGGAACCGAGAGGCTAAAACCATCCTAAATACAATAGTCATAATTGCTCGTTTCTAGTAACTGCTTTAAAATACGATGAATGCAATTAAGATAAAATGAAATTAAATATATCCAGTAAGTGATTGGAAAATCTTGTTCAATGATAAATAAGCAGGACGTTCAGATCTTCTGGTCCTTGGTGAAGCTAATATTGGAAGAGGGATTATTATTTGCGTGGGCAGGAAGCAGTGTAGCTAATGATGATTCAGTGCTCTGGTGTGATTGCACTTTTTGAGTTGTAGCAGCAGCGTATAATAACCTTTTTACTAAGTCTGAATGTTTTCGCACACATTTTTGGAACGATACCCATGTGTCATTACTTGTGCCTGTGAGTTTGTGTGTGGTTGCTTGTTTGTGTGTGGGCTGACTGGCACACTCTCTGTGCCCCATGAAATTTTTAGCTGCGAGAAAGAGTAAGGGAGAAAATGAGTGAGAGAGAAAGAGAGCGAGAGGGGGGGGGAGGGGTGTTTGGTATTGAACTCATTAACCTAAAGAGGCTCAGGTTGAGATGAGTGCATAGAAGAAGTACGTTAATTGTGGTGGTGTGTTTTTCTGTTTGACAAGTTGCGTGTCAGTGTGAGGGCGTGGGTGGTGGGTGATATATTTTTAGATCTTGGGTGGGGATCAGATGTCAGAAATTCGGCTGATATTTGGACATGCCAAAGGTTCCCACCGAGATAGAAAACCAATCCAAGCTTTAAAAACAAACACAACGTTTTAGATGGTTTCCTTTTGGTTAATAAGATGCGTAAGGTTTTGGGATAGGTTTAGTTGTACTGTAGGTGTGTGCATAAAATTAATCAAGTGCTCTTACTGTATAATTATTTTCATGGTCCTCAAAAGGAAAGTAAGAATTGTGTGTGTGTTGTTGTTGTTGCTGTTGTAGTCATTAGCCTACAGGCGTTCTGCCTGAGAGGAGTGCTCAGGAATAGGATGTTGATTTTTGTCTTCCCTGAAGAGAGCGTGTGTGTTGGTTGGACGAGCATGTGTGTGTATTTTTAGAGAATGTGTGTGCATGTGTGTTTGTTTGTGGGAGAGTGTGCATCTTATGTATCTCTTCGATTTTTTGGAAGTACAGTTTTGAACTCAGTATATGATCACACCTGAAGGCTTGTTCAATCCCTTCTTCAGCCTCTCACCTTTAGGATAACACTTATAATAAACAAAAACAACCCTGCTTTATTAAAGGAATTCATTAACTTATTTATTCATTGATGCATTCTTTGTTTTTTATAGTAATTTTTGTTCATTTACTGATTTACAACAACAACAACAACAACAGTTAACATACAGAGCTCAGCTGTTCTGGAATAATTCTTGCAAGAATAATCATTATCAGGTGCATTTGAAAAACCAAATACCATGATGAAACTGGCTCTCATGAAGACCTTCCCAGGAAAGCAAGACCAAAACTTACCTCTGCCGCAGAGGAGAAGTTTATTTAGCGTTACTAGCATCAGAAATCAACAATTAACAAAACAGCACCTCAGATTAGAGCTGTTATGAAGTGTTTACAGAGCATACAGCAAGTCGCAGACACATCTCAATATCATCTATTCAAAGGAGATCATTGTATATTTTGGAAGGCCTTAAGCCTTGCTTTACAATGTAGAAAGAAATCCAAATTAGAAAAGACCATTGGAATTAGAAGGTGTGTCCAAACTTTGACTGGTACAGACTCATTATTTGACTGACTAGCTGCCTGATTGATTGATTGATTGTGAGTGATTTATTTATTCATTCATCTCAATGCTCAATTTGTCTTCTTTAAGGTTGCAGTAGATCAGAAGCCTATCCTGGTTAAATTGAATAACATTAATTACCAATTATATACAGTAAAAGTATAGTGCAGTTTAGAGGATTATGGACTCCAAAGGCTCATCTACTGTATTCCTGACGGGAGCAAAGGCTAGCTCAAGTGGTTTGATCCCCCCCCAAAAAATTCCATGTGGCACAAATTGCTGAAAAAAGTCAGTGCTATGGATACGATAGAAAGGTATCAGAATACTCAGTGCATCATGGCTTGCCATGTATGAGGCATAGCGCTCAAAGAGCAAGGTTGATGATCCAGCCTCCAAATTCCCCAGATCTCAGTCTGATAGAGCATCCGTGAAATGTTGTGGCGCCACCTTGCTACCGACAGCACCTAAGGGTTCCGTCGATAACGTCCCAGTGCACCCAAAGACTCGTAGACACGATGTTGGACTTAAGCATATGATTTTTAACGTAACGTCTGATCGATGTATAGTGAAAGCCTTTTAAAAGTTCATAATGATAATTATTCTTATCATCAGTAAATGGCTACACAGTTCAGCAGGAGAAGAAAGGATGACCGATGAGCTGGAGAGAGAAGGATGACTATTACACATTAACGACTGCAGGAATCAAAGGAGACAACCTCATCTATATAAATGTTAAACTGAAGACATGTAAAGAGGGATCAGTGTTTTATGGCGTAAACCTATACTCTCGATGGGAGCATGGGGACCTGTGACTGGTGCTGGATGCAGAGGAAACTTCTGCACAATAAAACCAGGATACAATCACTGCTGATCCATAATGGCTAAGACTGAAGCCACTGGAGAATATGTCTGTATCCTTAAAATGGAGACTTTTTTGGAGAACTCCATCTGGCAGTCAGAAACAATAAAAATTCTCAGTTTTTTTACACTGAACTGAACACAGAAGCCAGAAAATCTATCTAAAGGGAAATTTGGAACGCCATTGGGATGGCCATTTAGTCTGTATTTTAGCATGTTCATCATTACCCGTTCCCCAAAGTTCCCATAAATAACAACCTCTCTTCCTGAAAAAAAACCTTCCAATGATGAGAAATTAATTTTCCTCCAGTGAACCAGACCCTAATATCAGGACTATCAAATTGTGATTGCTACTTTGTTTTGCAGTTGATGAAAAATCGAGAGCTATTAAGGGCCTCCCAGAATAGCCGGAAAGCACGCTGTAATAGGAAACCTTAAAATGATATATTAATATGCCAGGCCCATTAGTTCCAGTGTGAAGTAATGAAAATAACCGCAGTGCAATCTTTGACCTTGCTGCTATATAAGGATAAACTTCATCTGATTATTCTTTTAGCCGCTACTAAAGCAGTAAGCATAGATCGCAAACAGGATCATCGCTTTATAAGCATACAGTAGCAGTTTGATAATCCGCACTGAGAGCACTGTGGCTGAGAAAACAATTTTCTACACTGTGTCTTAGGGAATTGATATGGTCTGAATGCATCAATAATTCTGCGCGGCAGAAACCTGAAATGATGTTTTTCCATGCATCTAAATTAAAATGAAGATATTCATCACTCGAGAGCATCTTTTTGACAGGATTCTCAATATCTTCAATTTAAGGCGGTTACAACTAGGAACTATTAGTGCATGCTGGAAGATCATGGTTTGTTAGCTATTATTATTATTATTATTATTATTATTATTATTATTATTTATTTATTTATTTATTTATTTATTTATTTAATTTATTTTTAGGTTAATGTAAAAATGTAAATCTGTCATATCTATCTGAGCCAGTCAGCTAATTAGATCCCTTAGTTAGCTAGCTGGTTTCGGTAAAGTGTGTTGTTACATTTATGTATGTACGTAGCACCCTGGTCCTGGAGGAACGTTGTTGCGTTTCACTGTGTACTAACTGTATATGGTTGGAATGACAATAAAAGCCTACTTGACTTCACTACTTGACTTGATTATTATTATTAATAATAATCATAAAATTATTATTATTATTATTATTAATATTATTATTAGTTTTTTTCTATTTAATATCTATTTACTGTATCTGTTTCATCCATTAATTTATCTAAAATTCAGTAAGCACTTTATCCTCCTCTGGCTTGTAGTAACTGCAAGGCTGAAATACACCCTGGACAGAGCACTGGTCTACTCCAGACTACCATGTACACATTCATTTACACCTAGGTGCAATTCAGTGTAATCAATCTACCCACTTTTATGTTTGGGGGAGGTAAAAGGAAGCTGCAGCTATATACAGACAGTACTCAGAAGCCAGGATCGAGCTCTGAAACTGTGAGATGGGAATGCGACCTGCCGTATTAATATTCGTATAAAACTAATTAAATAGTTACAAAATTATACTGGTGCAAACAATGAAATAAATGCTAAACTACAAATATTTTTTGTGTAGATTTATTTAGAAAGGTTTCCCTCGTGTTAAACAAGCCACTATGAAACTGCTGGTTATTTTCCTGAATCGATTTAAACCACAATTAAACTAGACATTTATTCTCCCAGGACGAGGGTCGATTATCTGATATGGCAGTAATTGACTCAAGACACTTTGCCACTGTAATATCAGCTTTTTTCACCAGAATCCTTTACACGTTGCTGTTCTCACTGCCATGTATTTTTTTTTGCCAGAATTTCATCTTCATCTCTACTGTGAAACCATGGGACATCTCTGTATGACAGACATCTCTAGTGTCTCTGCTTCAGGCTGATTCTGTCCCCCGAGCCTTGCTTTTTTTCTTGGTTTGAAGGCTGAATCTTCTTATTCTTTACTTTAATGAGATCCATGCAGCAGCCTCTTTGTAACAACACAAACGCATTATTTGTTTGCGAGCTTTCCTTCGTACGTGACTTATTCTCAAGTCAGTTCTTGTTATTTGCAATGGAATAAATAAGTGATGACACCATCTTCATGCAGTCTTATTTTGTCTGTGGTGTTTTATGTTACAAAGATCTCTCTGTATGCTTTCTGTTAAATAAATCTATAAAACAAAAATCTCATAGGGCATACATTTGGAAATCGAGCGATTACCTAAAATACCCTGTATATGTGAGAATATTCAAATAAGTATTTGTACCTTTTGGATTAAAAGGCAAAATGACGGAAATGGAAAAGTCGCAATTTGGATTCAAATAAGCAAATATGTATGAGCCTTTGACAGAGCCGTTTCTGACCTCCCTACATCCTAAGGAAAAATCCAGTGACAAGGCCATCCTATTTGACCCTTGAGCCATGTAAAGCATTTGCCATTGTTACACTGTCACATCTGACACCCCAGTGCTCCCACTACACTGTGAATTTTGTAAAATTTGTAAAATTCATGAATTAAATGACTTGAACACTTGGTAGAGTATTTCACAGTGAAAGTAAGAGCATTTCCACACACAAAGTAATGAGAATTTACAGGCTTAAAGGACTAAACAGCTGAAAAGAACTTGTTAATAAGACTAATAAGAAAACAGTCCTTAAATAAGCATCATATAAATATATACAGTATGAAGAATGCATTTGGGAGAAAATGTTGTGTTCTATTATGAGGACACCTGAGTGTACTGAATGACCAGGTTTTCACATCAATGCCATACCCCCTGATGACACGGCCATATTGCAGGAGAGCAATACCAAGATTTATCAGGCTTATATTGTGAAAGATTGATTCCGGTGGCATAAAGAATCCTTTCCACACATTAATTGGTCACCAAATAGCCCTGACCTTACCCCCTGACCTTGAAAGCCTTTGGGAGGTGCTGGAGAAGCCCTATGTGTTTTGACTCTCTCATCACCAATGCAAGGTCTTGGCCAAAATGTATGCAACACTGAATGGAAAGAAATTATTTGACACTTAATAGGGTTTTCAAAATAATGTCTGAGTAAATGTGTGGCAAAAAAAAGGTTAAAATCTTTGTAGTAGACTCGTGTTTTTTTTTTTTTTTTTTACATGCTAGAAGTTATAAAAATACTAATTTCTAAAGTACAGAAAGGTACTTTTTGCATGCAAGTGCCCTTAAAGTACTCTAGTGTGCTTTTGATATTCTAGCTTGTTTGGAGAAAAGTACATTAGTGTGTTTTTATATGTTAGTTTAAGTACTTGGAGAAGGGATCACTGGTGTAGTTTTTACATGCTAGTAATTGTTAGTAAGGTCTTCTTGTAAAATGTTTTATATTCAAAAAAAATAAAAATTCTATAGAAAAAATACAGGAAATCTTATCGAAACTTTAGTACCCAAGTTTTGTAAAAAGAAAAAAAAAACGGTGGAAATGGTTCGGTGATGTGTTAGGAAAATTGATTTATTCCAGATGCCCTTTCTGACACAACCCTCCACATTTACCCATGCTTTCAAGTACTGGCATGTGCACCCCCCCAGTAGTTGGGATTGGTTTTCTCAGAGTGCGAAATGCTAACCAGTAGTACACCAGGGAACTTCAAACTGCCTGCCCCAATCTGCAGCATTAAATAAGCATGGACTTTATTAAAATATTCAATCAGAGTGAACTTCTTTTAAAGCATATTTATATTTATATAAATTATAGTGATAGGCATGATGTAAGAAATTGTTGTGAAAAAATCACTGAAGAAAGAAATGTCTTCTCACCGATTCATCTAAACACGTCCTTACGCAGATCAGGCAAAAGATGTGACTGGCTTTAAACCAGCACCTGTAATAATATGTTGTACAATAAAGAGAATTTATAATACATCCAAGACTAAGAGATGATTTTTAAATTATAGGTAAGGACAAGAAGAGCTCTTGTGTAACGTTTTTGTGTAATATTTTATTTATTTCTATAGACATATTATATAACATTGTTTTAAAGGAAATATATTAATGTGTTTTCGATATGATAGTTCAGTCCTTAATAAAGTACAGGCATGGCCAAAAGTTTTGAGAATTACATAAATATTGGAAATTGGAAAAGTTGCTGCTTAAGTTTTTATAACAGCAATTTGCATATACTCCAGAATGTTATGAAGAGTGATCAGATGAATTGCATAGTCCTTCCTTGCAATGAAAATTAACTTAAGCCCGAAAAAAACTTTCCACTGCATTTCATTGCTCTCATTAAAGGACCTGCTGAGATCATTTCAGTAATCAAGGAGGGTGATGCTTGAAATCATTGTTCTTTCATTGTTAACCATGGTGACCTGCAAAGAAACGCGTGCAGCCATCATTGCGTTGCATAAAAATGGCTTCACAGGCAAGGATATTGTGGCTACTAAGATTGCACCTAAATCAACAATTTATAGGATCATCAAGAGCTTCAAGGAAAGAGGTTCAATTCTTGTTAGGAAGGCTTCAGGGCATCCAAGAAAGTCCAGCAAGCGCCAGGATCGTCTCCTAAAGAGGATTCAGCTGCGGGATCGGAGTGCCACCAGTGCAGAGCTGCTCAGGAATGGCAGCAGGCAGGTGTGAGCGCATCTGCACGCACAGTGAGGCCAAGACTTTTGGAAGATGGCCTGATGTCAAGAAGGGCAGCAAAGAAGCCACTTCTCTCCAAAAAAGCATCAGGGACAGATTGATCTTCTGCAAAAAGTATGGCGAATGGACTGGGGCAAAGTCATATTCTCAGATGAAGCCTCTTTCCAATTGTTTGGAGCATTGTCCGGAGAAGAGAAGGTGAGCGCTACCATCAGTCCTGTGTCATGCCAACAGTAAAGCATCCTGAGACCATTCATGTGTTGTGTTGCTTCTCTTCCAAGAGAGTTGGGGGTGTCAAAACACCCTCCAACAGCAACTTCTTCCAACAATCCAACAACAGTTTGGTGAAGAACAATGCATTTTCCAGCACGATGGAGCACCGTGCCATAAGGCAAAAGTGATAACTAAGTGGCTCGGGGACCAAAACGTTAAAATCTTGAGTCCATGGCCTGGAAACTCCCCAGATCTTAATTCCATTGAGAATTTGTGGTCAATCCTCGAGAGGCGGGTGGACAAACAAAAACCCACTAATTCTGACAAACTCCAAGAAGTGATTATGAAAGAATGGGTTGCTATCAGTCAGGATTTGGCCCAGAAGTTGATTGAGAGCAGCCCAGTCGAATTGCAGAGGTCCTGAAAAAGAAGGGCCAACACTGCAAATACTGACTCTT
>QMIH01000050.1:114030-140648 GCA_003987875.1 Clarias batrachus
ATATTGTATAAAGCTTTGTAATAAGAATTGTATAAAGCTTTGTAATAAGAAAAATTACCAATTTGGATTAATCTGATGTAAAGTCTAGTTCTTGGCTCAGGTACAGTATGACCTCTTTAATCTCATACAAATCACGTCTGATTCAATTCCTCTTAACCTCCTGAGATCTGAATTCCCTCATATCAGGACATGGCATTTCCTCCTACCCACACTGTCCGCATGTCTTTGTATGATCCTAAGACGACCGTTATAGCGTCTTCCTGTTTGTTGCCATTGATTATGTTTTTCCTGCCAGTTGCTAATAAAAGTTAGGAAAAAACTGCAATGTACAACAGAAGTGTCCTGGTGCTAATGAGCACTTATTGATAAATTTGATTAATGAAACACCTATGAGTATCTTCTTTTACTTCCCGGAGATATCATAGAGGAACCTTTAACCAAAGAATTTTTCTTCTAGGGTGAATGATCTTGCCACACATTTTTCATCTTGGAAATGTAACATTTTGTTATTACCTCTGGAGAAACCGAGATGTGTGTAAGCCCTTGTGCTCAGTAGAACACCTGAGACATGGGAGACTAAAGCTGTCTTTCCAGTTGATCTTATTACTGTCTAGGAAATAATGCAGAAATCTATTTTTAGATTTTCTTATTATTAACAGCACTATATAGGAAGCTTAGTCATATGTGGAGGCTCATTTTTCACACTTGGGAGTGCAGGATGTTTGGCATTGCAGCCTTGAGGGGGTGTGTGGGTCTGGAGGCATGTAGGCTTTATGAAAATCCAACAAATGCTTCATGGTATGTCACTCTGATTGTACTGCATTGGCGTGAGGAGTGGAGATCACTTCATTGTTTTAAACTATGAATAGATTCTCACCCAGTTAGATGACCAGACTTCTCTTAGGGTTACAACATAAGGCATCCCTGGCTTCAGGCAAATATTGCACTGCATTATAACTGTTTCTGATCAAATAGAAGTTGATATGATTGTCCTTCCTGAATATTATTTTAATATCTAACTTTTATGGTAGATTTCAATAAAGGAAATCGTCCAAATGTCAATGTTGCTGAATAACTGCAGCTTCAAAACGCCTAAAATTCAGGTTTAGGTCTATAAGATAAATAAAGCAGGCAATTACATTTCAATAATGCATGAAAATAATACTCATTATTTATTCTTATGCTTACAGCAAAGATCTGAAAAGAGACAGTTAAAAGGAAGATACAGAAATGCCTTAAGGCTATGAAAAAAGAATAAAGATACAGGTATGTTAGTTCTATATTTATTCTCATATAGGCTTATATTTACAGGATTCTTATACTGTACTGTATATTTGTCCTTATTCTATAAAGACGGCATGTTGGTTAAAACTGTGGCGTTGGTCTTCCAGGGTCGAGGGTTCCGGTCTTGCCTTTGTGTATGAAGTTTACATGTTCTCTACATTCTTGGTATGTTTCCTCTGGGTTACTCTGGTTTCCTCTCACAGTCCAAAGACATGCAAATAATGCTAAATGGTCTTTCCAAATTACCTGTAGTGTGTAAGTCAGTGGATGCTTGGGCCTTGCGATGGACTGGCACACCATCCAGGATGTACTGTACCCCGCCTAGAGTCTCTTAGGACAGGCTTCAGGCCTCCCACGACCCTGTACAGGAGAAGTGGTTTAAAGAATGAGTGAGTAGGTGAGTATTTGTATGCATATAAAATTGTATTACGTTTCATCGATTCATTAATCCTTTTTTATTGCATTCACAAATCACTGGTTGCACCCATGGCGTCACCACAACAGCATCAGCATCTAGTGTGACGTACTGTATAACATTCGCATTAGAAATACTGTTCACCTCCCAGGAGTGGGTTGCAGACATGACACACCTCAAAACGTTAAACTGCCATTTAAACAGGAGTATTTTATTACATATAATTAAAGCAGTCGTATTTTAAATGCATTTGCATTGCAAGCCATTAGGGCCACTTCCATCCTTGTCAAAGGGCATGCTAGCTTGCTTTCATGCAACAATATTACATCGTAAGTCAAATAAAAGTTTTGTAGAGGTTTTTTTATATGCTCAACATGGTATTTTTGGTTGAACTGAAATTTAAATAGCCAGAATGTTTCTTGTGAGTGGGATACAGAGAAAAGAAAAAAAAAATTCAGCTTGTAGATTTCAAAATTTTATATAGAAGAACAGGACATAATGTGACTATGTGAATGGTTTTCCCAGGCTACCACACATAAAAAATATCATAATAACTTTCAGTTCTTTTGCCTTCAGAAAACTTTAAGTTATTTGTCAGAAATTGCAAGGTGGCATACGGTTTCTCTTGGGCTATCCCGTTATATACAGTGCACCAGTTTTGTAATGGGAATACGTTTTTATTATAAAACTCCCAATTCTCCATCCATGAGCAGGAAGCGTTTGTAGATACCAGCAATGGTTCGAGTGCTTTCTAGATATGAGCTGTGAACAGGGGTGACCCATGTATAAACAGTATAAACATAAATTACAGAGAAAGGCATGGTCATAGATGGTCATAGACTGTCAGTCTAAATTAATTTCGCCATCCAGAAAGTTGAAATAACAACAAATAATAAGAAATGCAGAACCTTGGGCTATTCTCTAGAGGCAACTTGGAGCTTTGGCGAAAATAAAAACAAAGGCAGGGAGGATGATTGAAGAAGTAGAAAGAGAAATATAAGGAGGAGAGGGTGGATTTAATTGCAATGTGTTTTTACTTCACTATTGGGTGGCACTGGGTTGGAATGGGGGGGGGCGGGGGGGGGTTGATGAAAAGGGGTTTGGAGGATAGAGAAACACAGAGAGTCAGGCCTTTATAGCAGAATTAACTAGGTTTCAGTGAGTAGCTCCATATGTGCTCTTTCTTTCTGGGGTTGTAGCTTGATGCAATGCTTGCTCATATATGTCATATGCCCTGTGCCTATTTCTGTGGAACCTTACAGTGGCTGCATTTACATTGCCAACCAATTACACAGACTAGTTATTGACGCACACATGCAAACAGTCGTTCTTCTCATCCAATATGGTGCAATATTGAATAGTGGTGGGATGATCGCGAAAGCACAACAGTCACACAAAAAAAGATAAATGTTGCTCTATTCATTTGAAAGTTGGACTTCCCATCTCCATCATCCAGGGCTGGCAATTCGATTCCTGACATTTCAGGCTCAACTACATTTTCCTGAGATTTGAGATATTTGAGAAAAACTCGATGAAAATGATGGCGTCTATGATGTGGGTCATGTTTAACCATGGTGTTACTGGTAAACAGTTGCTGTTTTCAGACCAGTGAATTTTGTCAGTTATCAGGTCTTATGATTGTGTAAACAGTCAGGGGGAAAAAAAACTGATGTATGTCTAAACACCGGGAATATGCAGCCAGTGTTCATCATAGCGCTAAGAAATCATCATACTTTCAGTGCCAGAAATAAGATGTGCTTGACCCGATATGAATTATTCATTATTTTAACACAAGTTCTTACACTTTGCTTAATCATTTTAAAAAGCATGCTTAGTCTCATTTGACTGCAGAATATATCAACATACAAGTCATCAGTATGCAACAGGCCTGGCTTTGCCATTATGGAGCGTCTGTTTCTAGTCATCCTGAAGTTTTTTGGATGTTTACCATACGATAACTCAAAGCAGATCCACTGGTTCTATGGCTAATTAACATTTTTTTCTCTCTCTCTTTTTCGCTTATTGGGGACTCTGCAAGATTTCAACTAAAAATTCCCATGTTCTTCCATTGTGTGTGAAATTCTCCTCGTCTGCTCAATAGCAATCCAACAAAAGAGAGGGTAGTTTGGCCTCGCTGATCAATGAAGCTTAAACTCGCAGCAGGACAATACAAAATTTTTAAAGACAGCATGACTATTGAGGAGAACTGAAAGAAATACAGGATGCTGGTCTGGCTAAAGAGCTCTTCATTGAAATCCCTTTTCCCCCCTGTATAAAAAGCAGCTTGTGGCATTTCATATGTATTTTAGTTAAAATCTTTCTGAATCCGTGCAGTACAGGTATCTTGACAAAAACATTGAGAACCACCAGAGAAATCAATCCATCTGTTTATTCATCCATCTAGGAATATACTGTACTGTATGTAGTCCAACTAGGCCCTGTATCACCAATGGTTACTGTAGTATTTATTCCCATTCGTTAAAACCATGGTAGGACCTCCAGTCAACATTCACACACTACATGCAACATGTCAATTAGCCTAATCTGCATGTTTTTGGACTGTGAGAGGAAACTAAAGAACCTAGAGGAAACCCACCAAGCACGGGAAGAACATGCAAACTCCACACACACCTGAGGAGTGGGATTCAAACACAGACCCAACACGGGAATCAAACCCAGGACCTGGAGGTGCAAGTCGACACTGCTAACCACTAAGCCACCATAGATGCCTTAATAGAGAAATGCAGTTGTAGAACTTTCAAAATGGGTTTTACCTAGTTTTTTTACTCAGCTCCAAAATGTATAACTCCAGGCAAAGCAGTTTTTATCTGCTGGAAATATTTTTAAAAAATGTAATAATAAAAAAAAAAAATTCTTATTTTACAGTATTTGACTATTTTTCATTTAATATCAATTGCATGGTTGCAATACTATGAAACATTTTATGAAGCAAAAAATAATAAAGAAAAGCGCATTGTGCAGTTAATAGTAAAAGAAGAGATGAATGTGTGTTTGAATCCCACTCCTCAGGTGTGTGTGGAGTTTGCATGTTCTTCCCGTGCTTGGTGGGCTTCCTCCTGATACTCCAGTTTCCTCTCCCAGTCCTTAAAAGGATATGCATATATTGTAGGCTAACTGCCATATCCAAATTGCCTATAGTATGTGTGTGTGTGTGTGTGTGTGTGTGTGTGTGTGTGTGTGTGTGTGTGTGTGTGTGTGTGTGTGTGTGTATAAAGTGCTTGGCTTAGGAATTTCTCAGTGTGTGCGTGTGTGTGCTTTCACCCCTTCCTGAGTTCTCTTGGACAGGCTTCAGGCCCCCCATGACTCTACACTGGCTATGCATTACAGAAAATAAGATGCAAGAAAAGATGGATGAAGATGTCATGTTAAATTCTTAAATGTAGTATTTTGAAACATCTTTGAAACTAAGTTTCCATTCAAGCTGCCACTTTTATCCGAGCTGTTCTCTAAAAAGTGAATTTGTAACTTACGATCAATCAGATTTAATAATAATAAAAAAAATTCTGATTCAAAAAGTAAAAAAAAAAAAAAAAGATGGCGCTCAGCTTAATGCCTAGTGATAACCATATATTGGCGTTGGCAACAAGTTACCCATCAGTTTTTAAGGATCAGGCTTTCAACTTGCTGAATCTTCATATGGATGACTGCAGTGGATCTGAGCCACCTCAACAGGAATTGTCATTCATGGACCTAGTAATTTTATTACTGATAAGAGTCTTCTCACCGTACTGAGTCCCAGTTTGACTTGAACACCCCTCATATAATCGTATGCCATGTTTTGCTTTTATCCCGTGGCCATGTGTTATACTACAGTATGCCGTTCCCATGTGTTATTAAGTTACAGTATACCCACAATATAGTATACCGTGGCCATGTATTATACTATGTCATTCCCATGCCTTAAATCGTGGATATATAATGTTTTTTTTCCTCGAATGTCACCAGAGGGGCTCTGTAGATTTTTGACAAGTTTGTGCAAAATCTTATGAGAGTTTTCTGAACACAAATGCTTTAGTAAAAGATATTATGTGTGAAAAAAATCTGGCCTGCTATACAAAGCACGATTATTATGATTATTATTAAATTTACTTACTTTTTAAATGAGGCCTAGAAATGAAGCAGAATCTTAAATATTTAATATGCTGGATATTTAACATTTAAATTCTTAAATGTTTTTAAAGAACTAAAAATTCTAAAATCTTGTTTTGTTATTTTAACAATTTTTATGTGTTCTCATAGCCAAACCAATGTATTACAAACTGACATAACTGACATGTGTTTGAATCCTAATCCTCAGTTTAACTCGAACAGAAATCTTTTACTCGAAAATAACTCTTAATTTTGCTAATTGTATTTGTGTAAAAATACACAATGTGATTGTTTTTTTTCTAGACCAGACTGTTAGAGCTATAATATGTCAGTTGTCAATTATAGATGCTAAAAGAGCAGCTTACAAGACACCGCCAAAGAACCACTCCGGGGGCAAAGGGGAGTATGCATCCTTGTAGACATGCACAGGAAACAAAGCATTGTCAGAGCTATTAAAACACTGTGATGGATGAGGTGAAGCTTGACAGCACATAATATCATTGTCAATACCTCAAGACCTTAATCTGGCTTTGTGTGCCAGAGGGTGTCTTGTAGCTCTCAAACAAAGCTTTTAAAGAGTAGCATCGCTGAGTTGTCAAGCGGTGAGCGAGCTCGCCATGAGAGCGCCCATTTAAATGCCTGGAAGAGGAGAACACTGCATTATTCACCAGAGCTTGAGACAGCAGAACCTAATAGTTTGGCAAGGAAAAACTAGCACAGACACGGGAAACCTTGCCCTGAACCCAGACCACACAGGTTTAGATGGGACCAGAGCAGGTACATGAACACCCAGGCAGAATAATGGAACTCTCTTGTGAAGGCTGACCCTGTATTATCATGGTTTACTGGTTTTTTATTTCATCCTACTCTCTTCTTTTAGACCTTTTGGCTTTTTGACTTTTGTCTGTAGAAGTGCTTTCAGAAAGTGAAGTTCACCCTTGGAATCATATGCTGGGCTGGAGTAATAAGCCTGAAAGCCCTTATGCTGCTGTTTTTTCACACCAGGACTTTTTTTGGGGGAATTGGACTATTTTTGTGAATTGATTTAAAATCATAATGGAAAGTATCTTGTACAGAACTTTTTTTTTTTTTCCAATTCCATCTTTTTTGTCTTTCGGCCAAATCACATCAGCCTCACATCAGCCTCCATCTAACCTTACCCTCTACATCTTCGCCGAATACCTTCATGTCCTCTCTCACTGCGTCCATAAATCTCCTTGTTGGTCTTCTTCTAGACCTTCTGTCTGGCAGGTCCAACCTCAGCATCCTTCTGTTGATATATTCATAATTCTTTTTCAATTCCATAATGCACCATAATAGGTACTGTACAAATGATGTAACTGTAACCTTGTCTTTCATCTTTGAAAAACAAGGAAAGGCATACCAGTTTGCTTTATTGTTAGCTTAGACTTTACAGTCCTTTGACGTTGAAAAAAAAATTGTGAATAGCTGACAGAAGGTGACCACTGCCTCCCTATAATAAACACATCTACTGTAGCCTTCACCTTAATTATAGTAATTATATTAATTATTATCATGTCCTACGCATAGAGTTGAAAAATGCAGAATTGTGGTTTCCTTCTTTCTCTCCATCTAAATTCCAGATTCCAGATTTAGCAAAAAGCAGCAGCTGGCCCTCGCCCGAACTCCATCTCCTTCCAGAGTCCGGGCATGATGTATCACATTAAGGTCTTGCTAAATATAGCTCACCTGCAGTGGCCGTTCTTGTTGCTGTGTCTTTTTTTCCCCTCTTGTGTCACACCTTTCGCTGTTTCTGTTTCTCTTGAGTCCCTGGAGAAGAAAATGAGGACGGGAACAGGGTTGTCAGCTCATTTGTCAGGGAAGAGGCAGCATGCTGCTGATTATCTAGGACGATTTTTCAGGATCTCAACATCAGGGTGGGTAACCATGGTACACATGCCTGGCCTCCAGGGGGTGCTGTGTATGGCATTGATTGTGAGTAGTGTGGTAAATTTGTAAAAGAGATGAGATGAGATATTAATATTACTCACAATTTAATGAAACACTCACAATTTAATGAAACATATATTTCAGTTAGAATTACTAAGTTCCATTTAAAAAAGGGAAGGTTAACCCTTATGATATAAGAATAAACCCTTCTAGCCATGTATCAGCTTTAGGGTGAAGAGAATGTTTAAGCAAAATCAATAAAGGCGCCGTTACCATATCTATTCTGTCTAAAACTGGATGGTTATAGAGTCATAAAGTCAGACTAAAACATTAATGATCTGATATGCAAAAAATGCACAATAAAATTAGATATATTTCATAACAGCAATCCATTCATGGATATAATTTTATATGGGGTCAATTCAAATTAATTAGTATACTAAAAGCTTCGGAAGCAACTCAGAGTTGGAGCCAAACTCCATGACCATGACCATCACTGAGATGCTTTTAGATCAGGTCAAAGCTGTACCAAAAATATTTGATTTGAAATACTTCTATTCAGTGAAGGCTCATCACGGTGGCTTGTTTCGCCCCCTCTCCAAGGGTTTCAAACCAAAGACAAAAAGTGCATTCAATTTCTGTAATACTTTAAATAACATTAATAAGGTGAAATAACTTTTCCAATATGGTCAAAGATAAATGAACCATTAATGTTTAGAAAATGCAGACAGCCCAGTGTCGAAGCTGATCCCTTGCTCTGGTCCTCTACTTGCTGCACATTCAGACAGGTGCTTTTTGAGATATGCAGGAAAAAACTCAGCCCACACACACACACACACACTCACACTCCTGTCACTGCCGTGATGGGTATTGTGCTTTGTGGAGTGGAAAAAAACCGAGTGAGGAAAGTGAATAGTTGGAACAATATTCTCAGTAGAGGGTCTGCCGGATCCAGCGAAATGATGTGGCATCATCAAAATGACACAATAGCCTAAAAAAATGCCACCGGGTCCTGGGATGCCACCTGTCCTGCCCCAGAGCCTCCCAGTAGCAGATGTCTTGGAGACACGGAGCACGGCTGAATCCTCCAGTTCCTCCTGCATGACAAGACGTTAATGAAGCCAGCCTGATTCGGAGGCTCCTTCTCGCAGTAAACTCATTACTGGGCCTGTCAAATCTTATGAGGCTACAATTTACTGAGAAGAAAATTAACTCCCCAGGTCCCCAGGTCAAAGCTCATAGATGACGCTTTAATAAACTACAATTAAGAATTGCACAAATATATGTCGATAATACAACATATTTCACATTTGAAACGTTTCTATTTGTATATGCAAGACAAACCCTTTCTGGAGCTGCAACAGAAGACGCATCTACAGTCTTATACAAAAGTTTAGGCACCCCTTGATAAATAACAAATTTGGTGATTTTTTTTTATTGAAAAGATGTTAACACAGTCACTCTTGGAAATGGAAAAAATGCACAATATTTTCAGCAAACATTGATGCTGAGTTACATCTTATGCCATAAACTGAACAAAAATAAAAACATTATTTCTGCAAACATTGGTGCATAGTTACTTTTTATGTCATAAATCCAACAAAGATTTTTTTTTTAATTAAAACATTATTGTGGCACTGTGCAAAGGTTTGGGGACCCTACATAATCAGTACTTAGTAACACCTCCTCTGGCAGATATCACATATCACACATAGTCATCTAAGGAAACCCACCAAGCATAGAGAAAGCATGCAAAGTGCATGCACACAGACCCTGAGGCAGGAATCGAACCCTGGAGGTGCAAGGTGACAGTGCAACTAACTACAGTATGTATGTTTGAACAGTGTAGACTATTTCAAGTGTAAGATATGCTGTATACTGTATATCCAGTTGCCCTGCAAATGTCTCAGCAGATAGAAAATAACATTAGAACATGTGTACAAGAGTCTCACTTTACCATAAACTATATCCAGCACAACAATTTTTCTATTTTTTAGCCACTGGCTTATTTGCTAATTATATATGCTAACACTGCAACATTAAATAAAACAGCTAAACTAACCACGACATGTTTAGTGTCAGGTTAGAGTTTTTATATGCAGAAATGTCTGTTTTGACAGACCATGACTTAAGATTTTTTTTCCCACTATGCAGCAAGTTTGTGTGTGGTCATGTGACTACATGTGGTCATTCTTATTGCGGCTGATTAGTCATATAAAGTCATGTGATTAATGTTGCTGCGTCTGATTGGTGAAACACAGTCATGTGGTAGATCCATATTTTTTTCCCACATTAGATATAAAGAAAATCTGATGTGTAGAATACATGGTTGTAAAAATAACCAGTCGTGTGTAGGCTAATGTAGCAGCGTAAGAGTAGCGTTTCTTCTTCACAAATCTACTCACATAAAAGTAAAAAGTATGGTGCAGTAAAATTACATTTTTTTTTTTAAAGTAAATTTACTATCAAGTAAATGTAACTCGTTACTACCCACCTCTGATCCCAATTAGCGTTCAATAGAAAGCTAGAGCTCTCTGTAGGGCGCACAGTACAATCCTTTTGTCTAACCTACTGTACATACTGTAGCACTTATTAAGTAGACAATGTGTTGTTTAAAATGACATAACATTATCTGATATATTTTCCTGATAAAATGTGACTGTGACTGGTTATGGTAACTCCTCAGTTTTGCAGATGATACAGACCTATAATCTGCAAAAAAACATGCAGACCTATTTTCACGCACAACTGAAAGTTAATTTACAATTTTGTTAAGTGTAATTAACAATTGTAGAACACCTGGGACGCAGAGTGATACATACTGTATAGTCTAACGTCCCAGTGGTGTTACTGTGCATTATCACACCTTCCTGAATACTCTTGGAAAATTACATTGCTCAGTCGGAACTAACTGATTTATACTCTTTATTATGCAACAGTACAAATGAAGAAAACCCTTCAACTGTATGAGCAGATAATAATTATGTCCCCAGATATTTGGAAGAACAATACATTTATTTCTCACTACACCTCAGACGAACCTGACTTCACACCACTCTGATCCTGAAAGACATTTCACAGCCTGAAAATGCATTCAGTATAAATTTAATTCACTCTCTGTGTGTCACAAACATACAGTAAACATATTGTACATGTTTTCTTTAAATGACTTTTCCTGGCATTCAAATGTTTTATTGATGGCTTCAAGCCAGTTGTCATATAAACCTGCCTTGATCACAGTGATCCTTGTGCACCATGATATCAGAGCAAGGTTTTAGATAGGATTGAAGCATGTCTCAGCGTTGTGCAAAACACAGCAAAGGACCAGACAGATCCATAGCAGAGAGCTTGGAGTAAGGCTTTTTTTTTCCCTTCGCCAGAAAAGTATCTTCCTTAATATAGACAAAGGCACAAGCCAGGTGCACGAAGCTACAGTTTATTATAACTCTGTAATAAAGCACAAAGCCAATGTGAAGGGCAGAAATATGGTTACAAAATTTTATGCAAGATAAAGCAACGCAGAAAGAAATACACTAATAAGATACCATACTTATACCACCAGCAGGTTAACTTACAGTACCATAACATTGATTATCAATAACATTCCTGTATACTGGTGACAGGCTCATAGGCACAAGGCTCAGTTATGCTAGCCTGTCTGGTCTGATCCCACAAAAGAGATAGAAAGGTATCAGGACACCCAGTGTACCGGAGCCAGGCCTCAGGGTGTTTAGATTAGAGTTCACTGTTGATTCCCCAATTTCCCCACCCTGCAACCCAAAGGATCTGCTGTTAACATCCTTATTAATAATAATAATAATAATAATAATAATCCTCAGAGGTTGTCATTCCCATAGGGACCAAAGCTGCCCTGACAGAGCAAAGGGAACCTACACAATATTGGGCTTAAAGTTCTGAGTTTTAATGTTATGACCGATTAGAGCAGGGGTCTCAAACTCAGTTCCTGGAGGGCCGCAGCCCCACAGAGTTTTGTTCCAACCCTGCCCCAACATACATACTATGTAGTTTTCAAATAAGCCTTAATGACTTGTTTAGTTGGATCAGGTGTTTTTAATTATGGTTGGAACAAAACTCTGTAGGGCTGCAGCCCTCCAGGAACTGAGTTTGAGACCCCTGGATTAGAGTATGATTTCATTACTTTGGTTATAAAAATGGAGTGATCTGTTTATTATTTCCCACTCAGTTTTACTCCTTTTATACCACAGCAATTTTACAGGTATTACAATATTTAACTTTTTTAACAATGTCTTGCATAATAATTAGATGTAGAACCACATTTGGTAACTGTGTGAGTGCATCAAGCAAAAATCACATATCCCACAGTATATCTTCCTGAGATCTATAATTACTCAGGTGCAATAATGCACAGTATTTCCAACAAGAAAGTAACTCTGTTGACAAGATTACTCAGAACAGCCACTATAACATAACCACAACACTCCACCTGTTATTCTCCTGAGTTTACAGCTATCAGGAATAAAAGGCAATTCAACTTTTTAGCTGGAACTTCTAAGTCCTCAAAATGTCACAAAAAAAGAATATAACCATCACCTGCACTTATTTTTAGCAGTTCTGCAATCTGTTCCAGTGTACCTTAATGGGTGCAGGTGTAATTCCTTCAGCGGAGTTTGTATAGTGCTGCAAAATCTACATGGATAAGAGTTTTTGTCACTGAGAGCCAGACTGCATGCCTCCTGACCTCCATTAATGTCTAAAGCACCTTTAGAACCTGGAGAAGGAAATCCATAAACCTCTCTAATGCTAATGGCAAGTCATCAGCAGCCATTAGGTCCATCTGAATCTACATTATCTCAGAAGGCTATCAGAATGATTAATTTCGAAATGTGGTGTAATACAGTCTAACAACACTTTTTTTATTTTTATTTTTTACTTTCCAAACTTACAGTACATTCCAAGTCAAAAGGTTGGACACACCTTCTGAATCAATGATTTTTGTTTAATGATTTAAAGCCAGGTTCGATTCCCGTCTCTGTGTGCATGGAGTTTGCATGTTCTCCCCGTGCTTGGTGGGTTTCCTCCTGGTGCTCCAGTTTTCTCCCACAGTCCAAAGAAATGTAGGTTAGGTTAATTGGCTTTCCCAAATTGGCGTGTCTGAGTATGTGTGTGTGCCATGCGATGGATTGGCACCCTGTCCAGATGTACCCCGCCATGTGCCCTAAGTCTCCTAGAATAGGCTCCAGGCCCCCCGTGACCCTGAATACAGGATTAAGCGGTATAGATGATGAGTGAGTGACTGTCTACATAGTAGAACAATACCGTAGATAACACATATGGCAGGCGGTAATTAAGTCACATTAACAAGAACAGTCAGTTATAATTTTAAGACACAAAGGTCAGCTGTTTTGGAAAGGTATTATCAAGTGCATTTGCAAAACCCATCAAGCAGCATGATGAAACTGGCCTTCATGAAGATCATCCCAGGAAAGCAAGACCAAAACTTACCTCTGCTGCAGAGGAGAAATTCATTTAGAGTTACCAGTCTCAAAAATCACCAATTAACAAACAGAACATCAGATTGTTATGAAGTCACAGCTGGAAGGCTTTACAGAGCATAAGTACATCTCAATATCAACTGTTCAAGGGAGAAGGATATTGCATATTTTGCATGCTTACAATATTGTTTTACAGTGTATAAAGAAATAAAAATCATGAAAGACCATGGAATTAGAAGTTGTACTGTATATACTTCAGGTATATCTTTATTGCTATGATGGGCGAGGAACCAGTAAAATGGTAAATGTCAAACTGAGGAAATTGCTAATAGCAATTAGCCGTAGCAAAATAGACAGTTTAGTTACTGTATACCACAACCATTACAATATCATCAAGTCTGATTATACTTTTATAACCTCTTTTCTAATTCTGCATGTTTTCTGGATTATTATTATTATTATTATTATTATTATTATTGCTTTAACCTTATTCTAACTCACTCATTGTCTATATTGCTTTATCCTTTATACAGGCTTGCGNGGGGGGGGGGGGGGGGGTGCTTGGAGCCAATTCAAGGAGACTTATAGCATGAGGCAGGGTAAACCTGGGAGAGGTGCCAATCCATCGCAGGCCACGCACACACACACACACACACACATGCTTATTCACACACTACAGGCAGTTTTGGGTATGCCAATCAGCCTAATCTGCATGTCTTTGGACTGTGGGAGGAAACACACCGAGCACAAGCTACCATGCCCCATGCTAAGGAGTAAGTTGATTTTCATACAGTAGAAAGTAAGAAATGCACCAAATGAAAGAAAACCCTAAATAGCTTTGTGTAGCTTTAACATTAATACTTACAGTTAGTAAGTAACTGTTAACATTTAAGGAGCAGTAATGGCTCAGGGAGTTAAGGCAGTGAGTTACTGATCGTGTGTGAGTTATTAGTGTACACTAACCGCAAGATCCCACTTGTAGCAGCATGGATTTATGGGCGTTCCGCAAAATTAGAGAAAGATGCCGATTTTTGCTTTTGTTTGCGCAAGTGAGCGTATGGAGAACGGATTCACAGGTAGGATGAATTTATAGAACACCGGCTGTAGTCCCCCCCCCCCTCTATGCCGCCTGATCTGATTGGTCAAACGGAGTCATGTGATTAACGTTGCTGCGTCTGATTGGTGAAACACAGTCACGCGGTAGATTTGCCGACTGCATGTTTACAATAAAAGTTTAGAAACGTAACGAGTCGAGTGGAGCCGAATGTAGCGGAGTAAGAGTAGCGTTTCTTTTTCATAAATCTACTCAAGTAAACGTAAAACGTATGGTGCTGTAAAACTACTCATAAAGGTACACAAGTAAATGTAACGAAGTAAATATAACTAATTACTACCCAACGCTCTGACCATAACTATGCTTTGATATACGAAGAAAGAAATTCACTTTGCAGTAATGTATATGTGACAAATAAAGACTTAACTAACAAAAATATTTACTACTATAAAATTCTATTTGCTCAACTTACACATTTTTCTTAAGTGGGAATTCTGCCCTTATTTTAAATATATTAACACACTAAGACTCTTTATGCAGATTAATTTGTACTTGTGCATTTGTTTCTATTGAGCTAAGTTGCTAGTTTTGTGGTCAGAAATTAAAGTATCTGTGTTGACGTAGTTGGCACAAAGAAAAAAAATGCAGTCCAAATTACAGTAGATACAACATTGATTTTGTGATTCTAACTGCCAAACGCACTCCTATTGTAGATTAAGAGAGAGCTGTGTTTTTTTTGTTTGTTTGTTTGTTTTTCCCCGAAATTAAGTGAAGCATTAAATATCCTATCACCTACTAACTAAACAGAACTGACATGCTTTTTATTTGTAACAAGTAAGATTAAAAAGCCACTCAGTCGTGGCTGCGCGTGTTGAGGCATCATTAGGCATGAGACATGCAAGTTACAAAATCAATAAAATGCCTAATTAAGCTACATTTATACCACACATGATAAATCTATTGATGTTAGAGGTAAAGACTTCTGGTGTAAACACTAGAAGCTGTGTTAAAAGCTCCTACTGTATACTGTATGATGTTTTTCAAGTTGTGAGTCATGTAACCAGAAAATATGAAATAGTAAAACCTGCATGGGAAACTGAATTATACCTTACTACATCTCTAGATCATGATTATTTCACCCCATAATAGCATGCTGTTTCAAACTGCATCACTGGGAGAATTTAACACTGAGGTCTTATGCCTTATCTTAAAAACACATATGGTACATAATTTCTTGGTGATAATGATGACTGAAACACACGTACTGTACAGTATGTTCAATATTCCACAGGAAGTAACGACACAAGATTACAGTACACATGTTCGGCAGTTCTGACCAGATTTGCCTGTTGCTGGTTCGGATTGCAAGCTAATAAAAGGAGACATGTATGGCAAATGAGACCACAATGGACCAGAGGTAGAACAGTCCAGTAAATGACTTCTGAGCATACTCTGCCCAGGGCACAATAGTCCCTGCCAATTCAGGAATAAACAACGATGTACAGGAATATGTGTTGTGTTTGTATTCTGCTGCAGGCCCAAATACAGCACCACCTGCTTCCCTTAACAACAGCAGACAAATCAGAAGCCAAGGGAAGTAGTTTTAAAACAAAATGATCAATAGGAAACAAGAAGTCTATGACAAAAAAAGAATTAGTAGGTAAAAAAAATACACAGTATATACTGTATATAGAAATGGAACATTAACATCAGTAGATATATAATTATTGGGCTAACCAGACATTGTGTAAAATAATAACTGTTATTTCTATGAAGTCCAGGCTTGTTTTGGAGCTTAAAAGCAAATCTATTTAAGCTGGCTGCGTTATCAGGTCTGCATCTCTAGACTCTAAATCAAACTTATCATTACCAAAAGACTGTCATCCTGGCTGAACACTGAGCGTCTTTGTTATCTTGCCTTTCCAGATCTCCCTCCATGCCACACACTCACAATTCAAAACAAAGCAACTCCAAGAAAATGATCTGGATGTCAGATATAATAAAAATCTAGGATTCAGATTTAAAATATTGGCCTCCTGTGATGCTTCTGACACTTCTGTGGTTCAAGATTTCTTTCTTTTTTTTTTCCATCCTCCTCATCCATCAAAATAACTATCCTCCCTCTGAGCATTGCCATTAATCATATTACATATGCTTTCAAGAAACTTCAGGCTGTCTGTTAGCTTATCCTCAAAGATCTGCACTGTCTACCTCCATGCTAGGCATTTAACACACTGACACTATCTGTATCTTTTTAGTGCGTCAAATATATATGAATGGTATTTATATCTATACAACATGTATATGTACATACAGTATTCATACGTATATAGTGTGTAGATTATGGGTTTGGCAGTTCCTCATTCTACATCACCTCAGTTTATCCAATAATCGGCCTAATTGAAATACTTATACGGTATAAGGTCACATTCCTACTGCAAGCACATTTCTACCTAAAGAGAATAATAGCCAGACAACATGCTCCTGAACAACACAGCCAGCACCTAAAACACGACTTTTCAAAGTTCAGAAATGTCTCCCTAACATCTAGAACAAGAGTGTTATTTGTCACACAAGCACAATTGCTGAAGTAGATGGGACTATCACAGTGAGACATACTGACACTAATGGTTTGTGTCTGCCAGACTATTATGACTGGGTTTTGAAAGAGTATTACAAGCCCCAGGACAGGATTTGGCCATCCTTTTTAAGTGAATAACTCTAAAAAAGAAATTTAGTGCATTGAGTGCCTTTGTCACATATTAAATAAGTGGAACACAATGTCCAGGTAATAGATATTACAAAATATGCAGAACGCATATCCTCACGGTCAAGGTTGTTGTGTGCTCAAAAAATGTTTTTCAGAAATCCAACTGTTTAGTTTCAATGACTTTGTCCCTCAGTTAGGTATACCTGACATAAAAGGGACTCCAATGTGATCGTCTGCTATTGCGACCTCACTCACTCACTCACTCGCTCGCTCGCTCACTCACTCGCTCACTCACTCACTCACTCACTCACTCACTTATCATCTATACCGTTTAATCCTGTCAATTAATTTAATTTAATTAATAATTTCAATAATGAATGTGCAAACTCTAAACGTTGGTGATCATGTGTACTGTAGATCATCAGTTTCTGAACTCCTCTAACCAACATCTGTGCTATAGTCATTGAAATCACTGGTGTCCTTATGCTGTGTTTCATGTCCTGTGAATGTCAAATTAAAGCATTGGACTTTTATAAAATGTCCAAGAAGTGCAAAACTAAAATAACTAAACTGAAAAAAAAGAAAAATCCAAAAACAAAATAACAAATTCAAAAACAAAATAACAAAAACGGAAAACAAAGATACAAATAAAAAAACAATATAACAAAACTCAAAAACAAAATAACTAATCTGAAAACAAAATAACTAATCCAGAAACAAAATAAATACGAAAACAAAATAACAAAACCAAAAACAAAATAACAAAAACAAAATAACAAAACCTGAAAACAAATAAATTCTAAAACAAAATAACAAATCAGAAAACACAACAACAATTCAGACAAACCGGAAAAGGATAAGTATAGATTGCAAATAAAAGTTTTAAGACACAAGATCAGTGTTAAGAATTTCATTCGCAAACCACACCTACCTTTTTTGGTTTGTTGATACTTACCTCTGATTGGATCTGTCACGCAAGATATACAGGAAGTACTGCAGCCTCACAGACATTCAAATGCCTTGAGGTGTGACTAATGTCTCGTCCAATCAGCAATAAGAATTTAATTTGCAAACTATACCTATCTTTTCCTAGTTTCCGGATTTATTTTTGTTTTTGAATTTGTCATTTTGAATTTTTTTTTTTTTTTAATTTTGTTTTCAGGTTTTTGTCATTTTGTTTTTTTTTTGCACTTCATACTTTTATATAACTTTTTATTGTGCTGCTGCCACATAGTTGGCGGATCATTCAGCAGGTATTCCTATTAGCGTGACCAGTGTA
This sequence comes from Clarias batrachus, assembly GCA_003987875.1. Lineage (NCBI taxonomy): Eukaryota > Metazoa > Chordata > Actinopteri > Siluriformes > Clariidae > Clarias > Clarias batrachus. Next base: position 132,268 of record QMIH01000050.1, read on the forward strand.
AATGTGCACGTCCATAATGTTCATAGCGTGTGGGGGAAAAAAAATTCTGTTATGGATCATTATCGTATGGCATCTTACGTATTTCAAATGTTGTCTAATTTCTGGAAAGCATTACGCTAAGGCCACTCAAATAATGGACGAGCCTAACACTGCGTAATAAGCAAAATGTTTTTTTTTCCTGAAGTGCTTCCAACCTCCACTGACATGAGTGATCCAGGTGATTGTCTGTGGCTGTGGCTCTGTGTCGGGATAATGACATCACATGAAGAGTACAGGACTCCTCTATCTGCACCCTATTCTCTCCCTAATGAGATGAGGATCAGAGATGATAGAGTTCACTGCGCAAACAGCTGGCAGCGTATCTGCATACAGTCATATCAATTTGCATACAACCCATGCATGAAATGAAACCTTAGCTGATAAGCATTGGGAATCATAATTAGAAAAAGTGAAGCCTGCAGGTTTGAGGAGCTCAGAGATGGGAGCTGAATCTAATTCTGATGGAACAGCATTTGCAAGAAAAAAATCTATCCACATATTAAATGCATAATTTGTGCAAAAGAAATGCAATAAAAATGCTGTTTTCTTTCTGTTAATTATGTTTACACAAAAACAGCAACAAGCAAATAAAAGACAGAAGCTGTGTTTTATTCGGTAATGTGGGCTAATCCTGTTTTCCTGAGTTAGAGATTCTCAAGGACACACAATTAATACAACTTCAAAGCTTTAGTGCTTTACTGATCCAGTTACTTCTAGTGAATGTTGAAGTGGCTTTAAAAATATAGATACTTCACATTACAGTACACATTATGCATTATACATAAATTCATTGATTATTCAGTCATGAATGTTTATTAACTTTTTTCATTCATTAATGCATTAAAGGAGGTGGCACAGTGACATAGTGGTTAGCACTGTTGCATTACACCTTCACGGTCCGGGTTTGATTCCTGCTCTGTGTGCATGGAGTTTACATGTTCTCCTTGTGATTGGTGGGTTTCCTGTGTACGCTGGTTTCCTCCCACAATCCAAATAGATTAGGCTAATTGGCCTTCTCAAATTGCCCGTATTGTGTGAATTATCATGTGAGTGTGTGTATATGTGTGTGTGTGCCCTGCAATGGATTGGCACCCCATCCAGGGTGTACAGTACCCAGGCTTTGTGCCCTAAGTCTCCCTGGATAGGCTCCAGGCCTCGTATAGAAGATGGGTGAGTTATTGAGTAAGTGTGTGAATGAGTAATGCATTAAAGTTTTGGTAAAATTTGCAAGTGGTCGATAAGGAAGTGATGGCAGGGCACCATCTAATGTAAAGTAGATGAGAGCAGATTAAAAATATGAAGTATCCTGCTCAGGAATCCAACAGTGACAGCCTTGAAGTGCTGGGATTTTAGCTTACAACCTCAGTTGCTTAATCACTGGTTTAATCATGCACACACTTGATTACTTCTATTACAATTAAGAGTAAGCCAATTCCCTTTAACATGTTTTAAGGAATTAGGAAGAGACCAATGATCTTGGAGAAAACCCACTCACGCGGAAAAAGTGAAAGCATGTGAAACTCTTTCACTCCAACAGCAACTCAAATCGGATCAGGGACTCTGGTGTGCCAAAGTGGCACTTTTTCTCCAGAATAATAATGCTTAAAACGATCTCCTACTAAAACAATTTCACAGAGAACCACAGGCAAGTAATCTTGCAGACATTCTTAAAGTTGAATTTTTGTGGGCAGTGGAAGCTCAGTGAATAAGCTTGTGTGCTAGTGACAAGAAAAGTTTAAATCCTTGAACAGCCTTAGGTGGCCCATCGGGGATCTCTCTTGTCTCTCGACTCTGCAGCTGATATTTGCTTGGATTGTGACTTTGCCTCAGTTATAAATCACCCTGGATAAACTCAGATCCTCATACATCCTGAGCAAAAACGAAACATTCGTCCCAAAATTCTCTCCACAAACGGCAATATTCTTGTTGAATCCTCACACGTCAATTTTCACATTAACTCATACGACAAACCATGGTTTCTGCACCGCACTGAATAACTGAGAACGCAGCCATCAGAGTGTGTGTTGATGTAACTCCTGTACACATCAAGTAGATAAAAATGCAGAGAGGTGTAATAAATGACAGCTTTTTTCTCACTCAAAAAGACATATTTCTCCAAACTAATGGTAAATCCCTCAAAACATACTCAACTTTGAAAACCTGTGAAATGAACTAACATACTGTAGTGCATTACCACTATTTATAATTATGCATGTTCTGTACTTGTTCCAATCAGTGTGAAAAACAACAGATGAGCCTTGAATATTGAAAAATTCCTGCCAGGGTACAAGAGTGTGAGAACCTGTGAAGGCCTGTATATTTGTTCTGTTGCAAGATAAACGTTTCTGGAATTGTAAGAATTTGTATTCTCTATTACTTCTATTATAGAAAACCTACACAACCTCACTCACTCATCATCTATACCGCTTAATCCTGTATTCAGGGTCACGGGGGGCCTGGAGCCTATCCCAGGAGACTTAGGGCACAAGGCAGGGTACACCTTGGATAGGGTGCCAATCTATCGCAGTGCACACACATGTACACTCATTCACACTCCCCGGCCAATTTGGAAATGCCAATTAGCCTAATCTGCATGTCTTTGGACTGTGGGAAGAAACCGGAGTACCCGGAGGAAACCCACCAGGCACGGGGAGAACATGCACACTCAATGCACACAGAGACGGGAATCGGACATGGCCGGGAATCGAACCCGGACCCAAGGCAAGGCGACAATGCTACCTAACCACTACACACACCTACCTACACAACCTGAAAAATAATAATAAAAAATCTCCTAATATTCCATGTGGTCCGGGCATCAGACTTCTCCAACTATCTGCTTTTATGCCTCATTTCCATATAGTCGAGGCATTTAATGTCAGTTCACGTTTACCACACACATATGTTTCCATCAAGAGGTACAAATCATCGTCAGGGAGTGGCTTAGCCCTTTCAGATTTTAGTGCACCCCCTGAAAATCATCTTTCAGCATCATCGCTGTGCTTGTATACTATGAGTTATGGCCCATGCCTGAAGCCTGCAGAGATTGCACTGGCACTCAAATACAGGCGCAATGTATAAATTCACCTCATTGGATTCATTTACCATAAACATATCAATTTTATCCAGCCTGGCCAAAATAACACGCATGCACACTCATGCAGCATATCAGCTATCCACAGCAGCAAGACAATTAAAAAAGATCTGCCAACTGGAAGCTCTCAGAGCCACTGATGCACACATAGACGCATGCATGAAGTAGAATTCACCTTGAAACACCTGCTCTTTCTATCTTTCCGCACAGCAGGACTGATGGATATGAAGAAAAAGACCTAATGACCACACTGCTGTTATGCCTCACATGATGGTCTGGTTCCTCCTTCTGTTCCCGCAGAGATGCAGATTAGTCACACACAGTGGACCCCTGACGCTCAATGCAGCCAAACTGAACATGTCCTGGGTAAACGGGAAGAAGCAGTTTCACTCACACACAGCTGGACAGAAACTAGAGGTCAGTGGCTCCTCTGCCAAAGAGCACTGATCTACTTCTCCTCTGTGATCCACAGTTTTCCATCGTTACTGATTATCAGACACGGACCGACACGGAAAGAGAAGAGAAACATTACTGCATAAAAGGCAGTTCCTCCAGTGTAAGATAATTAAATAAACCCTATATACAAGGTGAGTTAAAATCTAACCGGGACTTGTGCTGAAATTTCTCACGAATGACAACTTATTGACGCAGATGATTTTAAGCACAGTACGGTGATGAGACGTTTAGCTGCAGTAAAACATTCAAATGGTGCAAACGTTTGAATGAATGACGATCCTGGCCCGAAGTCAGTTGTTACTCGCACATCCAGCCAGTGAGACGCCTGGTGCTTCACCTTGTAGAAGAGATGCATCTGTCTGTGGGAACTGTAAATACATCGTTCAGGGACACCACCTGAGCATGACAGGTACTCAGCTGAAAGTTATTGCCACGTTCCCCATGCAGTCCTGATCTACCATTTCCAAATGTTTGGGCCAGTAAAGGAATTTCTAGGAGGACAGTGATTCAGACATAAATCTGATCATGGCTCTGGCATACTGAGGAAACCTTCTACCTTGATGGCATCCAAGTACTAGCAAAATGATAGGATAAGTGCATTAGTTTAGCAGGGAATTATATAGATAAATAAAAGGTTTTACTCTCGTCATTTTGTTCTGTTATTTATTTATTTATTTATTTATTTTAATATGAATGGAACGCCCCTCAGAGAAAGTCAAATTTTTACTAAGTGGAAATTCTTCACATGTGAACTGTACAGTATGAGCAGATATTATAGGGAACTCAAGGCAAAACCAGGTTACAAGACTACAGTAGGTGTCATTTTGATGACAAAGTTTCTCTTTCAAACAGACTAAATAACTTCTTTGTATGTTTTGAGACATACAGTACTGTATAGAGCTGCAGTGCCAGAGAGAGCTTGTCTTCTCTCACCATCTGACCACGCTTTGAGATGGCAGACACATGGAGCATCACTGAAAGTCTACCTATGCCATCTCTTCTCCCAAAAGCATGGCCAATCTGCTTCTAACTACGACTTGGCTCAAACTCATGTCAGTCTGTATACTTTATTGTAACCAGATACTTCAAAATCATCACAATAATCCCAGTACCAAAGCAACCTGGTAGGGCCTGTTTGCATGATTACTGTCCTGTTGCCCTGACCCGTCTAGTGATGTAATCCTTTGAATGGCTCATCATGGTGTACTTCACAGCAATCCACAAAGGGTTCAATATTCACAACACTGCAGACAATACACTCAGCTGGACAATAAAGACACCTACGCTGGAATGCTCTCCATACTGAAGTTCTTTAGGTCTGCATTCAATACTGTCATCTCACAGAAACTAACAGGGAAATTTTCTCTGCTCGGCCTTAAGACTTCCGGATTCTGAAATCCGACAGTCAGTTTATGTTTGCAAGAGAATTTCGGCCTCACTCATCACCATGGGCACTGGAACCCCCCAAGGCTGTGTGCTAACACAATACTGTGCCTCCAAATTCAGAGGAAACCTGATCATTACATTTGTGGATGATACCAATGTACTATCCGGCTCATCACATGGAGGAGGTTAAACACTTGCTGGCATGGTGTACGGAAAAAGAATCCTGTGCGCTATGCTGATAAGATGAAGGAAATGATTGTCGGCATCAGGAAGTCACAATGTAAACACACATCCTTTAGTATCCCTGTCTCCATGGAGAGAGCGGAGAGCATCAAGTTTAATGGTATGAGTGTTAATTTCTTTTGCAAATCATGTTGATTAAGTTTTAGTTTAAGTCTAAATGTTCATTAGGTTTAGTCACATTTTAGTCATGTGATTGTTAGTGATTGTTAATTCATATTTAGCTGACAAAACTTTTTTGTCTAATAGTAGTCATGCATAGTAAAATTCCAAAAGCAATAGCGTACACTTTAGACATTTCAGAATAACAGTCCCCTGCAAATTATACTTGTAGTTCATTCCAAATGGAACTGCTCTCCATTAGCGAAATAAGTGGGAATGAGGTCTAATGCAACGTATTGTATAATGTTACCAATTGAAGTAGCTAATGATAATACGCTGACGGGATAGTCCTTCAGTTGATAACATTGTAATGCAACATCAACATTAAAATATGAGTGGGTCCAAGCACCCTGCGCCATCGCCACCCGGGCACACCAGAAAGACAGCGGGCACAATGGGCACATGCATTTAAAGGGGATATCCCAATACCATTATGATATAATTTTAGAAAAGGGGGAATTTTATGTTTAGACCCCTAAAAAGCCAACATGTCTGCCAATTTTCATGATTTTTTGATCATGTTAAGACGCCCCAAAAAGCCAAAATTTAGACAAAAGTCTTTAGGAAAACAACAGTGTCCTTCAAACACTATGATGACATAGGGCTGATGTCATAGTGCATAAGCCCTAATAATGCTGCATGTTTAAAAGTTAACTGCATTAATGCAAAATTTTGTTCACAATCTGCTTAACTGTTATAGGAATATTAATGTTTACTTTCCGTTTCATGCAGTTCTGAGCGGCTGGTATTCAAATGCCTCTTCAGATTTTTCTTGTGTTTTTCCCGTTGATTATTTGTCAGTTTTGTTTTCCATGGCAAGTGGCAATAAAGGTGAAATCATTTCACAAATCGACTCTCCATTTTCTTTCAAGAGCACAGAGCCATGCCATGTAGCAAGTTTTTCCTCACCAATCGTAAAATATGATACAGCCGTTTGCAAAGCTAATACGTGCAGATCATGGGATAGAAAGATAAATAGATTTAAAAATGTACGATTCAATCATCGTTCACATTATGCACATTATCTATATTAATATCCATACTAAACTATATGATTAGTTCTTATTTGTTGACAACAACATTTCATCATGAATATTGAAACATTGACATTCACAGGCAGAGCTACTACATAGTTTACCAGGCTGCTTAATTGCTGGTGTATCTCACTTTGACTTGTTGTGGCATAATTTCAAATCAAATCATTTTATGTTGTATATTTATCTTTTATATTTTATTTAATTGTAGGGTCTATATATTCTGGATACCTGCACTAGTGTGATTGTCACTGATTAAATATTTCATGTTTATAGTGCCCTGTTTTGTAACTAACATATAGAAAAACACATGAAACTTTATTTCACTATACTGTCTGTGGGCAATGCATATTTGAATTCAGCTGTTCAATACGACATTTCATAGTAAGAATACATGTATGTCATCAGATTTGAAAATTACACTGCATGCTAACACTACCTGTAGAAAAAATCGTCAATTAATGTAGAAAACTTAAAAACATGACCCGCATGTGATACCTTAATATGTAAAAATAATTGCTGTGATATGTTGAGCAATAAAATCACGTGCTGAGTATGTACAGTATGTACAGTATGTATGTATTGTATTGTATATACATATAAGGGTGAGCCAAAAATGATCTGCACTCTGGCTGTAGAATTTGAACTTATAGCTTGGACACGACTAAATTAGGCAGAAAATTCTGGAAAAATCCTCCCAAAAAACATCAAATACATACTTTTTGACATAATCTCCTTGCTTTTCAACACGCAGTGTCCATCTGTCAACATGTTTTCGTATTCTTTCATTGAAGAATCTTGTAGGCTGAACTGCGAGCCACGAATGCACGCTGTCTTCACTTCTTCATCAGAAGTGAATCTTCATCGTCGTAGAGCTGCTTTCATGGGATCAAACAGATGAAAGTTTGATGGAGCAAGATCAGGACTATAGGAAGGATGCTTTAACACCTTCAAACAAAGTTTTTGCAAAGTGTAGACAGTGTGGGAAAAAGTGCGCACACGTGCATTGTCATGCAAGATCACAACTCGCCTGGATAGCAGTCCTCTGCATTTATTCTGAAGTTTAGATTTCAGCTCTTCAATAAGCGTCTCACTGTAACGATCACTGTTGATCGTTGAAGCTTTTTCCTGATAATGTTCCAAACCTGGCCCTTGAGAACCCTGAAAACTGTAAGCATCAAATTTCCAGCTGATGGTTGACTTTTGAACTTTTTCTTGGTCGGTGACTGATGATGTTTCCGTTCCAAACTCTGCCGTTTACTCTCAGGCTCGTAGTGATGACTCCATCCGTGTCTCGTCACCAGTAACGATTCTCTTTAAGAAACTTTCACCTTCCTTAGAGTATTGTTCCAGATTTTGTTTGCAGATATCCAAACACTTCTGTTTATGCTCTTTCGTGAGTTGTTACAGCACCAGGTACATTATACCCTCAGAATGACTGCACGCTGCTTGTCTTTCATGCAAATTATAAGTAGGGCATCCATTTTTGCTCGCATCGCAGTTCCAAATGAAAGCAGTGACAGAGGAAACAGTAGCCATGAACAGTAAGTGCTAATAAGAGAGTGTGGCCAAGAGCAATTTTTACATATAACTGGAGTGTGGATAATTATTGACTCATATATACAGCATTTAAATGTGCATGAGTCATCAAATTATTTACATATTACATCATTTGTGTCTAGCATTCGCCTCTCATTTGACCTGATCACTGTAACGCATTTATCTTTACTGTGCTTTAAACAAGAAATGTGTCAATACAGGTAAAAAAAAAAGTAAAGCTGGTTCAGGCACACAACACTCACACACATACAGTACATGCTCAACCACACACACACACACACATAGACACACAAGCATGCATGCCCACAAACACAGACACACACACACACACTCACACACACACTCACACACACGCACACACCCACGCACACACGCACACACGCACACACACACACACACACACACACACA